>BSBM01000328.1:2995000-3495000 GCA_027924585.1 Larix kaempferi
TCTGTTTAGCAAGCGTGATTTCATACACAGATTGAGGGAACAGCTGAAAAGAAGAGATGAAATGATAATGGAGATGCAAGTTCAGATTACTGATCAGCTGCAAATCATAAATAATCAAATTTCACACATGACAAATTTACAGTCACAGCTTGATGCAGCAAACAGGGAGTCATTTGGAACAGAAAGGGAAATTCAGCGATTGCGCAAAGCAATTGCAGATCATTGTGCAGGTCATGCAGTGGATATGTCTTGTTCATCTGGGACAATGATTACTAATTATACATTGGTAGATCCTTTGATGAGTAGATCAATTGCAGACTTACAGGGTTCCACAATTGGAAGTGCTGAACTATGCAACGGGGGAGCTCAAAGATTTCATGAACAGAAGTTGCAGGAACAGAGGTATGAAATGAAAACTCCAGATGTAAAGGTGTGGAATCTATTAGAGGACCTACCCTGCATTTCGTTGAACAGAAATGGAGAAATGACTAAACATGAAGATACCCTTGAAAGCGTGAAAGACATGGAGAGAGAATTAGGTGAACTCAAGCGGTTAGTTAGTGAAAAAAATTATCTTCTAGAGGAATTTGCATGAACAGAGCAGCAAAGTATTCAGCCTGTGAAATTTTAATGACAGTTTGAACGAAGAATGTTTATCATTTGCTCTCCTATACATTCAAAAAACTCTGAAAGTGATGCAGATTGGTTATAATGAGCTAATTGAATGGATTCTTCTCATACCCTAATGCCATTGTAAATCAGAACCTACAGGAAATAGCATTGAGAGGATTCATAGATTGATTTGTTATGCTCATCTTTTACACAGAAGGTGTTTTGTTGGTTTGTTTAAGTGGTTTGAAAGCTGTTGAAAATTATTATGATTTATGAAATCACTTGCTTGGAGAACCATGTTCAATTGCTTGGAGAACATGTTGGCTTTCATATACAAGTTTGAATGGCAGTTTTTTGGCTAGGGCGAATATATTGCAGACAGTGGTGTTTTTGTTCTCTCCTCTCATGCTATCAGTCTCCGGTTGGTCAAATAAGCCTGTGGTTAATGTTATGTTGGCAAATCAGAAGCAGTGAGAGTTTTAGAGCTTGAAAATATAGACTGGTTGATACACAGAGATTAAAGTGAAAGACTGATATAAAACAGCCATATTCACTGACAGTTTTCCATTACATTGAATAGTCTGAACATTGCAGTCCTGTTTTGAGTGATTGAAGTCAAATGCATACCGCGAGCTGATGGAGAGGAATTTTTGAAAACCGAAGGAGGTTTTTGTTCCTAAGATACCCATCTACAAAAACCTCTCTCAGTTTTGCAACAGCTATCAAGGATTGAAAGATTCAGTTTAATCTTTGCAGCCTATTTTTCAGGGATGTTAAATATTTAATATTTTCCTGTTTTAGTGTTCATTTTGCGGGGCCGATTCTGATTGATTGGAGATGAATTTTGAAAATCCAAGAGAGGTTTTTGTCCATCACGGACCCATTAACAAAAACCTCTCTCAGTTTTTACACAGGTGTCACCAATTGAGAGATATGGAAGCTTCTTTGACACCTATTTTCCAGAAATTCGCCACATTTGCCAGGAATCCGATTTGCTATTTGTAGTCAATTAGTTGAGTTAGTTAGTTAATGTAACTGCTGGGTAGTTTCAATTTCGACCTAATGAAGGGGAGATGAAACTACTTCTTTGTAAATATAAAAGAGGGACAAAGGGGTCATTGTAAGGGTTCGAATTTTTGGAGAGCTAGAGGAGGTCTGCAAACTGTTGATTCTTCCAGACTTGTTCACTGCTAAGTATTGCAAACTCTCATATGCATTTTTGATGAAACTATGAATATATGACTCCTTATTCCACTTCTGATATGTGTTGGCTTCATTTTAAACTTATATAGTTTCTTGATTGACAAATTCATTTCTGGTTTTATGTGTAATTTCCAGTGATGCTTGTCTTTTATTGTATGAACTTCATTGCAATCTTTTGTTGGATATCTGAGATATATATATACATCTTCATGGATATATGTTTATGAATTAGTTTTTACTTATGCTGAATGTATTCCCTTATGCTCTTGAAGTTTCTAACCAAAACCTACAAAACAAAGCCCTAAAAACCTAGTTTGAATTGATTTTTATTTTGAGATTGTGTTGGCTTGTTACCTTAGCCTTAGTAACAATTTCTGACACAAACATCTTTGGCGCCGTTGCCGGGGACGAAGCTGAAGCATATCTTCCCTGGGATACTCATCATTTTTCTGGTTTAAGAGGTGGACTTAAACCAGCACTTTGAAGGCTATATTTTCACCAGGTTTGACAGAGTGGCTGCTAGAAGAATTAGAAGGTTTCAGTCATGCCTAGCTTTATACAGCCTTGATTAATTTGAGCCACTGTCACCCCTTTTTTCTTTCTGAGAAGAAGAAACAAAATCTCTCTTGACAAATTGATTGGCGACTCCATTAGTTCAAGATGCAGAGACCAATGTCCATGGAAGCTATTATGGCTCGAAGGTTTGCCCCTTTAAATTTTTCTGATATTCCAGGTTTTCCAAATCCAGTACCTACTATGGATGTTTGGGGAGATTGTCTGCCACGGTTTAGAGAAAGCAAAGAGGATAATCCTTCAGATCACCTCATCAAATTTCATCAATGTATGGTCCAGTTAAATATTCAGCATGAAGATGTGCTCATGAAGATGTTCATGTATTCACTTGAAAAAGATGCACGAGATTGGTATTTTTCTCTTCCCGCTGCCAGCATCTCCTCACTGAAAGAATTTCACACATGTTTTCAGAAACATTGTAAGTATCTATTCCCAGCTGAACTCTTTTTAAAAGATTGTTGTGCGCAGGCTGATATTTATAATACAATTTCTGATTTAAAAAATCATGATGATGAGTACAATCAAGGGTTCAAAACATGTCATGAGGAAGTTGAACTTTCAGAATTTATTGAAGATGAGAAGGTAACAGTTTCAGATAGTGTTGTCAAAGAAGAATGCTATAATCATTGTGATAACCAGGTTGTTGTTTTAGGACAGTTTGAGGATTGTACAAGTGATGAGATCAGTAAAGACAGTTTGAAACATTCTCATAACAATTTCAACAGCCTTAATAGCAGTTTGAATGATAACCCTTTTGAAGATCAATCTCTAGTTCAACAAACTTTTGAAAATCAGTGTTGTGTTAAAGATCAGCTTTGTATTGAAGAAAAAGATGAACCTTTAGCATCATCATTAGAAATTCTTCAGATTACTCCTTGCTATGATGAAGAGATTAGGTTTCCAAGTCAAGAAATTTGTGATGAATTAGATCCTATTCCTCTTGATTTTGATACTAAATTTGATGAAGGTCAGGCTGGTCACAATTTTTCAGAAGTGGTTTTTATTCATGGTTATGATAAATCTGTTGTTCAAAATCATTATGAAGATGGTCTAATTTTTAATAAATATGAGGATGAAATTGAAAAGAAAGACCCAAAAATCTGTGAGGAGTGTAATATGTTACAATCTGATCAGCAGATTCAAGTATGCATTCAATCTATTATCCTTGAACAGCAAAAGCCAATGCTTGATAGTCATTTATTTGAAGACAGTGTGGAAAAGGAGGTTCAAAGTGTTGACATTATTGGTGATACTATTCAAAAATTTATAGAGCAAATTCAGGCTGATCTTGATGTCTTTTATCACCAATGCCTGATTGAAATTCATGGAATAAAATATTCTTTTGGACAGCTTGTCTTTTTCATAGAGCAGGAAGAAGTAACTTGTGGAAGTTTTATTGATCCAGTAGCAAATTATTTAGAGTCAATATCAGGTTATAAATCTGTTACTTCAGAGACATTATTTGATGAAAGTGAGTATAAGTGGTTAAATCTCTGCTCTTCATGTTTTCCAACATTTCTGATTATATATATATTTGGAGTTGGAAACAAGTTTTGGTGGGTTGACCAAAATTTTTCTTGGTTACATTGGAAATCGGATTTCGATTTGATTCAGTAGATGGAAGGTTCCTCAGAGAAAGAGATTTGATTTTCATTGTATATACCGGTGTGAGTGAGATTGAATAAAGACTCCATAGCCCAATGGAAGTTTGCAGGCAGTTAGATTGAAGACAGAAGGCACTGGTCTACAGGTTCTTGAAGCCTCACAGGGAGGACTTCATCCCGCAGTTGGAGCCAGATGTTAAGTCAGTAAATTTTCCTTCATTTTTTAGTTATTTTCTCCAATTTTGGTTTGTTTTTTAATCCACCTCAGTTAAATTTTTGGTTTTGAGTTTTAGTTTTAGTCTCCTTAGAAACTATATGGGTGATTGAATAAGTTTTGAACACATCCCTTATTGATTTTATTTGATTTTGGTGATCTTTTATGCTTTAAAGGGGTTAAAGAAAGTCATATTTTCAAAGATTGACTCATTAATGTGTTGAGAGAGCAGTCATAATCATTCCTTAAATCAAGTAGCTTTTAAAACCTCCGACAAATTAGCAGAAAGTGAAAAAACTGCTAAATTTTGGCATAGCAGCTATTCCTGTAGCGCTGGGCAAAATTTTAACAAAGAGCGCGCTACAGGAATATCGTGGCTTGAGTTTTTTGCAATTTTCGATCTGTTTTCAATCATGATGCAGATTGGGAGTGTCTAATCGCCTTGTGTGAGTGTTTTAACACGTGTTTGCAGCAATTTGAGCATGATTTTTGTTGGTTGCTAATCACGAAGACAAACGAGTTCATCATTGCATGGTATGTGGGATCAGTTGCACAAAAGCCGGCAAATTCCGGTTTAGCTGTCAGTTTTCTCTTGTTACACGCATCATTGCAGGAGAAGTAGTGTTTGTGAAAGAGAGTTCACTGTTGAACAGTGTATTGCGTTGCTGTGGAAAGGAGACAGGTGTGTTCCATCGTCAACGAAAATTAGGGCTTCCTCATTCCAGCGTTAACAGCTAAATTGAAGATCGTGGGACATCTGTACAACGGGGCTGACTCATCTGGCACTTTGGATCATGATTTCCAACAATCATAAAGGAACGATTTACAGGTTCTTCTGATGGATCAGTCGAGATCAAGTTAGGACCTCAGGATGCTAACTTCCAATTTGACAATGACAGACATACAATATCCCCAAAGCAGTACAAACTGTCAGAAATTCAAATTTATTCTGAAAGTACAGCAAATAGCCCTTTATGGGTATCTCCAGAGCAACTTGATCTGGCCAATGTGCATTTACAGCAGTCCAATAGCTCAGAATCAGTATGTACATCAGATACAGGCTCTGATCTGTTTAGCAAGCGTGATTTCATACACAAATTGAGGGAACAGCTGAAAAGAAGAGATGAAATGATAATGGAGATGCAAGTTCAGATTACTGATCAGCTGCAAATCATAAATAATCAAATTTCACACATGACAAATTTACAGTCACAGCTTGATGCAGCAAACAGGGAGTCATTTGGAACAGAAAGGGAAATTCAGCGATTGCGCAAAGCAATTGCAGATCACTGTGCAGGTCATGCAGTGGATATGTCTTGTTCATCTGGGACAATGATTACTAATTATACATTGGTAGATCCTTTGATGAGTAGATCAATTGCAGACTTACAGGGTTCCACAATTGGAAGTGCTGAACTATGCAACGGGGGAGCTCAAAGATTTCATGAACAGAAGTTGCAGGAACAGAGGTATGAAATGAAAACTCCAGATGTAAAGGTGTGGAATCTATTAGAGGACCTACCCTGCATTTCGTTGAACAGAAATGGAGAAATGACTAAACATGAAGATACCCTTGAAAGCGTGAAAGACATGGAGAGAGAATTAGGTGAACTCAAGCGGTTAGTTAGTGAAAAAAATTATCTTCTAGAGGAATTTGCATGAACAGAGCAGCAAAGTATTCAGCCTGTGAAATTTTAATGACAGTTTGAACGAAGATTGTTTATCATTTGCTCTCCTATACATTCAAAAAACTATGAAAGTGATGCAGATTGGTTATAATGAGCTAATTGAATGGATTCTTCTCATAACCTAATGCCATTGTAAATCAGAACCTACAGGAAATAGCATTGAGAGGATTCATAGATTGATTTGTTATGCTCATCTTTTACACAGAAGGTGTTTTGTTGGTTTGTTTAAGTGGTTTGAAAGCTGTTGAAAATTATTATGATTTATGAAATCACTTGCTTGGAGAACCATGTTCAATTGCTTGGAGAACCATGTTCAATTGCTTGGAGAACATGTTGGCTTTCATATACAAGTTTGAATGGCAGTTTTTTGGCTAGGGCGAATATATTGCAGACAGTGGTGTTTTTGTTCTCTCCTCTCATGCTATCAGTCTCCGGTTGGTCAAATAAGCCTGTGGTTAATGTTATGTTGGAAAATCGGAAGCAGTGAGAGTTTTAGAGCTTGAAAATATAGACTGGTTGATACACAGAGATTAAAGTGAAAGACTGATATAAAACAGCCATATTCACTGACAGTTTTCCATTACATTGAATAGTCTGAACATTGCAGTCCTGTTTTGAGTGATTGAAGTCAAATGCAGACCGCGAGCTGATGGAGAGGAATTTTTGAAAACCGAAGGAGGTTTTTGTTCCTAAGATACCCATATACAAAAACCTCTCTCATTTTTGCAACAACTATCAAGGATTGAAAGATTCAGTTTAATCTTTGCAGCCTATTTTTCAGGGATGTTAAATATTTAATATTTTCCTGTTTTAGTGTTCATTTTGCGGGGCCGATTCTGATTGATTGGAGATGAATTTTGAAAAACCAAGAGAGGTTTTTGTCCATAAAGGACCCATTAACAAAAACCTCTCTCAGTGTTTACACAGGTGTCACCAATTGAGAGATATGGAAGCTTCTTTGACACCTATTTTCCAGAAATTCGCCACATTTGCCAGGAATCCGATTTGCTATTTTTAGTCAATTAGTTGAGTTAGTTAGTTAATGTAAATGCTGGGTAGTTTCAATTTCGACCTAATGAAGGGGAGATGAAACTACTTCTTTGTAAATATAAAAGAGGGACAAAGGGGTCATTGTAAGGGTTCGAATTTTTGGAGAGCTAGAGGAGGTCTGCAAACTGTTGATTCTTCCAGACTTGTTCACTGCTAAGTATTGCAAACTCTCATATGCATTTTTGATGAAACTATGAATATATGACTCCTTATTCCACTTCTGATATGTGTTGGCTTCATTTTAAACTTATATAGTTTCTTGATTGACAAATTCATTTCTGGTTTTATGTGTAATTTCCAGTGATGCTTGTCTTTTATTGTATGAACTTCATTGCAATCTTTTGTTGGATATCTGAGATATATATATACATCTTCATGGATATATGTTTATGAATTAGTTTTTACTTATGCTGAATGTATTCCCTTATGCTCTTGAAGTTTCTAACCAAAACCTACAAAACAAAACCCTAAAAACCTAGTTTGAATTGATTTTTATTTTGAGATTATGTTGGCTTGTTACCTTAGCCTTAGTAACAATTTCTGACACAAACAATCATCATCATCAAAATCATCATATTCATCGTCATCATCTTCATTAGTCATCATCATCGCCATATTCATCATCCTCACCATCATCATCATCATCATATGATCGTGGTCATGATGATCATTGTCTTCATCATCATAATTGTCATCTTCATCATCCTGATCATACTCGTCATCGCCATCTTCTTCATCATCATCATCATCATGGTGTTGATGATGTTGAAGATGATCATGATGATGAGGATGATGTGCTGCATATTCGTCATCATCTTCATCATCAACATCATCATCATCTCCATTAGTCATTATCATCATCATCACCACCATCTTCATCATCATCATCATCATCTTCGTCATGATGATGATGATCATGATGCAGAAGATCATGATGGAGATCATGATGAAGATCATGATGGAGATCATGATGAAGATCATGATGATGATGAAGATGGTGATGATGATGATGTTGATGATGATGATGATGACTAATGGAGATGATGATGATGATGATGATGTTGATGATGAAGATGATGGCCAATATGCAACACATCATCATCATCATCATCCACAACATGAACCATGGCATGATCATTATCATCATCATCATCATCATCATCGTCATCATCATCATTATGAGGACGAGCATGAGGATGATGATGATGACGATGATGATGATGATGATGATGATGATGATGATGGCAAAGACGACGATGATGACGAAGATGATGATGAAGATGATCATGATGATCATGATGACTAATGGAGATGATGATGATGATGATGATGATGTTGATGATGAAGATGATGACGAATATGCAGCACATCATCCTCATCATAATCAGCATCTTCATCATCATCAACAACATTATCATCATCATCATCATCATCATCATTGTGAGGACAAGGATGATGATGACGATATGATGATGATGATGATGATGATGGTGGTGGATGATGGTGAATATGAGTACGATGATGAAGATGATGATGATGATGATGATGATGATGATGAATATGATCATCATCATCAAAATCATCATATCCGTCATCATCATCTTCATTAGTCATCATCATCGCCATCCTCATCATCCTCACCATCATCATCATCGTCATATGATCATGGTCACGATGATCATTGTCTTCATCATCATAATCATCATCTTCATCATCGTCATCATACTCGTCATCATCATCTTCTTCTTCTTCATCATCATCATAATCATCAATGATGATGATGACGATACGAATATGATGATGATGTTGACAAAGATGTTGTTGACGATGATGATGAGGAAGAGGGTGATGACGAAGATGATGATGATGATGATGATGATGATGATGATGATGATGATGGTGGTGGTGGATGATGATGAATATGAGTACGATGATGAAGATGATGATGATGTTGATGATCATCGTACTCATCATCAACATCATCATCATCATCTTCATCGTCATCACCATCAATGTTGATGATGAGGATGATAATGATGATGATGATGATGATGACGATGAAGATGATGACCTGGATGTTGATGAAGATGAGGAAGAAGGACGATGATGATGATGGTGTTGATGATGACGATGATGATGATGACGAAGATGATGATGATGATGGTGATGAGGATGAAGAAGATGATGATGATGGAGATGAAGATGTTGAGGTTGATGACAATGGTGATGAAGATGATGATGATGAAGGTGGTGATGATGAAGAAGATGACGATGGTGGAGATGTTGATGAGGAAGGGGGAGATGACAATGATGATGAATATGTTGATGGTGATGATGTAATGATGATGATCATCATCATCATATTCATCATGATCATCATCATATTCATCACCATAATGATCATCATCCTCATCACCATCATCCTCATCACCATCATCCTCATCCTCATCATCATCCTCATCACCATCATCATCGTCATCTTCATCACCATTGTCACGATCATCACCATCATCCTCATCGTCATCTTCATCACCATTGTATTCATCAACAAAATCTTCATCATCATCACAATCACCATCATCTCATCATCATCATCATCAACATCTTCAACATCATTGTCATCTCCCCCTTCCTCATCAACATCTCCATCATCGTCATCTTCGTCATCATCACATCTTCATCAACTTCATGTATCCCCTTGACAAAGGAAATTAAATAAACCATACAAATGCATACAATAGCGCATGCGTGCTGTTAATAACGCATGCGCGCCGTCAGTCACATGTGCGCATGTTTGCGCACACGCGTGCCTGAATTCAAATTTTTTTTGGCGCCCTTGCAGGCTTGGAATTAGCTTCGGATTGCACCTTGAGGCTCGGTCTGATTTATGCCTGATTTATGGCAGAAAACATCAAATGCCGTAACTTTCGGTTTTTCACAACGAGTGCCACATAAGCTCCACAAGTGCACTGCAAATGAAATTGCACATGCTTGTCGAGCTCTGTGTGCAGACTCTAAATATATAATTTTTTAATAGATCTGTTGTTGTTTTCTATTTTTAATTCATTTTTAACTGCACTCATGTCAAATTTTTAAAAAACATAGGTCATTTATTTGGCCTATAACTTTTGATTGGCTTACCTATTTCGAAAACGGAAGAGAACCCACACAAGAGCATGAAAATACCTACAACCTAAAAAAAAGAAAGTATTTTGATTATCTTTAGACCATGATATGGTGTCTCAAAACTTGACCATGTCGTTTTAGGGCTTGACTGACTTCGGCAATTTAAAAAAAATATAAAATTGACTTTTAAAATTTTAGAAAAATAGCTCGGCACAAGATTCTTCTGTTGCCTACGCCTCTACATATTTTTTTTCTTGTAAATTGAAAATTTACATAGCAAACAGGTGGCTCAAAAAAAACATGTGCATTATGTTTGAGAAAAAAAATAACATACCAATCTTCAAATAATGACATTTTGGGGTGGTTATACCACTTTTCCATAAATAAAAGTTATATATTCCGGAAGGTCATCCATTTTTCTACGTTTCATCTCTTTACACCTAATCTAAAAAAAATTTGTAGGTACATCTAATAATTAATTTTAATGATAATATTTCTGTTTTTCCAGAATGTCATTGCAACTAACGTGTCATAATTGGGTATCATTACATTGCACCAGCCCCATTCTCTTTGAGTTATTCAACAACACCTCCTATGGTCATGGTTAAAGAAATAGTCAATATGTTTAGGTTTGGGTTAGTAGGTGTGGTTTAAAATCTATTGATTCTAATATAAGGAATACTTTCACCGCATTGAACCAGTTCACAAAGAAGGAAGAAACCACCAAAAAAACCCTAAGGTATTGGCGTTGAAAAAAGGGGTCGAAGGTTGGGTGAGTGATAAATTAAATTGGAATCCTTTTCTTCAAACAAGTGTGTTCCTATATGTTTATACATGATATGAATTTCTAAGTGGTAAGTGTTATTTATACTTAAAATGTGACCCATTTGCATAGTAATAATACCCAAATATTACTCTGATGACAATCAATTATGTATGTGGAGATCTAGAGAGATAAAATACATTGGAAATGGGACAATGAGGGACACCATTACTAATAGGGAGAGGAATTGACTTCTCCCTTCCTTCACAGTGGAATCTATGAAGAGGAGGAATAATTGTTCATACATGCACTATCTTACTTGGGAGCCCACATTTTCCTCCACATACTATCTTATAAAAGTGCAAAACATTTCTGAATAAAAGAACACTTGTGTTTTTGAAATTTTGTGCATGTCTATCAAAGCATTCACACATTCCTTTTTGTAAAAACAACTTGGTCTTGAGGCCTAAACAAGGTTCGAGGCCTAAACAAGGCTTGAGGCCTAAACAAGGTTCGGGGCCTGAACAACATTCGGTGGGAACTCAAGAAGTTCACTCTGTGAACCTATGACATGTAGCACATATGTTCATAGTATATTAAGGAACACCCCTAATTTCACTAGATATTAAGGATTTTCTCTTAAAAACTATGAATTGGTCCTAATGGTTACTTCACTCGAGCATCCATTACAACAACAAAAAATTCATATAATTTCTCAAGTGATAAATACTTGCTATTTATTAATAACTCATATATGTCTTGTGATATAATGGACATATATCATAAATACATGTAAAATATTATAAGTCGTGTCCTTTGGGAAAATGTATGACTATCATTAATTACAAGATAGTAAATTATATGAAATATTACCCTAAATGGAAACTATTATAATATAAATGTTTATATATTATTGTATAGACGTAATATACTTTATGTATATTACAAGTCTTCACTCCTTAAAAATGCTTTGTCCTCAAAGCATGGTTAAGGAGACTTCAACTAATAGAATGAACATTTTGTTTGCAGTTGTCACTAATTACATTAAGCTGACGACATGAGGCGATATGATATTCGAAGTCTTGAACATTAGTGTCGCATCGAAAAAGGATAGTGATCCATCCTAAATGCATTTTTTTCAGAACTTCCCATTGATAAGACTCTGAAGATGATCTTATTTGTTGTTGGATTCGAGTTTTATTGTTCCTCAAATGCTTTTATATGTAAGTATTATAGTGAGACTGGGTAGGTACCATTGAATATCGGTACAATAGTTCTTGCATTCTATGAATTCTAGGATTTGGGTGTCGATATGGTACCCTAGTAAGTTGACCCTTTTTAATTTCGGATTTGATATTTTAACAATGAAATTGTGTTGACATAGTCACATCTTTAATAATTTTGTATGCATATGTATGACAACATCGTTTTTCCAACATATGGCTTCATCAGTGATGATCGATGGACCTTCAGTTATTGGTGAAACTATAGATGTTGATGAAGGGCTAATGAATTGTAGCTATAGAAACTAAAACCCTTGGCTCATTACTTAAATTATAAACTTGGGAGTTCATATAAACTTAAGAGGTACCATGCACTATATATGCAATTGAAAAGGAATAATTTGTCCAGTGGTATAACTGAAATCTATTCTAACAACATAAATGAAATTAATCTAATAAATAGGAAATGAAATCTATTATAGAATGGAAATGAAACCTAATCTAATCAATCAGAAAGATTCTATAACAAACTTTAATGATTGCTAAATATGGGTTGCAAGAGCATGAGATCCAATTTTCCTACTTGGTAGTTAGTTCTTTATTAATACCATCAAATATGTCAAGTGATTTTGCATTCAGTTTATAACCTTCGGTGAAATCCCTCCATTATTCTACCTCTAGTTTAATAAATGAATACATTCGAAATCCATGAGTTCCATGCAAGTGATCAAAACAAACAGAGATCTTAGCTTAAACCAAGTATTGATGATGAGATCTCATGTGTAAAAGAAATGACATGAATAAGATAAATGAAATTTAATTTAACAAGCATGAAAATAAATCTAATCTAAACCCCAAACAAAATCTAATATGTTCCTAAAATCATAAAGAAATCAAAACTGTGCCAAAAATATGGAAATAAAACTTCCTATAGAAAACTGCCTATAGAATGTAAAACTTCTACACTTATTGTTGTAGAAAATGTAGAAGTTTCTACATTCACTGTAATCCGAATTTAAAAACTATAAAGTGAAATGAATTGTTCAATGGAAAAGTATGCAAGGGTCCAAAATCTTTCCATTGAGTGGGCCCAACCCAAGGGAGCTCCTAGAACTCTTGCTAAACTAACTAATTCAAAGATAAATCGAAACTAGTTTTTCATTAAAAGTCTTCCATTAAAGTAGGAAACAAGATGCCTCTTACAAATTCGCCTTGGAAAACAAGAAAGATAATGGAAAATGATGAAGAAAAGAATAATAGTAGAAGATTATAACATAAAATCTCAAATCCTACTTCTATTTGTACTTGAATAAACTTCAAATTGTCCCATGCATTCAACTCCTTGATTTAAGGAAATTGTCCTAGTTATAAATTTGCATACTAATTTTGTGGAGTTCATTCCTCTTTGAGAAATTCGACTTGGACTCCATGATTTCTATTTGGAATAACGTTGAGTCCTTTTCCGATATGGTGGAATCTCATGAGAATAAGTGTCACTTGAGTAAACTACCAATGCAATCGACTCTTTGATTTGTGAAAGATGTCCCATAGTTAACCAAAAATATGCATGTTGATTTTGTGGGATTGATTACCCCTCTTAGGAATTTGACTTTTCTTCCATCATTTCATCTTTAGATGATCTTTATTCCTTCTTTATGTGCTGGAAGCTCATAAGAATCAAGAGGGGACTTAATCCCTTAAATATCTCCACCTCACTCTAGTTCTACTAGTGAACTAATCGAGAGAGATTGTGCTGATCTTTGTGACTTTAGTTCTTCCACTTTGCTTGATATAGTTTTCATCTACAAATCCACCACGAATCAATAAATATTTTTACAAATATTATCCAATTATCTCATTAAATAAATCAAAGGAATAAGCAACTATGTAAACATGTCAATATTTTTCTAAAAACATCAAGAGAGGAGAAAATGAGCCTTATGCCCCTTATAATGGCTCTCGAAATTATGATCCATGATGAAAAACAACATAAAACCACACCTATCTAGGCGTTCTTTTGGCATTTCAGTTGGAGATGGACATCACTAGAAGGATTTATAAACCACGCGTGGGTCATGAGCCCTTTACTATCCTCAAAGAATGAATGCAAGTTCCTTATGATATTTTTGAAGCTTCTTGAGCTCAAGAAGAACAAGTCCTCGAACTAATACATTAACATTTTGTAGGGGTGTATTTTCCCTCTAAGTGGGATATAGCCACTATGATAATTTTTTGTGCATTGGAAATGGGTGTCAATGGATATACATGTTCAAGAAGGAAACAATGGCCTTATGTCGATATTGAACCTTCTTGAGCTCAAGCAACAGGAAAAACACATAAAAACTATGATAGCAACCCTCCTAATGATCCTTTGGAATCTAAGTTGAATATGCCATTACCAGGTCTTGGTCATCATGGATGGATCTCATGTCCTTATACATTTCTAGGGGAGGGAAACAAGATCATTTTACCCTAAACCTTACTTTCTAGGCTTAAGCAACATGGATAAGTCCTTAAACCACAACACATGACCTTTGTATGGTATCAATCACCTCAAAGTGGGATATGGGCACCATGACTAGGTTAGCTATGAACCAAGAATGGGTCTCAAGGTTTAATGAAAATTATTGGAGGAAAACAAGGGAATTTTTTCCTAAATATAGCTTCTCATGGTCAATCAATAAGAAAAACACCTACAACCCACAAAACTGTGAGGCACCTGCAACAATTACTTAATGAAAATATGCGAAATAGCAGAATGACAGAACTCAGAATCACTTTTATATTGATCACGGGCCACTTCAAGGGGGCAACCTCCTATGAGCAAGCTCAATACAAATAAATTCACGGTGCCTTCATAGGTCTCAACACACACTTATATACTAATTCTAGGTGCCAATACTATGGGTCGAAACCATGGGCCGTTACAAACTATGGATCAACAATACTACGACGACTTACAAAGCATATGCGCCAACAACAATAACACAAACTATTGATCAACAAATACTATGGGACGACTTACAAAGCATATGCGTCCAACAACAACATACTAACAAAGTAAAGACATGGGTTCCTAACATCCCCTCCCCCCTAAAAAAAAGCTTTGTCCTCAAAGCTTTAGATGTGGAAATTGTTGTTGAATCTGAAGGAGTGGTTCCCATGTAGCATCCTCTAGTTGCATGCCGTGCCACTAAATTAAGACCTCTGTGATAGAATGAGAGCGAAGCTGACGCATGCGCCGATTGAGGATGGCCTCTGGCTCCAAAAGGATGGATCCTTCATTATCCAGTTCGGGTAAAATCGTTTGGCCGCTGATGTTGGTGCCAAGAACTTTCTTCAGACAAGAGACATGAAAGACTGGATGAATGCGGGAAGAAGGAGGAAGTTCCAATTTATAAGCAATGGACCCAATCTTCTGAAGAATCCGATATGGCCCATAGAACTTTGGAGCGAGCTTATGACGCCCTTTGAGTTTCAAGGAGGATTGTTTGTACGGCTGGAGACGAAGAAAAACCATATCGCCAACTTGAAAAGTGCGCTCCGAACGGTGCTGATCCGCTTGTTGCTTCATGCGATTTCTTGCCATGTGAAGATTGTCCCACAAAATGCGAAGAATCTGATCGCGGTTGCGAAGGACCGTGTCAACTTCCTGAACTAGTGAACTGGTGGGGGTGTATGGAAGAAGAGCTGAAGGTGCCTGACCATAGACTGCTTCATATGGGGTCATTTTAGAGGCAGTGTGGTAAGAGGTATTGTACCACCATTCAGTGAGAGGGAGCCACTTTGCCCACTGATGTTGTTGTTCTGAGGTGAAGCATCAAAGATAAGTTTCCAAGCATTTATTGACAATTTCAGTCTGACCATCTGTTTGTGGGTGATACCCTGAACTCATCTTCAGTTTGGTGCCAGTGTGGCGAAATAGTTCTGTCCAAAAATGACTGGTGAAAGTCGCATCACGATCCGAGACAATGGAAGAAGGGATGCCATGAAGACGAAAGATCTGGTCCATAAAAATTTGAGCGACGGAGGAGGCTGTATAGGGATGGTTGAGAGAACAAAAATGACTATATTTGGAGAGGCGATCAACCACAACGAGAATCACTTTCTTCCCGCCAGATTTAGGGAGCCCTTCAATGAAATCCATAGAAATATCTGTCCAAATCCGTGTAGGTATGGGCAAGGGTCCAAGCAATCCTGGAACGAGTGTTGTTTCACCCTTATTACGCTAGCAGGTATCACATTCGGCCACCATCTGTTGAATTGTCCTTTTCATGCCCTGCCAAAAGAAGTTACGCCGTGCTCGTTCATATGTTTTGAGGAACCCAGAGTGCCTGGCCGATGGAGAAGCATGTAGTTCATAGAAGACAGCCTGTTGAAGATATGTTCTTTGGGGAAGCACCAAACGACCCTTGTATCGCAGAGAAGCACCATCCCAAGAGTAATGTGGTACAGCAGAAGGGTTTTTGGTCAAGCGTTGGATGATTTGAGATAAGGAAGAGTCATTGACATAACCCTGTTGAACAGATTGCAACCAATTTGGAACAGGCATAGAAATAGCTGAAAGAGAACCTTGGGCATCAAATGTGCGAGAAAGAGCATCTGCCACAACATTGTCTTTACCCTTCTTGTAAGTGATCTCATAATCATAACCCATGAGTTTGCTAACCCATTTCTGTTGTGCTGGGGAGGAGACACGCTGGTCCAAGAAATATTTCAGACTCTGGTGATCAGTCTTGATGCAGAAATGATTCCCTAATAGGTATGGATGCCACTTCTGTACTGCATGCAAAATAGCCATCATTTCCTTCTCATAGGTAGAGGCAGCTAAATTCTTACCTGAAAGGGCTTTGCTGGTGAACGCAATGGGGTGTTCATCTTAAAGGAGAACAGCACCAAGTCCATTACCGCAAGCATCACTCTCAATAGTGAAGGGCTTGGAAAAATCAGGCATAGCTAGCACAGGTGTAGTACACATAGCTTGTTTTAGTTTGTCAAATGCACACTGAGCAGCAGGTGTCCATGTAAAAGCATCCTTTTTCAATGGAGCAGTTAAGGGAGCTGTAATCTTCCCATAATCCTTGACAAACTTGCGGTAGTAGCCATTCAACCCTAAAAAACCACGAAGGCTCTTGAGTGTCTGAGGATGTGGCCAATTGTTCATGGCATCGATTTTGGTAGGATCCACGCGAACCCCTTGTGCTGAGATAATGTGCACGAGATACTCAACTTCCTTTTGTCCAAAAACACATTTAGACTGCTTGGCATGGATATGATGGTCAGAGAAAAGTTGCATGACAAGATCCAGATGTTGGAGATGTTCATCCCATGTTTTACTGTAGATGAGGATATCATCAAAGAATACCAGAATGAATTTCCGCAAGTAGGGTCGAAATATTTTATTCATTAAGGCCTGGAATGTGGAAGGAGCATTAGTGAGGCCAAAGGGCATGACCAAAAACTCATAATGGCCATCATGTGTGCGGAAATCTGTTTTAGGAATATCATCCTCATGAACCGGAATTTGATGATACCCAGAACGAAGATCCAACTTAGAGAAAAAGTGATCCCCATGAAGCTCGTCAAGAAGCTCATCAACAACAGGAATTGGAAACTTATCCTTGATGGTGAGGTGATTAAGTGCTCGAAAGTCAATGCAGAGGCGCCATGACCCATCTTTTTTGCGGACAAGAATAACTGGAGAAGAAAAGATACTAGTGCTTGGGCGAATAATACCTTGCTTCAATAAGTCCCGAACGAGCATTTCAATCTCCATTTTTTGGTAGAATGGGTAGCGATAGGGCCTGATGTTGGGAGGAACGCTGCCAGGAAGGAGCTGAATACGATGGTCTTCTAGCCTGGAAGGTGGTAATCCCACTGGTTCAGCAAAGACACCTGTATATTGATCCAGAATTTGTTGTAGATCCAAAGGAGTAGTGGAGACCGCTAATGGTTGCATCTGGATGGAATGGATCTGAGCGATGACACCATGTGAATTCTTCTTGAGGAGTTTTTCCATGCGATGTGAACTGATGATGCTGAGAGAACCTGGTTGTAATCCTGTCAATGTGTGTTTGTGTCCATTGAGGGAAAACTACATCCAAAGTTCAGCAAAATCCCATAAGATAGGGCCGAGTGTGCGTAGCCATTGAGCGCCCAAAACCACATCACATCCCCCTAATGGCAAGGCAAACATGTCAGAGCGCAAGGTATAATCTCCCATAGAGATACGCACATTTCGACACTTCCCTTTGCAAGGTAAGGTGCCCCCATTAGCAACCATGACTTCAAAGTTGGAGCAAGGATGGATAAAACAATCAGCTTGTTTGGCGATCTGAGGGTCAATGAAATTATGAGTGCTACCAGAATCAATGAGGATTGTAAGAGGAAGCTTCTTGAAGTAACCCCTGACCCGCATTGTTTGGGGAGTGGTGATTCCAGCTAAAGCATGGAGAGATATCTCTGGCTGATCATCCTGAGACAGAGGGTCAATAGGCGGTTCCTGAATGTCGATCAGAGCATCCAGTGTTTCTGGATCTTCGTCACCCATTTCAGAGGCAGGTGGAGACTCCACATCCAGGAGATAGAGCTTTTGTTGAACACATCTATGTCCCCGAGTGAATTTCTCATCACAATTATAGCAAAGCCCCTTTTCTTTGCGTGCTTGCATCTCTGTTTCAGACAAACGCTTGATAGGAGTCGGTCGAGGAGCCTGCGGTATAGGTGGTCGCTGAAAACCCATATTTCAGAAGGGAACAAAAGTGGGCTTGGAGCGTTGTTGGGCTGCAATATTGTCTTCTGCCAACTTAGCCAACCCGAGTGCTTCCATCATTGTGTTGGGACAGAACATTTTGACCTTAGAGCGAATGGCATCCTTTAGACCACTGATAAAACAACTCCGGTAAAATTCATCAGATAATCTTTCGGTGTGGTTGGCTAGATTCTCAAATTCGGTTTGATACTCTCTCACAGTGCCAGTTTGGCGAAGTTTAGTGAGGGCTCCTGTGAAGTCATCAAAAGCACTAGGACCAAATCGTTGCAAAAGGAGTTGTCAAAAGTCTGGCCAGTTGGGCTCTGGATGAGCCTTGATGTACCAATGGTACCATTGAAGAGCTTCCTGTTCCAAATGAAAGGATGCCAATGGAACTTTATTGACATCAAAAGTATTATGCAGACTGAAATACTGTTCTGCACGATAGATCCATCCAGTTGGATCAGTACCATTGAAGCGAGGAAAATCAAGCTTCAGACCACGGAAATTGCTGGAAGAAGAGAACCCATTGTCTGCTGAAGACTCAGACTGTCGTTTGTTGTTCATAGCTGAATGTTCAAGATGGAGACCAAGAAATTTTTCATCCAGATCCTGGAGTTTGGCTTGGATGGCTGCAAGTGCTTCCTCCATGGTTTTTGCTCCTGCACGGGTGACAACCATAACCAGGATTTTTTTTTTTTTTTTTTTTGACTAGGTAGGAAAACAAAAACAGGAACTACTTCAGTAAAGGAAAATTTGGATTTGGGGAAAAATCAGAAGGGTAATTGGGGTTTGACTAGGTTTTGGACACTGTTGGATAGACAAGGAAGCAAAAATGAGGATTTCAGAAGCAGGGTGAAAGAATGGGAAAATTTGGTAGAGGGGAACAAAGAAGCATAATTCAGAAAGGAACTCTGTGGTAAAAATTGAAAGTGATTGGGTGAAATCTGAGGAAGTTATGGCAAACCCTAAAAATAGACAAATGTGGGATTTCGGGCTATAGGAAGGGGAATTGAGGATAGGGTCCTCGGGAATGAAATATGTAGAATGGAATGACAGGGGTTCCCTGAAAATTTCAAGGGAAATAGAGGTAAAACAAGGGAGATATGGAGAAAAAACTAAATTTGATTTTTTTTTTTTTTTTTTTCAGACTGGAGCAGCTACGGCTCGATTTTTTTTTTTTTTTTTTTTTACAGACTGGAGCGGCTACGGCTCAGAAAGAATCTGGAACAACGCCGAACGGCTTGCAAAATGGATCTGAAACGGCGCAGCACTGATCGACAATAGTTCAGCTGAAAGTAGATATGGACCCCAGGTATGTGCGGCTTCCTAACAGTTTAGGGTTTTCACTCGGCCACCAATGCTGTCTAACGGCTTGCGTATTGGGGCAGTACCCCTCACTCCACTGCTCAGGTAAAACTGATAACCGCTTTGCCACAAACGACAGCTCTTGGTTTACCTCACGGGTGGGAACTAGTCAATCAGGTAGGGGTCATTGCCCTTTTCGCTGGCAGGTCCTCTCAATGGGCCAGCTACTTCGGGGTTCCTGTGGTACTCCTCACAATGAGTTTTAGGGCTTATGCCCAAGTACTTCGCACAGTTAAGCAGATAGGGATTATTCCCAAATCCGAACCTGCAACAGATGCGAAAAAAAGAAAAATTGGCAGAAATTTCACCCAGCGAACCCAAGAAAGTGCTCTGATACCAGATGTGAGGCACCTGCAACAATTACTTAATGAAAATATGCGAAATAGCAGAATGACAGAACTCAGAATCACTTTTATATTGATCACGGGCCACTTCGAGGGGGCAACCTCCTATGAGCAAGCTCAATACAAATAATTTCACGGTGCCTTCATAGGTCTCAACACACACTTATATACTAATTCTAGGTGCCAATACTATGGGTCGAAACCATGGGCCGTTACAAACTATGGATCAACAATACTACGGCGACTTACAAAGCATATGCGCCAACAACAATAACACAAACTATTGATCAACAAATACTACGGGACGAATTACAAAGCATATGCGTCCAACAACAACATACTAACAAAGTAAAGACATGGGTTCCTAACAAAAACATTCCTCTTTTGGGGATCTTACACCTATAAGTGGTTTACTAAGGGATATTATGATGTTTTCAATAAGATTGATGGGTATTTGAGTCTTAACAACGAATAGGGGAGGACACCAAGGGCTTTAGGCATTTAACAAAGATTCTTTGGATCAATCATCATATGAATTACATTGAAACACCACATAGGACCTTTTTATGGGATCCTTGGAATCTAAGTGGGATATAGCCTTCAATAATTCTTTTTTGGTAGCAATGATGGGTCTCGGACCCTAGATGATGTTAAGAAAGGAAAATAAGGGCTTGCATACAAAAATGAAGTCTTTATCCCTAAAGTATTGTGAACGAGGTCTCCAACCACAACACATACTCTATGGGTTATTTCACCTCTGAGTGGTATCCCAAGCACCATTATGTGATTTTACACAAAGGGGATGGGTCTAAGGATCTTAAATATGGACAAGGAAGAAAAGTAGGTCCTCAAACATTAAAACAAGGTTTTAGTGCTCAAGTTTTGTTTTGAAACTTGTTAGGGAAATGAGTTTTACATGTTTATTACATAGGACCTTTTGATGGGATCTTTTGAATCTATGTGGGATATGGCCTTCATTAATTCTTTTTCGATAGCAATGATGGGTTTATGACCCTAGATAATGATAAAAAGGGAAAATAAGGGCCTTACATAAGAAAATGGAGCTTCCATAAATAAGGTATTTGAACAATGTCTCCAAACCATAACACATTCCTTCTCTATTGGTTCTTTCATCTCTAAGTGGTATCCTAGACACCATTAAGAAAATTTACACAAAGAGGATGAGTCTAAGGGTTTTGACGATGGCCACTAAAGGAAAATAGGTTGTATATCATTAAGACAAAGTTTTAGTACTAAAGTTTCCTTTAAAACAGGTCATAAGGAAATTTTACAATATTTATTATTTTATATAAAATAATGTGCACACTTTTATAACCATAACATGCATGCACTTTTATATTTATAATTTTATAACTAAAATGCATGCACATGAATTAAAAAAAAAAAGTAAATTCTCTCCAAGCTCCTTATCATTATCTCTATTGGTTTTTATATATGTTCTACATATTAATAATCAATGAACTACACACTTATTTGCTCTCTCTCTAATCGTCGTAACTCTAAAATACATAAATTTGCAATAATTTTTAATGTCTAAGCCGTCTTAAACCCTAAAAAAAAAAAAAAAAAACTTCTATTTTTTCTGCTTCATCTTGGTAAAACAGCCCGCAATGAATTCTTCCGTCCTATCCTTCATGTTGAAAAAGCATGGACATTAATACAGACAAAATAAATAATATGAAAATAAAATTTCGTGCTCGTGAAATTTTTTATAATCGGTGTTCATAACTCTTTTGTAAATCTATATATGAATTTTCTTTATACCTGTCCTCGCATTTATGTATATCTATATTCGTTAAAAAACATAAAAAAGACGTATTATAATAACAACCACTAGATGTCTCTTACCTAATCTGCAAAGATGAAAAGTAGGTGGTTCAATTTAATTTGGTAGCGGGAACTTGAAGTTTCCCCGGTGATCTGACGGGACGTTCATTACAGTGGCTGATATTGATGGAAAGCTTTTTCCTTTGTCAGATGCGAGAAAACCATTTCATTCCGGCACGGACATATATTCCATCAACGAACACAAGATCTTTCTGATTCAAAGATCGTTCCGTTTACAGAAAGAATTGGCCTCCGCTTACGTATGCAAGTGAGTTGTTCAAATCAGTCTCCATTAAATGCTTTCCTATTTTGGAAGGTTTCAATTTTAGGTCTAAAGGTTGCCCATGGTGGAAGGTTTCAATTTTAGGTCTAAAGGTTGCCCATTTTAGATATTTGCCCTAATTTGTGGTTTAGGTTGACAAGATTGTCTTTCCCCATCACACTAAAAGAGTTTCAAATTCATTGAAAAGTAAGTTTCCGAATATCTCTCAATTTCAAGCCAAAAAAATTGTAAACAGAAACCATAAAAGAAAATTTAAATTTGATCTTTGAATGGAAGAAAAACATGAAAAGACCAGAAAAGTCTTACCAACAAAATAATATCATGAATTATTATATACAATATCTGTAAGCTCTGTATTTATTAAGAGTTTGAATGGTGTGGGAACTTGATTATCTCAAACAAATCTCTCTTAGTATGCCAAATTTCCAAAATTCCCAAATCTCTCTTAATATGGCAAATTTCCAAGTTACATGTTAAAGTGTTAGGAAATATAGTACACATGAACGTAATCAGATACAATAAACCAAGAAGATTTATCTTATAAACCAATGAAACTGGAAAACCAGCAAATAATGGTCAATCCTGTCATCACCTGTCACACTTCTGATACCAAGAAGATTTATCTTAGAAGCTCATGAAACCAGAAAACCAGCAAATAATTGTCAATCCTGTCATCACCTGTCACACTTCTGATACCAAGAAGATTTATCTTAGAAGCCCATGAAACCAGAAAACCAGAAAATAATGGTCAATCCTGTCATCACCTGTCACACTTCTGATACCAAGAAGATTTATCTTAGAAACCCATGAAACCAGATAACCAGCAAATAATGGTCAATCCTGTCATCACCTGTCACACTTCTGATACCGAGGAGATTTATCTTAGAAACCCATGAAACCAGCAAATAATGGTCAATCCTGTCATCACCTGTCACATTTCTGATAACAGTGGTCTTCGTGGTAACACTGGTTTACTTGGGCACTTTACAATGAAGGTTAAGTCCTTAAGTAAGCTTCATCTCATGTAATACCACTGAGCAAATCTCATGGGTTAAACCAAAAACCATCGAGTATAAACACAACTGTGTGCTTCTCTTACAGATGTTTCAAGCCTTGATCCTGGCACAAATCTCATGGGTTAACCAAAAACCATCGATTATAAGCACAACTGTGTGCTTCCCTTACAGATGTTTCAAGTCTTGATCCTGGCACAAGCACCTAAACCTAATTCAATCTGCTCACTGCTTGTTTGCTGGTTTTCCCAATTTGGATTTCCAAGATAAATCTTCTTCTTTGTTCATTGTGTCTGATTGTTTTCAAGTGTTTATTAATTCCTATCATAAACACCATGTCTTCAGTGCTTATTACTTCCTATCATAAACACCATGTCTTCTGACATCATTCTCTGTAATAAAATAGTTGGCAGATTAACTACCGGAACAGAGATACGCTATTCTATTGACTGATTACCATCCCATATCCAGACAATGTCCTTGAGACCCGGCCTCAGCTCTTCGCTGCACAACTTACTGTACTCGAGCGTATCTCCCCCGGTCTTGTGAAGCTCCACCACGAAAAGCGAGGGCGTGACTTCGAAAATCTCGGCATCGAAAGACAAATGCCCATTCAGCCCGTCCTCAGAGCCCTGAAACTTCATCTTGCAGTCCTCGGATTTCTTGACGCTGAATCTCAACTCTTTGGCAATCTCTTCCAGCTTCGATATTATGTTCGACGCCGGCTGAGTTGATGTGAACCACAACTTCTGCTTCACGATCTTGTCCTCGAACAGCCCCGAGAGATTGAACACTGGCGACAGTGAGATTATGTCGAAGGCATTGAACCGGGCCGGTTTGGGAACGAAGAACGCAGAGTCGACATCGTCAAGGAGCCCGACATTGACATCGTTGTCGGTTTGTGGGGGTTTGAAGCCCCGCCGAAACCAGGGGACCCCCATGAGCTGCGGAACGGTGATCCTTGTCTGGGGGTTGTGGTCCAGCAACCGGAAGACGAGCCACCGGACATCAGAGGAGAACCAGGGCGGGCACTTGAAATCGCCCTTGTAGATTTTCTTATACAGTGCCATGAGATTCGAGTCCTGGAACGGCAGATAACCTGCCATGAGCACGAACAGTATGACCCCGCACGACCAGATGTCGGCCTTGGCACCGTCGTAGCCCTTCATCGTTATGACCTCCGGGGCCACGTACGCCGGCGTGCCGCACGCTGTGTGGAGAAGGCCGTCCTGTCTAAACTGCTCTGGCAGTGCGCTGAGGCCGAAGTCGCAGACCTTCATGTCGCCCTTGTCGTCTAATAACAAGTTCTCCGGCTTCAGGTCCCGGTGGTACACCCCCTGGCTGTGGCAGAAATCCACAGCGCTTATCAGTTGTTGAAAATACTTCCTACCTTCCTCTTCCTTCAGTTTCCCCTTCTTGGCAACTCTCTTGAAGAGCTCGCCGCCATTGACGTACTCCATAACGATGTAAATCTTGGTCTTACTCGCCATGACTTCGTAGAGCCGAACGATGTTGGGGTGTCGGACCAATCTCATGACGGAAATTTCCCGTTTAATCTGTTTGATCATGCCGACCTTGAGGATTTTTTCTTTGTCCATGGCTTTAATGGCGACGTTCTCGTTGGTCTTGAGGTTTCTAGCATGGTACACCTTGGCGAACGTCCCTTGCCCCAACAGGCGCCCTAATTCATACTTCTCCATCAGAATATTGGGCTTCATCTCAATCTCTGCTACACATAAATTCGTGTGGATTAAAGCTGCCGCTCAGACGTCTTCGCTGTATCGGGTCTGTGAAATTGCTCCGTTCCATTCCTGGTGGCTTAGTGCGGATGTGTTCTACTACAGCCCGGCATAGCCTGCGTAACGGTGCTCTTATAACCTGCATTTTGTTCTGGGGCACAAGTAGTTAGTATAGACCTTTCCATCTAATCCAGAACCGTGGTGCATAGTAATAAACGTGCAGGGGAAAAGCAAAACTGTGGACGTATCAAATAGTTGTATGATTGGAATATCAAAGAGTTGTATGATTGGAATTTGGTGGAGGAAGCGCAACGTCTCATTCTTCCTTGCAATTTGCACAAATTTACAACAAGGATCCATAATGTCTTTAAAATTCATGCCATCTGTCCTTCTTGAGCATTTTGTCTCGTATACACAAATGTCTTAAAGTTACCTGTTTACTAGGCTTTCCTCTGATTATCCAACATTGTGTATATCTTGTGGTTTGGGAGGAGTCGTTTGTGTGATCATATAATTATTTAGTTATTTTTAATTATAGTTACAAGTGTTTATGTTTTATAATTGCAGTGGATGAGAAAGCGTTCAGACATGGATAACATTTAATGTGTGGTTGAGTGGTTGTGGTAGTTAATTTTATTTTGAGTTATAGACATGGATAACACTTAATGTGTGGTTGAGTGGTTGTGGTAGTTAATTTTATTTTGAGTTATTGAGAAAATATTGAATATTTTGAAAATTAATTTAATTTAAATTAATATTTTTAAAATAAATATGATTGTGTGTTGTGGTTTGGGAGGACTCGTTTGTGTGAATTTTGTAATTATTATTATTTTTTTAAAATAGAAAAATAGGTGTTTATATTTTACAATTTGAAGTAGATAGAGAATGATTTAGGTATGAATAACGTGTAGATGGTGACACTTAACTTGTAGCCAATTAATTTTATTTGATAAAAATATTTGAAAATTAATTTAATTAAGTTAATTTAAAATAATGTTTTAAAATAAAAATAATTATTTAAATTATTAATATAAAACATAGATCATATCAAAAAGTTTTGAAGAATTTCAAACAATAATTTGAAAAAAAAATGAAAAATATTTTTTCTAAATTTAATATTCAAGTATTGTTCATTATTCGACTTGTATACTATCTTACAACTTGTCTTAAATGGAAATAATGTTGGAAATAATGTTACAAAATATTCAAATAAACATAAATAACAGAATTTTCAACTATGCTCATAATGAGCATTCATTTACTAGCTTCCATAGAAACTAGAAAATAACGGTTTTCTTTTCCAATTTACTTTTTGGGTCTTAAAATTGAGAGTTTCACTATGTCAAAACAATATTGGCCAAATTTATTATTTATTAAGTGCATATACTTTAAAATTTTAGGTAAGGATAATCAACGAATATTTATTTTGAGGCAAAAAGATATGATCACAATATACTTAGATTGAACTAGTGCATGAATCATATTTTGTGATTTTTTGAATTTAAGAACTAGTTTTATTGTTTATCGAAATAAAGTAAAACAAAAAAATGGTGTCTTGTCTACACATTTTTGTGGGCACAAAATTTCTTTTCAATGTGATCATTACCAAGAAAATTAATAATTCCCTTTTGAGCCGACCCTCACAAGAAGACGAGGGATTTTTTAGATGCAATTTTGCAAAACACGCTTCCATTGTAGAATTTAGAAACATGTGCATGTTTCTTAGCTCTAGGAATGGACCCAAGGTAGCCAATTGGGATGCCACAAAGGATAGGAGAGAAAAACGTGTACACATTTTTTCTCTCCAAAATGTGCATGCATTTTATAGAGGAAAAACTCGTGCACATTTTCTTAACACTTTTTATCCCTAAAATTGGCTCATGACCTCGTTCTTCACATTCTATTGATATTTGTTTGAGCCAGCGACGAGGGTGAAATGAGAGCATGATTTTGTCATATAGAAGCATATTCAATGAATTTCTTCTCCCCCATTGGTAAATATTGTGCCCTCTTTTTATTTTCATTTAGTTTTTATGCTAAAAAAACATTAAAAAACCCTACAATGAACCCTAAAAGCTCACAAAATAACCAAACAAAATCACAAACCAACAAAACAATTCCACATTCAAAGAAAATAATGTTTAGTTGAACCAACAAAACAATTTTCTACATTCAACGAAAATATTGTTTAATTATGAAAGGGTTTGGTGTATGTGTTAGATAGTTAACATGACCCCATTCTGTTTAGATAGGTATTGTTAACATGGAAAAAATACTCTTAATTTGTCTTGTAGTGGCTTGATTTATAAACTCCCCAATTTGTCCTTTTATACTTGAAAACTTTCATAGAGCAGCTGAGTGTGAAACCTCTATTTTTTTTCAATAGAGATATTCGAATCCTAGGGATCCTCTTTATGACTCTCATGCACCTATTTGATTCATTTCTTGGAAGACTCTACACACTTCATATAGTTTCAAACTTGATTTTACTGTAATAGTACGTAATTTCCCATAGTTTGAGGTGGGGTATTAGGGAATATTTTCCCATATCAAGGTTTTTGCAAATTGAACTACATGTAGCTTTTGCAATATGAACTTGAACCTTTGTAGTGTTTTCCATGCTAGAAACTTAACAAAATTTGGTGTGCTAGAACATGAAAAAATCTCATTGTAATATCCTCAATTTGAAAATAAGAGATATTAACTCACCTACAACTTTAGAGAATCAGAATTCCCCAAAACTAGGTGTCTTGATTCACCCCAAGGACACTAGAAGACAACTTGGGAAATGGTGCAACCTATTGGGAATGATTGGAGGTCTCTATTAGGACAATGTGCAGGTCTGATATGAAATATTAAATCTCTATTTTATGTAGGTATGGTTGAGGAATTTTGACGAACACTTTGCATACAACCTCAAAACAACACTTTGACTAGCTCAGAATTGGAAAATTAGAACTAGCCTTTTCCAACTTGATTCAGATGGCACTAGAAGGTTACTGAATTATGATATGAAGGTTATGTAGGGTTTGAACACATCCTAATATACTCCCTTGACTCTTATAAAAACACCTACTTTGATAGAGGCACATTTTCTGGGTGCATCACACCGAGGAAGTCTCCTTTAGGAACCAAAGGCTACACGGCAATAACCCTGGGACTTGTGTGAAAACCCAACGGATTTTGGTACACTATGGATGTAGATGGTATGCATATAATTCCCAATATACATTGTATAATAAACTTGGTTTATAGTTTGGAAAGTGATTTTGCAATTTGGGGTCATTAGGAGAAAAACTAGGAATCCAAGACAACTCAAGTAGGTGATTTCCAATTTGACCCAAACACTTCCGAAGCCCCACAAATTTCATATCTGAAGGTATGGTACAGTCCTATTTTTTCTTACCTACCTGTATCAACTTACAAAATCGAATTTGGTTGATCATAGGTCGGTTTTTCACATCAAAATTCAAAACTGGTCGGTTTTTCCATTAAATTGAAGCATGGTAGAGAAAGAGTGAAATAGAAGAAGAAGAATTACAGAAGAAGGAACATAAATTCTGTATTATTGAATTTTTTAGGTCTACATATTTCATTTGCAGAAATCTTGTACAGGTTCCATGGGTCTTAGAGAGCATTACAACATTCATTACAAACTTGCATTACAAGTTGCTACAACACTTGTAATTGGACTACCGGAAGTACATAGAACATGCACATAAATTTATAGAAATTATGGAAGCTAAGAATGGAGTAGGAATTCATGCAAAAAAATCTATAGTGATATGAATAGGGTTTCCAACTCCTCACCAGTTGAATTGGCTATCATCTCCAACTGGTTATACAATGGTTGAGGGGCCCATCACCCTCCTGGTATGCAAGGGGCGCATCACCCAACCAACGAGTAGCCTAAGAAAATCAATAGCATTTTGAATAATACACAAGATAACCTCTACTTCTGCACCATACCTTCCCTTTTAAATTTAGAACCTCTTCTTATTTCAATACAAGGTTCCAATACAATGGAATGATGGAAACCACAAAACTAGTTTTTCCACTTAGTCAATACTAGTGGTAAATACCATGGAACATAAAAAACCATCCATTAGGTATTTGAGTGGTCTTTATCCTCATTCAATGTGCCACTAACCTCTTTGACCAACTCTTCCCCTTTTTTAGGGTGCCTTGGCTAACTAACTTGGATTTTGTCCACTTTCTTAAATGTTGTCCACTAGCTTTCCCCGTTTTATGGAGATGCCTATTTTTAAGGAGTAGACATTTTCCATGGGTCCAATTTCACTCCTTGGCACCATTTTTTTACTTATTTGACTCATTCAATGCATTGGATAAGCCTCCTTAGTGCCACAATATCCCTGTTCACATCTTGGACCAACTTTGCTTGTAAAATGTGGACAAAATTTTGCCTTCGATTTATTTGATCATTTTATGCATGGAAAACCTTAGGAAAATAATTCCCAAAGTGATTATGAACTCCACTCTACCCATGGGAATTCTAATAGGCCTAGTGGTGAACCATAGTGCATCCAAAATGGGGACGTTACACTCATTTCCCCAAGTTTTATTTGCACTAATATATCTATTGTTATAGTTGCACCAAGTTCCATTTTTAGTATTGTGCCAAAGCTTATTAGTGATAGTCCTCCTATGGTTATGCCAAGTAATTTTGGCACTAGTTGGATAGTCAAAATTTTGCACTTTGGTACCAATAAATCTCCCCTTGGTGGAAAGACCATTCACACTGAGGTAACAATTTCAAATGTATGTTAGTTTGTTATAACATGTTAGTCCATTGGTTCATGCATGCCTAACTAAGTCAAAACTTGGTGACTTTTTAAAATTGCAGGTGAAAGATGCCTCTGTAGAGGGGCAAGGATTTGGTACTAGCGAATCTACCCTTGGTGGAGATACATATCACACTAAGGTATCTATTTCAACATGTTTTTTTTTAATGCACGCTATTTCATTGATTCACATGTGCATGTCAAACTACGACAACACTCTGTGACTGTTTGGCTTATGTAAAATTGTGTCAGGAGGACATGTTGTAAGTGAATGTTCATGTATGGTAGCAAACATAAATCCATAATGGACAGAATGGTGCCACTCACAAGAGCCAAGCAATATGAGGATAGCCTCATGGCTAAGGAAATCAATTTCTATAGTAGACAGAGTTGCTAATTCATATTGAATTTAATTATTAGCACCATGGATTGGTTATGGAACACCATGGATTGGTTATGGAACAATCATAATTGAATTTTATGTTAAATGTTGCTGACTGTTTGGCTAATTAATAAGTGTGCCAGGAAGACACATTGCAGTAAGACCAAGAGAGAGGGCCTGCAGAAGCCAAACTTCATGGGAAGAGATTCCATGATTTGGAAATGGGTTTCGAGTGAAACACCATTAGACATTATTAATGTCTCATCTGCATTGCATGATTGGTAAACAATATGAGTGAGATGATAAATATTATGTCAGTAAGACATATGAGAGTTATGTAACATCAAAAGGAAATTGGATGGCAAACCAAGGGACTGTCAACTCAGAGAAGGAGCCCCCATTCCTCATTAATCAAGAAGGACTACATCTGCAAATGAATAAGTGTTCTGTAAACCTTGACTGATATATATGTGTGTGTGTGTGTGTGTGTGTGTGTGTGTGTGTGTGTGTGTGCAATTCTAATTGTTAGAATTACTATGTAGAGGATATTCCATTTGTTTATACTATTCAGACTGCTTGAAGTATGATTAGCACATGCATAGTTCACATCAGTAAGGAGTGCATGCCTTTCTGGTGCTGAGTTATGTTAGGGATGCCAATGTTGATTACGCCCTAAGGAAATGGACGTATTCCTGGTGTTTCAATGTTGGATAGTGAATGTTATGAAATATGTTTACAGTTTTGGAGCAGCAATACTGATGAGCTTGCTTATCCATTTTGTGTTGACAACTTATACATATGAAATTTGGTGTTGCACATTAAAGGGAAAAGTGAAGAAAATGGTACTCAAGAGGACTATATGAACAGTGGTAACCTTTGTGTAGTGTGAGTGGGTACCATGGGGCCATGATAGCCTACAGTTAAGAAAGTCACCTAAAGAGTTCCTAAATGGAACAGCCGGTTTACACAAGAGAAGGAGTGTCACCCATGTGTGGGTGAAGAATTGTTATGCCCATTGAGGGATTGTGATACATGTGAAAGGCTGAGGCAAGCCTAAGGAAGAGTAGTAGAGCCTTGACCTATAATGGTCAGGTGGCGTAGTTACCTTCCATTGGTTGATGACCCAGACGGATGTGCTGGCTCGGCAATGGAGAGGGCCAACCAGGTATGGGACTGGTTGGGCACCACCAAATGCTTGGTAAATCCAATCGGCGTGAAGGTGTACTGGTTGGGAATTAATTATTTGATGTTTTGGAGTAGCCTGCGTGTTGGCCAAACATCCCAGTCCGCAAGAGGATCCCAAGGCTTATAAAGTAAAAGCAGGACCCTGTGGACCAGAGAGAAAATGCACAATACAGATAAGTATTCAATTTTATTTATTTCTTGTTTGAAATGATGAAGATTACAAGTATAAGTCTTGTAACAGTTAAGCTGATGTGCTATTGTTTCTTTGTTGGAAACCTTGGTCATACAGGAAGCAAGGACCCTGAAAGAACTATAAATTGCTTGGTAAATCCAGAGAGTGACTAGTTGGGCATTAATTATTGATGATTTGGAGCAGCCTGTGTGCTGGCCAAACATGCGAGATTGTTGATGATTTGGAGCAGCTTGCATGCTGGCCAAACATGCGAGATTGTTGATGACTTGGAGCAGCCTGCATGCTGGCCAAACATGCAAGATTATTAATGATTTGGAGCAACCTGCGTGCTGGCCAAACATGCAAGATTGTTGATGATTTGGAGCAGCCTACGTGCTAGCCAAACATGCAAGATTATTTGAGGATTTGGAGCAGCCTGCGTGTTGTCCAATCATACAAGACCATTTGACGTCCTGCGCGCTGGCCAAACATACAATATTATTTGATGTTGTGGGGCAACCTGCGCGCTGGCCAAACATACAAGATTATTTGATGTTGTGGGGCAACCTGCGCGCTGGCCAAACATCCAAATCCATGGCCGATTCCAAGGCTTGTAAAGCAAAGAAGAACCCTATGGAATAAAGTGAAGACATCCAATGCAGATAAGTATTTGGTTATCTTGTAATTTCTTGCTTATGAATATACATGTGTATATGATTTGGTTATGATTTCCTATAAAAATAAACTAAACATGTGAATTAATTCAATGTTTGAGTGTAGGTATTGCTGGAAGAAATGACTATGAAAGCATCTCAAGATGCGTGTGGACATGTAACCGTCCTATAGAGCTCAGCATGAACAATAATGGAAGAAGGGGCTAGTGGGAATGTGTGAGTCCTAGCAGCCAAGAGTTGTATACAAACCATGTCGAGGGACTCCATGGTTGAGAGGTCTTAAATAGACCATAGACATTAAGTGTCATAGCCAAGAAGGGCTGGTCAAGCATTCATGTTGAGGTGAAAGAGACTAGCATGAAAACCACCGTGGTGGTGTGGGTTCCAGAATGAAACAAGACTAAGAGAAGAAAACTCTTACTGCTCTCTCTTTCCTTTTTATTGATGCATTTATAAAACAGAGAATTGTTGAATGCATGTATGGCTGAAAGTAGAGTGTGTTTATTTGCTTGAAATAAATTGTGAATGTTGAAGTAGTTAATTTCCTAATGGATGAACATGAAAGAATTCATGTGTATGTTGGACAAGCATGGAAAGTGTGAAAGTCTCATTAATAGAGCATGGGCTCTTCATGTCAATTGGAGAAAAACAATTGACTGATTTTTAATGTTAGGTTATGCTTGGCCTAACAAGATGTGTAATGATGAATTTCACAGGTGAAAATTAAATCCATTGGTTGCAGTTTTTACGAGCAAGTTAGAACCAGCAGGAGAAGCTCGTGGAAGCCAAGGGACTTGGTCCTGAAAGTTCAAAGTAAAGGCTAGAATGCAGGGTAGATTTGCAAAAACTTTGAAAATTTTGGATGTGTAAATTGGATATGTATTCCTAAGTCTTGGAACACCGAGGACGGTGTTATTCTAAGGGGGAGGAGATTGTAATACCCCATTTTGACCCTTAGGATATTAGTTTTCAATGTAAATATTGTATACATGTGATGTATGTATACCTAGTGTGGAGCTCAAGGCCAAGGCCCCGCTAGTGTATGTTCGTATTTTATTTAAAATGGCAAAGCATTGGACATTATGTTACCCATGTGGTATTTAGCCATGGAACATTGTAAAAATGATGTAAATAAACATCAAGCAATAAAATACCAAAACTGGCTATGGAGGCAACGAATGAGAAGGGGCCATGTGTATCCACTAGGGAGTGGTGAGGGGGCTGTGGGATTGAACCATAAACTGCCATATGTCATTGTGATAACCCATTTGACTTTCCTTGATGACATTTATTTATGTGAAAGAAATTTGTTGAAGATTTCAGTCCATGGCTTTAATGGAGCATGGGCAGCCTAGAAATTCGTATGGCAGAGTATGGGCTCTGTTTTCTTGTACCACAAGTCACTCTACCTCATGGGGATTGCTTCTTCCTCATCCCCATTCCATTGTGGAAGTACCCAACATCATTTTCCATCCAAAAACGAGTTCCCAGCAGTGTGTAAAACCAGAAATCGCAACTGTGCAAGAACCCATGTTTTGAAGAGCCAAAAATGCCCAGATTTGGTATTTGATAGTGAAATCCAATGGGGGGTCCATAGGTATGAACCTTGGGGTGAATTTGGGAGCATTAGCTACCCTGAAATCCATAGGAAAACCCAGTTTTTGCAGCCCAGAAAACCAGTGATGGATTTGAGTTATTCGTTGACAGAATGGTGAGAAATCCAAGTGTGAATGATTGAGCAGAGGTTGGGTTTGCTTGATAAACCCAGTGAAGGCTGAAATATCAGGAAGTTAGCAGCTGGACCTTCCTATGCCCATCCTGAAGAGCACTGGAGGGAAGAGTTTCCTGAGGGACTGTGTAGCAGAGAAGTGGACTTTCCTTGTGTTGGATGTGGTAGGTAATGTGGGTGCCTGACTGTTGAGTTCATTTGAGATGCCTGTAGCTCTGCTGTTGAGCTCACTGGCTTAACATTACCCTCCTCTATCTTCTTGTATGCTTGATAAACCCAACTGGGTGTTGGCTTAGCATGACCATTTGAGTGAACCCATGGTTGTGAGTGAGTCCATCTAGTTCCTCCTTAGTGGATACACAGCCCAGTTTGGGGGTGATCTATCAGCTGAAACAATAGAGGTTGGACAGAGATCTATGGTCAGGTGGAACATTTCTCTCACATAGCTAGTTGTTGGACAGCTTCCTCTCAAAGATAAGTATTCTCTGTGGTTTTCCCTGCATACTAATTTACTCATGTTACTTGGATGAAATGATTATCTTAAGTTAGTTGGTGTGATGCCTGTGCATAGCATGAGAATGGGATTGATTATTATGTGGTTGTTTCACTATTCTGCCTGAAGGAAAGAGGCTGATGCATCTCCTTCTGCTTGTATGTTATTATGGTTATTCCGTTGTGTTTATTGAATGAGTTGTGTTAATTCCATGTTCTGCAATGTCTTAATTAAAAACTGTTGTTTACACGCTAATTGCATGATGAAACTGTGTGCATACATAGTGTTTAATTCCGTTGTGCTTGTTGAATATGAATAGGTATGCACAAGTTTTATTTAAATATGCATTTCTAAATAAATTGACTGGGTCTGAGTTTTGCCAGTAAGCCCAGTAGTTTGGTTAATGTTTCCTTCCTTGCACCGGATTGAGGGAAGGGGACGTTACAAAATATTTCAATAAAGGTCCAAGAAAGAGGTTCCTGAAGTTAATTCCACTTTGTATAAAGATGTTCATGGATATGGGACTGATGTCGATGAACCCCAATAGTATGGTAGTTTAAGCCCTACGTTGTGGGGGTGGGGCATGAGAAAAAGGGAGAAATAATTGGAACATGATGGATCCAGAAGAGAAAAGATTCCAAAGGGAGAAAAGACATTAATGACAAGCTGAGATAAGAAAAGAGGTGAGAAAATAAAAGTAAGAAAATAAGTTGAATGGAAAAGAAAATTCAGATCAGAGAGGAAAGAAGATTTCCAGAGATGAGAAAGCACGAAAAGAATGTGCAAAAGGTCCTTCTGTTCTAGAAGGATGCACAAATTCTGGGAAAGAAGAGTGCTCATAGGATGATAGACCTACCAAGAGGCAGGGAATGGAAGCAAGTGAGAGCTCTGATGAAAACAACAATGTCGAACCCCTGAAGTTGGAAGAAAACAAGAACTAAGAATATTTGCAAGAACTAGAAGTATGGAAGAATGGAGCTTCTTGCATCATTAAAAGAGAGACCTCACAGCTAGATATAAGATCCCATGGAACCAGTATTGCCAAAATAAACGTGCCAGATGGAGATCCTTCCTTTGGACTAACCCCCCAGTTTTCTTTATCAAATCAAGAAAACCAGTTATTACTTGAGTTTGTGTGAGAATAAAACCTCGAGAACGAACCTGAATCAAGAGAGTTGCATATTAGTCCTACACAAGGGATTAAACCTGATCTACAAAGTTCAGGAATTACTAACATTATCGCAAGTCTACCAAGCCCAAGTAGACGTAGAAATCAACATATACCAACTAGGATGGTGACAACATCAGATTCTACATTGCAACTACCTGAGTTTCATGGAACGGGAAAATATGATGTAAAACAACATTGGTTTACCTGTGAAGCAATTTCAGCTATAAAGAATGTTGTGAGTGAAGCTACTAAGATTGTACAGTTGAAGACCACATTTATAGACAAATATTTTAATTGGTACATGAAGTACAAGACCACACATTTCGTAGGTCAGCCTCGTGCATTGACAACGATTAAAACTAACGTTCTGAAAGAATTCCAGAAGCAGAAGTCTGAATCTCAATGCATAACCGAGATTAAAGAAATTAAACAGCAGATTGGAGAGTCTGTGTGGGACTATGACCAGCGGTTCAAGATCTAATTGGATTGACCGAGTTTTCAAATCATGGACATGTAGCACTAGGAATGGTTTACTGTAGGTATGTTACTGCATATCATATTTCCCTTGACCCAGCAGAAGGTGAAGACTCAGTCGAATGCCATGGACATTTCTACGAGGTTGGAAGTGACTCTAGGAGGGGAAGCATCGCAAGGAATGGCACAGGTTTAGACACAACTTGTTGCGCTTACTGAACAATTACAACACCTTTCGACTGCGAAGATAGTTGTTACACCCAAAATCTACTCATCGTAAGATTCAGTGTATACACCCCTGAAGATACCTGGACTAAATAATCATCCTGGGAGGATTTGTACCTAATTGTGCTAGGTTTTGAAGGGTCGTCGCAAGTTGCACACTAGCAACATGCGACGTCGCATCTTGCTCCACTGTAGGGTGTGACGAGGTCAGTTAATGGGAAAAAATAGCTTATTTGAGATCCTTCTCGAAACTTGCTCATTTAGGGGCTTATCCTTGACCTCTAGGGGAGCTGGTACTCGACCCCTAGCTCTTTGGGAGGATCCCCTATCTCTCTCCTACCATCTCTCAACCTATCCTATCCATACCATATCCACTTAGTCCTATATAAGTGAGGTTCACTCCCATCCCAAGGGGAGGAAGACTATGGTATCTACATATTGGTGAAATCTCTCTTAGAACATCTCCACTCACCTATTGGAGAACTCATACTTCCTTGGAAGGATATGGCAATTGGCTTCGTTGGAGAAGGGCTACAACATTAATCCTTGGTTGTGGTTCTATATCTCTATCATGTACTCCTCTATTTGCAGTAATACAAATGCTTTCCACCAATATTGTTCATGTGTGCAATGATATTGAGTAGTTTACCTGCTTAACTGTTTACTTAGATCGCCTATTGTATAGATGTCTTTTACTGGTTTCTCTTGTTTCTTGTCTTGACAGGTCATGCAGCTTGGATCTGACGACCGTGGGACGTGGATCAACATTCGGGAGAAAGGATTGCGTAGTAAAAAGGTAATACATCTAGTACTTGATCCTTAAGTAGATCTAGGAAATGCATTAGTAGTCTGTTCTATTTGTTCTAGACTCACTTTGAGCTAGGGAGATCCGGCTCGCGTCCGCTCGAGTGGATTGTCTGATAACAATAGTTAGAGAAAACATATGGTGTAGCTTATGTAGAATGAAGGGACATCAAAAGAATGAGTGCTCGACACTAAATAATTATATGGGTACCGGTGCATATAGTCCTTTTTGGCATCATCGAAGTATGAATGGTGTGAGATTTATAGATCTTGGGGTCATATGCCTCCTAATTGTCCTACATTGTAGAAATATTAAAGCTCTACAGATGCTCCATTCTATGAGTTCTGTAAGTCGGTTGGTCACGATGTGAATAATTGTCATGCTCTGCAATTGATGAAAGATAATATAGCATATGCCTACCATGTGCAAGGCATAGAAGAACAAGGGAATCTTGACCCGACAAGATAGGATGGAGCAACGTGAGGTGGATTTCAAGGCCAAGGAAGAGGATATGGTGGCTAAATACATGTAATTTGTTTTAACTATGGAGAACCAGGTCACTTAGCAAGATATTTTACTAAGCGATGAGCTCTGTGCGCATGTTGTCATAGCAAAAAACATGCAACGGAAGAATTCCCAGACTTGGTCAGGAAATGGGAAGCGAAGAAAGGTCGTTGTAATCTAGTCACAATGGAACCAAGGAATGATGACAGGGCGAAAGATCTAGTTGATGTAAATATAATAACTAATGGAGGTGCTTGAACAAGTGATGACCTATTTGGAGAATGCTACATTGTGATACCCTTGGAACAAAAGATTAAAAAAATGGCACATCCTCCACCAAAGTTTTAAGAAAATGACCAGTTATAGATTCTCACGAAGCTCAAAGAGTTGTTGAAGAAGTTGCGTAGAGACAATATTAATTTTGCAACTTGCGCAAGGAGGAGATGAAGCAGACCGCAAAACATTCCCCAACACAATACAAAGACAAGCAACCTGAAGGAATAAATAAAAGTGACCATCAAGACCTAGTAAGTACTTTCCTGCGAAGTTGTATACATATATTAAATGATCCTCTTGATGTAAAAAAAGTAACTTCTATGATTGCTAAATCGCTAATATCTGATGAGGCCGAACAACCCATTTCTATACTGCTTCTTGAAAGAAGTGCATGCAGAGTGGGGAAGAGAAGAACCAGAAAGGAGTTCATGTTATCACTGGAATTAGGGGTATTTCATATGATAGATGTTATGATTGATTTAGGAGCAAATGTGAATATTCTTCCTAAGAAGACTTGGGAGTTGATGGGTAATCCAAAGATGGTATGGTATTCTATTCAACTCAGGTTACAAAACCAGTATAAATTTTTTCCCATTGGTAGGTTAACCGATGTGGAAGTAAACATTGATGGAGTAAAAACTATGGCATAATTTGAAGTTATAGAGATACTAGAGGATATTGATCCCTATCTTACGTTGTTGGGGATAGATTGTGCTTTTGATAAAAATGTGATTCTCAACCTCAAGCAAAAACTCATTTCATTTGAGTCAGATGAATTGCGTGTTATAGCCCCATTGGATGCAACAGAAGGAGAAAAGTATACCGAACCAATTCAAGATGACATGGATGAGGGGGAGGTAGAAAACATTTACAATGTGACTGCTAGAAAGGAGGATTGTATAAATCCCACAACAGATGGAGAGATCAGTTGGCGTAGTGTCCATTCATTCGATACAAATTCTCAGGATGCATTGGATCGATGGGAGAATCAACTATATGAGGTGTCCACAAGGAGATGTGTGCGCATCACCAAATCGGTGTGTTGGATTGGATCAGAGTTGCATGATCCACCTATATTCGATGGAATAAAGAAAGTGGAAACGTTCCTTAAACAAATGCAAACCTGAATTTTGGCGGATCGACAATTGGAAGCAATGGATACTATCACCTGAGGAACACCTACGCATTGGTGGAAAATGCACAAGGAATAGTTGAAAATATGGGACATAGTGCAGATCTGTCTCAAATGGAGATTCCATCCTGTTGTTGATCTGGAATTGTTGAACAGATTCAAAGGAAATGAAAATCCCATTGAAAATCTTGAATTCTGTCAACAAAGATGGACAATGAAGGATGTACTATGCAGTCAGTGGGTACATAGATTTTATCATACATTGGACGTTGTACCAAGGAGTTGGTATGTTTAGGAGGAAAGAATAATGCAAACCAATGATTGGACTAAAGTGTCTACCGAATTTACTGCCACATTCCGATTTAGTACAATAGATCCAAACCTGGCCAAAGTTATTCATAGAATCAAGCAAGTTATCTTTGGCGAAAGACCACAACAGGATCTGATGCAAAGAGTTGTCTGCGCTTACCATTAGGACTTGGTGAAGCTGAACACACCTATATATTGTTGGAAGGTAGAAAGTAAAGAACCAGATGAAGAAGAATACCCATACAATGTATAGATTCGGGAAACTATAGGAGAACGTGCTATGCAAGATGAACCATCTTCCAACACTGTGCTAGAATTTTTGGAACCAATTAAAACAAAGAAACATAATATAGGCATGAAGGAGGAACCTAAGTTGGACATAACTGAAGATTATTGGGACTAGGAAACAGTTACGTAGATAGTAGATGTGATGAATGAGTATGATTATATTTTTCTGTGTAGCTACTCTGAGATGAAAGGAATTGCAGGAGCACTCAGATAAATGAAGATTCAACTAAAAGAAGGGGCCAAGATGATTAAGAAAAGGACATATCGATTGAAACCGAAGCATAAAGAAAAATTGCACAAAGAGCTAGATTAGATGTTGGGTGCATGGATTATATTCCTAGTGGAGGAATTGGCCCTGGATTAGTCCAATGGTGGTACAAGACAAGCAGACAGGAGAAATATACATCTACATCGATCTCCACAACCTTAATGCAACATGCATACACGATCCATTCCCTACACCTTTCACTGACGAGGTGCTAGAGAATGTAGGGGGTTGGGCAGCTTATTCATTTAGTGATGGATTTTCTAGATACCATTAGGTGCACATAGCAGAGGAAGATCGAACCAAAACAACTTTTGCAACCAAATGGGGATCTTTTTCCTACACAGTGATGTTGTTTGGATTGAAGAATGCACCTACTATGTTCTCCAGGATAGTTGTATCTTCCTTCAATGATTCCATGCATAAATTTCTGGAAGTTTATCTTGATGACTGGACTGTGTTCAGTTTGTTAAAAGATCACTTGCAAGTCTTGCACCTTATGTTCGATCGCTGCAAGAAGATGCATATTTCCTTAAATCTATAGAAGTGCATCTTTTGCACCCCGTTTGGAATCTTATTGGGTCATGTTGTGTGCAAAGAACGTATTTTAGTAGACCCAAAAAATATTGCAGTCATATTCAATCTCTCGGCCCCAACGCATGTGAAAGGCCTACGTGCAACATTGGGACATACAAGTTATTACATAAATTTCATAAGAAAATATTCTAGTATAACAATGCCCTTGGAGGAGCTGCTACAAAAATAAGTGATGTATCAATGGACGTCGGTGTCACGTACCCACCCATCCATCCAAGGAAAGGGAGGGAACATGATGCCTATCTCTGGGGCTTTCACATAATCTCAGCCCATTCATTATAATTATATGAATACATAATCTGTGTGCATATGTAGAACAAATCGATTATGCATAGCGGAATTAAACTATCCACACACACATATATTTGGTATGCACTCAACATATCAATAATAGTCATTAAATTATACATTGCAATGGCAAAACACATAGATAGAAAAACACGTATCTTCATGGTGCAATTGGTCCCAAACAACTAGCTATGTCGCTGCAACGTTCCACTCAACCATAGGCCAGTTGTGTTCATCAATCTCTCAACACAACTGCCACCCCCGAGATGGGCATGATTCTTACAAGGAAAAGGGGACATTCACTCATTCACATCCAATTAATCATTTCATCTAAGCCAAGCTAGTCCATAGCTGGGTTTATCAGGCTTACATTTGAACCCTAGATGCTAGCACTCAAGCTCAAGCCAAAGCAATGGATACCCATAACCCATACCCAACATACTCTTCTCTCACACAGCAAGCACAAACATGGGGTAGGGATACACATTTTAAACAATGGGATTTACAAATAATATGGCCATGGGTTTTCCCCAAATCGTGGGCACCCCAAAAACGGATTGGGAGAAGGAACTTTGACCATAGGGAAGAAAATGATTTCTCCCACAGATATAATAGCATTCAGTGGGCCAAAAAGCCTCTATACACCCCCAAATCGATTTCCTCTTTCTTCCCAATTGGTATATAACACAAAAACGCCCTTCTCTCAGCTGAGAAAGAAGTAAACACAGAAAAACCATGGAGGAAAACGCCCAGGTGGCTCCAAACTCATGAGGGAGGAAGACTGGTTGATGGATAATGGCTTGGGGGAGAAATTCATGGCTCTTTTCTTGCCCAAGAAGAAAAACGTGATTTCCCATGCAGGGTGGCTTGCCCATACCCGAATTTGGACATCCATACCTCCCATTCCCCAAGGCATTAACTACCTCAACCAACTCTTGGGAGAAATCAATGATTGGGTACAAAAGTCAACATGGATAGTTGAGGGTTCATGGGTTCTCTCATTGACACTTGGCTTGACTCAATTGGCTCAAAGGGTTTGAATATTTTCCCTCCCAATTCCTTGTAAAAACATGCCCCCATCTCTTGTTGCATTGCATAGCTAGTTGTGGGTACGTTATTAAAATGCATATTTACAATTTCAATGTGCCTGGCTAGCACGTAAACCATATGCATCACTAAATCGATGGCGGGGCCTTGGCCTTGAGCTCCTCACCATGATTATATAACAAGATTACATCATTTACAATTTTAATGTGATAGGGTCAAGATGGGGACGTGACAGCCGGAGTGTCAACATGCATTGGATACTTTGAAGGAGAAACTGGTGACTACGTCAATTCTCATCTTTCCTTACTAGACGGGCATATTCCATGTCAATGTAGATGCATCATTAATAGTGTTGGGAGTCATCTTAGTGCATCCTGGGGAAGGAGACATTGATCACCCTCTCTCTTTCGTTAGCAGGAAGTTGTCTACAACTAAGAAGAATTATACCACAAATGAGCGGGAAGACTTGGTGATGGTATATGCATTTTAGAAGTATTGTCATTACCTATTGGGGAGTGCCTTTAAGGATTTCACAAATAATTATACGATAAGGTACTTAGTCAACAAGCCAATGTTGGGGAGGTGCATCTGTCGATGGCAGCTCCCATTCCAAGAATTTGAATTCGAAGTTGTAGTAAAGCTATGTAAACACAATGTTGGTCTTAATCATTTATCAAGACTTGAATCAGGTGAAGCGGGTGGAAGTCTGGATGACGACCTATCGAATGCGCAGTTGCTTTGTATTGAGGCAATACTAGATTAGTTCAATGAAATTGCAGCATTTTTGGCCTCTGGTCGTGCACTGGTAGAATATACAGTTGCGCAGCGCAAACATTTCATGACACGCAACATGCATTTCCAGCTCATAGCAGGCTAGCTCTATAAGCTTGGGGATGATGGTATCCTACATTGATGTGTTATGGAGCACAAAAGATCGATTCTTCTCAAAGAAGTGCATGAAGGGATAGCTAGAGGACACTATGCTGGGAAGGCTACTACGCATAAAGTACTTTGTGTAGGACTATGGTGGTCGTCACTGTTCCAAGACGATAAGGTATACTGCAAACAATGTGATGTTTTCCAACGATTGGGTAAGATATCGTGTAGGGATGATATTCCTCTCTTCCTTGTCACTTCCCTTGAGCCATTTGAGAAGTGGGAAACTGATTTTGTGGGTCCGATCAATCCACAAGCACACAAAATCGATGCCAAATATAACATCACTACGATAGAGTACCTGTCAAGATGGTAAGAGGTTGTTCCAGTGAAGGATTGTACTACAAAAACAACGACGAGGTTTATATTTGAGCACATTCTTACCATATTTGGGTGCCCAAAGGTGCTGATGAGCGATCAAGGTATGCATATCTTGAACTCAACAATTCGATCATTAACAAAAGATTTCATGATACAACATAAAAAAAATACACCATATCATCCCCAAGCTAATGGTACAATGGAATCCTTTAATAAGATTCTAGAGAAGGCACTTACAAATGTCTATAATGTTAATCGTGACGACTAGGATCAGTGCATTCTAGCAGTGTTGTGGGAATATATAACAACATCTAAGAGAATCACTAAGTATACTCCATTTAGACTGGTGTATGGAAATGAAGCAGTCATGCCGCTCACGTTCATTGTACCTAGCTTACGCATAGAACTGGCTACAAAAATGATGAAAGATGAACCACTTGCACGAAGACTAGAAGATCTTATGGTACTAGAATAAGACAGGTTCGTAACATGGTTCGATCGGGTCGTCGAGAAACTGTGAAAAAAATCCTAGCATGAAAGAAACATCAAAAGAAAGAACCTGGAACCTGGCGAAATAGTTTTTTTGTATGACAATAAGATTTTAAAGAACCCAGGTAAGTTGCGCATGATATGCCTAGGGCCATTTAGGATCATGTTTATCACTGAAGTAGGCGCAAAAAAACTGGCCACTCTTTCCAGAGAGACGATGAAGGGACTGGTTAATGGAAATCGACGAAAACCCTACTATGGCCCATAGGGGCACAACCATATGTAATGCCACGCAGTATGAAAAAATAATAATAATAATTTCAATTTTTCAGTTATTATAGGTGTTAGGATGAGTCTAATTTTGGTCAAGTTGCAATTTAAATAAAAGAGTCAAGTGTCTTGATCACACACCACGCCATCAGTTATTGTTTATGTGGAGTATGGGTTATTTAGAAGAAAATCATCAGCAGTCGATTCACTAGGGTAAGGGGGAACTATTGAGTCATCATGCATCTCATGTCACCCATTCATTAGTCGACCACATCGCTCTTTAATGCAAGAATTGTTCCCATGCCTCTGAGATCACCAATCATCATGCTTTAGTTACTAGTTCCCATGATGACCACATTGTCCCACCTGTCAGTTAGATTTTGTGTCAGTAATAACCGTTTTTCATGATTTGGAAAGATTGAGAATGGATGTTGTCATTAAGATCAAGCATGTCAGGAAAGGACTGCTCAAAAAGATAAGAACATGTTAGTTAAAGAACAGGCCTTCCTCTGCATAGAAAGAGATGCAACCCACATGGATGAAAAGTATGATGCACAGGAAAAGAGGGCACCTGTGTTTTGTTGGCCTTCAAGACGAGCATTCATGGTGAGGGGCACGCCAAGATCATGAATATTTGTGTTCATCTTCCATCCCATCCAGCAATTAAGGAGAGAGAGATGTGGGGGAGGAATAGAATTTAAGAGGGTAGGTGAAGGTAAGTTGGAAACAATGGTTATAATAATTGTGAAGAAGAGAGATAGTCCCACCAGTGTGCTAGTTAGTGTTTGAATATTTAAGTGAGAAGTTAGACCTAATTTGTCTTAGGAGAGTTCAGTCTGTTGTCTGTGAGGCTATGACAATAAGTGTGAAGAGTTGTATATTGAACTAGTAGCGAAGAAGAGTCACACTAAGGTGCCCACGCCAAAGGAATTCACAATGGGAGAGATACCACTCCCAACAAAATTCGTAGTCAAGGGAAAACTGTTTGGGAAGATTTTGTTTCCAAAGTATGAGGATTTTGACATCCTCGACAAGAAGCATTTCTCGAAACTGAAGACAACCTGATATTCAGAGACGCAAACAAATCCTGATGGAATAGGGAAGTTAGTGCAACAAGCATGGGTGCGTAAGATTCATAAGTCTGGGATAATGTCTCTACTGGACGTCCTGCATTATGGATGAGGGCGCCATATATCAGCATGTACTCAGTTCCTTCTGAGCCATTTACACAGTGGATGTTTGTGGCCGGATAATCCATATAAAATCATGGACTAGGTGATCCAATTGGTTTCGGTTCTCCTGAACATAAGGGAAGATCCAATTCAGGCAATGGAATATGTCTCAACTACTGAAATCTACAAGAAGTATAACACTTGGATAAGGGATCAAGGTTGCATCATCTATGCGATATTTGAATGCCGTGTGTGGTTTTCTATGCAGATCTTGGCATGCATGCTAATGTGGAAATGCAGAAAGGATGAATTCCCAGTAGGCGTGGTAGTAGCCACTGAGAAATGCGCCAAAGGTCAAGTGTTTACATGGTGTACTACCTGCGCCTTGAGTTTTTACAGGACTGTCTCAATGTGCATGACAAGGCCGCACCCTTTCATTACATATGGGTGTTGATATTGATCGCAATGGTGGTATGGGAACCCCCACCACATTACAACTACGACTTCCCCACACTGAATGACTTTGTCGCAGCGAAGTTCTTGGTATTTCATCGGCAGCCAGAGCACGAGTACCAGGTAGATGTGGAGATTGCCTTTCAGATGTGGTATACTAAGATGTTGAATGCCAAATCCAAGTTATTTCATGTTACATAGAATATTGTGGATCACTATAATGACAAAGTGATATTTGATTTCGATAGTCACAACGTCTTACTTCTGCCACACGTCGACCCAAAGAAAGAGTATGTATTGCCATTTTGCATCACTCTTGAGGATGTAAATTCTGCATTACACAATGGCCACACACTTGCAATTTCTCCCTGACTCAAACATTGAGATACTTGAAGAAGCAGGTGCGCAGAAGAAGTAGAAGAAGGGAGAACCCGGAAGCTTAAACCCACCGAGCCAATCCCCACACATATTCGATAAGCACAAGAGAGAAACTCAGCAGGCTGAGAATGCACAGAAAAACTCGTGCACTTCTCCTTCCCCTCCACTAGAGATGAAGCATGAGCATGATGAGGAGGAGGATTTCAATGATGTACCACCTTTTGTATAGTTTCTTAGATCATGGCCATTGGGGTTTGCTCACCACAATATTTTCCAATAGTTCAGCGAGACCCGTGAGGAGACCCATGAGGATACGTAAGAGAAAGAACTGGGGAAACAACAAGAGAAAGTCCAAAATTTTTTGACATGGTTAGAGCTGCAGAAACCCCAAGACCAAGAGTCAGGTCCTAAGCAACCCACGCAATAGATTCCACTTGAACCCAGTGCTTGGAGAAACCGAAGGAAGAAGTTGAACAAATAGTTCCGGAAATAATCCAACACCTTGAGTCGAACCTAGAGATTTCGCAAGTTTTTCAGAAAGACAGTCATGGCCACCTCAAAAAGCTTCAGATGGTTTTGCTCCTTGGCCCGGGTACCGCAATGGAGAATACATCCAATACTATTGACCTGAGCCATTCTAAGGAATTAAAGAAGTAGGCCGAGTAGGCCTTTCACTAGAATTTGAAGTTGAGCTCGCTAGCAATTATTGCAATTGAGTCGCCGATAACTTTGGGTACTTAGCCGTTCCCATATAATGAACTGAATTTGAGCTTGGTCCCTGCCTCGGACTTGCGGTATTTTGTGTCTGAGATATTTTCCAAACTGGGGGATCGTCATGCGTAGTTAAGCCAGTCATAAGCTACACTAAAGCAATTCCATCTTGAGGAATGCCACATGCGCCAACAACTTGAAGCAGAGGTCGATAGAGCCTATAAGGAGCTCCTGGGCCCAAGCCATCCAGATACTACATCTGTGCAACCCACCCAAAATATTACACAGATCATTCAAACAATGGCTACACTTAAGCAAGAAGCTACAAAACTCAGGGCACATATTAAGCCGGAGCCATCCCATGAAGAAATTGCATTGGCTTAGAAAATAGTTGAGGCCGCACAAGCACTCGATCAGACCATGTAAGCTTTCACCATATTGGAAAGCACCATGAATTATAGCTTCAACATATGGAATCACCTGCAGGATGCACTCGAGTTAAATAAGTAGACCAGCGTATTCGAAGCTAGGAAAAAATTATCACTGCCAAGAAGCAACACATGGCACAACTGTTGATGTCTGTGAGGAAATAATCCATGGTCGACATTGGGGCGTTAATGAAAGAAATTTCTTCCACACGAGTAGAGAAATAGATGACTGCAGTAGTAGTGGCTGAGGCACAAGAAAAAGAGAAACAACATTTCGACCAAGTGTCAGAGCTTCAGGCATGCGCTACTCTATTTCTCCTTGTTGCAGAGGAGGCGAAACCAGAGATTGGACACACTAAAGCTAAAGATGTTGAAGCCTTCACAACGAACCTCAATGAGATCACCGTATATATTACTAGTATATACATAATAGTTTCCATGGGTTTGTCAATGATCTCTGCAACCACTCCCTTATTTTGTAGCTTTTGAGTCGTGAGCTCCGTGGCTCGGGACGAGCCACATCTTAGTGTTGGGGGCATGTTGGTGCCCAAGTTTTGTTTAGTTACTGTGCGCCGAGTCAACCAATAGCATATTGGGTTGTGTCAAACAAAAATCAGTTGCTAGTTGCGAGCTAGTAACATCTTTTGGGTTTTGTTACTCCAACCTATATAAGGTGCATTTTTGTAAAGAGTTAGGGTTTTGGGTTTTTTTCTAAGGCATATTTTTGAGGATTTTTGTGATGTAATGTGTTGGATTTTGCACAACACTTATGTTTGCACTGAGAAACCTTGAGATGTATAAGTTGTTGAGTTGAATCTATGTAATGGCATGTTGATACCCATTTCGACTAAGCAATATATCTATATCTATATATATATATAATAATGAAGTCTCTGTTTCTATGTAATTCTCTTGTGTATTGTGCCTGTTATGAATGATTCGGAATGATCTAAATTTTTAAGTGTATGAGAATTATGGATTCAATGTATGTAATGAGTGTGGATGCTTAAAGGGTAAATAGTGACCTGTTAGTTTTTCCTTGTGCATCCCTTATTCAAGCCTTTGTCAATTCCTGTGCGTGTCTTGGGTGAGATTGTACTCTGTTCGTAGGGTATTGCTAAATGCCGATGCACATGGGGTTTTGTTGGGTACATGAAGTTGAACCTAGGGTTTGAAAGACTATAACCAACACTAGACAACATATACTCCTTGATAGCAGGAAAGAGGGATGATTATGTGAACCCAACAACATAAGGCTTAGTAAGCTAGAGGATTATTCAATTATTTGGTAGTGACTATGAAGAAGCCTAGAACAAATGGCCAAATGGGAAACATGATCTCTCCTCCAATCATTGCGCAATGGTGAAATTAGTTAGATGGATCGGAATAGAACCAAGTGATTCACCAATATATGATGGTACCAACGGATTGGACACATTCCTGCACAAAATGGACTCTTTAGTTGCAGAATAATACCGTATGGATGTCCTAGATATGTCTCTTAGAAAAAATCTCACAAGATGGTGGGAAACACACAAAGATAATATACCTAATTGGGATACAACTCAACTAACATTGATGATTAGGATCAAGATGTATATGCATGCTAATATGGTGAAATAAGTATACATGGGGGAGACCAATCCCTATAAGCACATTGATATGTGTGAGCACTAGTGGGAATCAAATGGATTACATCTAGATTTTGGGTTCATCAATTTTTTCATGAGCTCGACACTATCTCGAAAGCTTGGTACTTACACGAAGAAACACAGAGACAAATCGGATGTTGGAAGACAATGCATGCAAAGTTATACCAGGACTTTTCTTTCTCTACAAATACTGATATGGTGATGTAAGCATTAATAGCAATTAAAGGAGAATTATTCACCAACTAGTTGCATAATGTGGACCACTGGTATCTCCGTTCTGCACATCAAGAACTATCAAGTCTCACATTTATGATTCTCGAGGTAGTATCTACTCTATGTTGCACAAAGGTAGACTAGGAGAACTCAGATCTAGATGAGCTCAAACATCTGCGACATTTAACTTTCAAGGATTTGAAAGGATCTCAAGAAGTAAGACAAACAAAACCTAAAGAGACCGGAGCAATCTATGCCCACAGACATAATAATATTATTGTGTATGAGATTAGCATGTACGCATTTATATTTATGGCCATAACAATAATATTATTGTCTGAGAGATAATAATATTATTGTGTGAGAGATAGTATACATGCTACTGTGATTATCATTTAATGGAGCATCACAATCAAAATATTTAACGAATTATATTGAGAAAATTTAAATATCATTTAATGGAGCATCAAGATCAAAATCTTTTAAGAAATTGTATTGATTTTTTTTTATATTTTATAAGTTGAGGTGGATTAGGCCCTATGCTTTTCCTAGATTGCACGACGATGAGACAATTGTATTCTCCATATTGATTTTATGATAGAAGTTCCAAATTCAAAATAAAAAATTATAAAAAAATGAATATAAAAAATAACTAGTAGCTATGCATGGATAATTAGAAGCAGATGCATGAATAACTATGAATGGAATACAAGTAACCTATTCATGGCACTTAACTTGTGCCTTATTAGTGTTCACTGAACTTGTGACCTATCTGATGTTCACCGACCACAAGTTAAGTGACTATCTTAGTAATTACACTGATAGGTGTTTATATCTTAGAATTTTGGGTGGTAGCAAGTATGTTTTTCGTAGATTACACGAGGATGATACAAGTGTACTGTCCAGATTGATTTTATGGGCATTGTTCCAAATTTGAAATAAATGAGGAGTGGAAAACAACCTATTAACTATAAGAAGACAAATGATACTGAGGCATAGTCAACGAGTGATTACAACTATGCATAGAGAACAAGTAACATATAACTTATTCATGGATCTTAACCTGTGGTCTATTGGTGACCTTGATTCTTATATGATATAGGAGTAGTCTATTTATTCTATGTTTTGAACTTTGTGGTAGGTTTTGGTCGTAATCTTGTAATTTTTTTTTTAAAATCCAAATTTAGAAGTGTTTAAATTGTGTTTTTGAATTCATAAATAAATTCAACACCCTCAAATACTAGTGGCACCCAAATTATGCAATTTTTATAACTAATATATATAATTCTAAAAATAAAACATATGCTTAGAAAATATTAGGAAATGTTGACAACATAGAATATTTAAACTACATTTTAAATAAAATTTTATAAAAAAATTATTGTAAATTAAATATAATAAAAATTAAAAGTTATTTTTAATACAATTATTAAACTTCAACATAGTACAAAAAATAATTGTTAATATAATTTCAAATTTCAACATAGTAGAAATCTAGAAACTCTTAACACGATTAATTAATTTAATTTTTTTTAATTATAAATTTTAATTTATAATTACTTAATATTTATAAAAAGACTATATTCATATAATTTTTATATATCTAATTGTTAAATATAAAAGTAAATTTAAAAATAAAAATAATATAATTCTATAAATATCTAGATCTAACCAGCGTATCGTAATTGTACTCCACCAATTTTTTATTATTAAAACCTCATGGTCCCCATCTAGTCATTAATTATTATCACTGAGTAAAAAGTTACAGCCACAGGTGCACAGAATCAATAATTACACACCGAAAATTACGGCCACTTGGCAGCACAGCACATGTCACTATCATAACGTGAGATGACGTCAGTGTTGACTAGTTTATATGACGTGAGTGGGGAGTTGGAGAGATGACGTGAGTGGTACCTGGATAAGGTAGGCTTAGGGCTAAGGCTAATATAACTTGGCGACGTAGCCTTGGAAACAACCATATAATATCCATGGAGTCCGACACAGAGAGTATATTTATTAACTGGAGATTTTTTTTTATATATTCTATGGGATTCTGGCCTGTGGTGATGGTGGCCTGACACTGGTGCTTGCAATATGGACTTGACGCTTGGTCTCGGCCCTCGGGTGCATGTGACGTAGACAGAATTTGACGGGTACATGTTCCTCTAGAGGCATTTTACTTGACAAAATACTCTTAAAAATAACCAACTATCTTCAGAGAATGGGCAAACAATTTGGTAGGATTTACTTCTGATGGTTAATTATTTTTCAAACCATCATTATATTTTATTAATAAGTCTGTTAAGATTACACGGATAAGTGGCTTATATTAGGTGGTTGTTATTATTATATATATGTAATAATGGAGATTGAAACTTTTCTACTTGATTAAAACTTTCTCATTTGATTTAAGAGTAGGTGGATGAGTTTGTCTTTAAGGGGATGGCTTTGCTTTCATTGCATTTCTTTTTTTTCTTATATTGGCCTAGCATTGTCCCAATATGGGGTCGTTCCCTTCCTTTTAGTATCTTTCTTTGGCATTTGTGCCCTTCGTTTAGAGGATAAGTCAGTTTTCAAGTCCGAAACTGCAACTTAGAGGGAGAGGTGGGTACCATTTTAGAAGAAGCCATTAATTTTAAACTATGTTAATGAAGAAATTAACCTAGCCACCCATCAAGCATTAACAATTTATCAGCTACTAAATTTACCAAGCATCAACAATTTATCAACTACGGACTTTAGCAAGCATCGACAATTTATTAGCTACCAAATTTACCAAGCATCACATATGGAATTTCAGACATGTGTGCTTTTCGGTTATGGGCCTTAGAAGGTAGAAACACCCGCTGAATTTAGATACCCATTTCTCTAGATAGTTTGAAATTGCTCTCCTCTAGCTACTACGAACTTGGAGCTAATAATTTTGGTAAGATGTTATTTTTCAATTTTTATAAATTTGATAATAATCTAAAAACAAATTTTAATGAAACTATTATGTGTTTTTTCTTAAACATTAAATTCTTTGTGTTGTTTTGATATTGACTTGGGTTAACATACATTTGTGATTGGACAAAGGCATGGAAACAAAGTTTTGTAGTGGGAGGCTCCCAATCCCACTTTGTAAACTTCCAATACTTCCAAGTTACAATTTATAGGTCTTGTTGTTAAAAGTTTTTCACATATCTATTCACATTTTTTAAAAATGATTTATTTGATATATGTGAAAACTTAATAACATTTTATTATGCTTGTAGTCTTTGTAATTGGTTAAAACAATTACTTTAATCATGGGCAAAAAAATTTATATACAAGTTTGAAGTTGAAAGTTGTTTCTTCTTATTCATTTATAGCCAAGGGAAAGTGAATGGGCCAAAGGAGAAAGCATGAACCACGAACTGGTTGGTACAAATTTTGACCATCCCCCACAAAAACATAATGAGAATTAAATTGAACCCCATGGTTGTCAATTTGAATGGAAAAATGTATCACGTCACTAGCTCTATATTAGTAAAATTTGTGCCCCAAAAATGGTTTTTACCAGAAGAATTTTTATATATTCAAATTACTATGTCAAATTATATAAGTTTACATTATTCTATTTTTATAAAATTAAAATTAAAATAAAAGATCTATATTAGAAAACTAAATGCTTTCGATTATGAATGAAGCAAAGAAAAACAAATTTATTGTATCAAATTTTCATCAAAGTGCATCATGGATAATACATAGACAACTCCACTTCAGTGAAAGATTTTCTTAGAACACTCCATACCTTGGAAAAACAACCTTATTAAACTTCTTTGGACAAATGAAGGAGATAACATCATAATACAATATTGATTGCAATGTGTTTTTTTAATGAATCGCCTCTACAAATGGCACATTATATTTATCTGGCCTTTTAACTCAAGTCCTTTGGATTAATGTCACAATTTAAACAAACCGAACATGTAGTACCTAATTTTCCTGCTTAGAGAACCTTATAAATTGATCGTGGCCATGCTTTGTAGGTTCTATCATGTTTCCAGTTGTTCCTATTTTAAGTTGTAATGGCCCCCCCTTAGCCCATCATGTAGCAACTACAAGGCATATATTCAATTTGTTAAGCCCTAAATATGGGCACATTCCCCCCTATATTGTTGAGATATTGTAACTTCAAAGAATATTATATTTGTACTTTATTATTCTGGAGATGTTTCATTCGTCCGTGAAGATCTTATTGTATATCTGGAGATGTTTATTCCTCCGTCGGAATGTGGTAACTTGGGTTATTAGACTTCCCTAGTGGGGGTCGGCCCTGTATGTGTTATGTGGGTCAGAGGGTTGTTAGACCACCTTAGTGGGGTCGGCCCAGTCAGTTGTAGTGGGGTGTTTAACCCAGTGGTAAAGTTGGGGCCAACCTAGTTAATATAAAGTACAAGTCGGAGATGTGTATATATAGAGGAGGTGTGTTCCTCATTTGACACACTTCCCTCCCTCAGAATGTAGCGCACTTGTGGAGGAGAGGTTTGCTATGGTGGAGGAGGAGATCATGTCTTTGGTTTGCATCTTTGTGTATTACTGGTCATCTATATTGAGGAAGCTTTGCTGGGTTTTCTACCCCATGAGGGTTTGCCAGGATAAATCTGTGTTTCTTGTGTTTATGTTGTGCTTGTTGTTTCTTCAGTGATCCTGTATATGCTATTATTGTGAAATGGAATGTAGTGCTGCTATTTTCTGTCTTAGCATATTAAGTCTTAACATGGTATCAGAGCTAACCTGAAGGAAGGCAATGTATGGCACTTACGACACTTGCTTCTCTTGCGATAATTTGAAGGTTAGGGTTTTATATAGCAAAAACCAGTCATCGTGGAACTTTCGCTATAAATCCATTTTGGCGAAGGTTCAGGATCTGAAACCTTTACAGGTCGTAGATAACATCCCCAGGTACCTTTTGTCCAAAGGGAACCCTCAGATTCGTTGTACATTGTGAGTTATGATCAGTACAAGTTAGGGTTTCTGCCTCTTCTAGATCTCAGTCAAAATCAGGTGACCTAGGAAAAAAGGTCATAACTTGGGCTAGGAATCTCCAAATGAAATTTCGTAAAAAGTGACAGGTAGTACACAGACTGTACTATCTCAGGAAATGTTTTCAAAGGCTGAAGTGGAACCAGTGACACGTGGAATCCTGTACAAGTTCACTCTCCTGTTTTATCCCATAAACAGGTCACATTGCAACACTTGGCATAAATCTCTCTCAGAAAATCCAATTCAGGTCAGACCTGTCAAGATGGAAAGATGACAGGTCAGGATACCACAAAAAAAGTTTTCAGACCCTGTGGATCGAAAAGTTTGGAGTTACAACAGAAACAATCAGGTACATATTTCTGTCAAAACAGAATTATTTTTGGAGCACCTTCATTCATGGCTTCCGGAATTTAGGGTTTCAGAGAAAGTTAGAATTTTTGGAATCGGAGTCCACGGATGAATGCTACTTAGGAAAATCAAAATTTAGAGACCAAGATCGAATTTTTTGGTTGGGTAGAAGACCGAGCTTGATCAAACCCCAGTTCAGGATTTTGATCGGAAAGATGGAAAATTAGGGCTTTAGCAAAAGTTGGAATTTTTTGAAGTCTGTGACCATGGCTGGAAGCTCCTCAGAAAAATAAGAGTTTAGAGCCTTGGATCGAACCTTTTGATTGGGAAGAAGGGTGGGATTTATCAAACCCTAGTTCGGGATCCTGTCCAGAAGATCCAGAAGTTTCGAAGGCAATTTTAAGGGGTCAAATTTTGGAGATTTCAAAATTGAAGTATGCTAGTTTGATCAGCTCAGCAAGACACATCCTTCCATCCATTCAGAAGTGTGAAAGCCAAAGATTGAATTTTTAGAGTTTCTCTAGCAAACCCTAATCAAGCTCCAGATCAAGTTTCAGGGGGAGTTGAGGCTAAGGCCTTACATAAGAAGACTACAAGAAGTCTCAACAGGTATGACTTAAGAAGTCATAATGTGTTTGTCTTCATATTATTTATTAGTACAATCTTGATTAATGTTAGAATTGTCTTATCACCCTAGTAATAGTATGAATGCATGTAAATGATCGAAGACATTCATTGATTAAGGCTATATGATTGTACTAATGCATTATAGTGTTGTATGAGGTTGATGTTGTCTGCTAACAAGGTATAGGTACATCACGAAAGACAAATCAAGTTCCATGACCATGACAACATGAAGACAAAGACTCGTCCATAATCTTTGTTCTACTTACGAGGTATGTATGACTTTGTTTTATTATGCTTAACCTATGAGATATGCAGGTTCTAGCACAGGGTCTCTAAATCATTGAAGAGAACAAAGAAGATATTGTTTAGGTATGTTAGACATAACTAAGCAGGTATACTAATCCAGGTATGCTTTCCTATGTCAAGTTAGAATCTCACCTTGTGTTAGGATCCCTTATATAAGTATACTTGGTATGATTGGTTATGCTTATTCATAAAGTTAGTAATCAAGGGTTTATGCATATTATTTCTCGTATCTTGATGATTTAATTAACCAGAAGAGTACTATGATCAAACAAGAATATGCATGAGTAAAAGAAGACTTCCTTGAAACCCTGAATACTAATGATCATGACTATACATATTCAAGATTATTTAGAATTATAATGTTTTGATAATATTGAGAATATACTAATGAATGTATGTTTGTGTATGAGATCATGAGGATGACACTAATGCACACTTGAGCATGCACAGTGGTACAGAATGAATAGAAGTTCAAAAGACATATAGAAGATCAAGCGGGAGGCAACCACACAAACATAAGATAAGTATTTGAGTTGTTATTTGAAATAGTAAATGATATTGCTTGTATGCATATTTGTATTCCTAGAATATATCATGCTGAGTGTAAACATTCATAGAGCATTGAACAATATACTACTAATATGCATATGATTGGTAAGTTGGACAAACATTCCATTGTAGCTTATCTAGAATGAAACCTCCTTGCTGACATGCTGAGAGCTGTGCACACTCTCGATAGTATGTTCTGGTAGAGATGGAAGGCATCTAGATAGCCATTGTATGCATATAGGATATGGAAAAGTGTTGTGCCAAAGTATTGGTCAAGATAGTTGCATAACTATGTAGATGATATCTGTATGCATAATAGGTTATCATATCAATATGATTTGATGATTATGAAGTATTACTAATCATGTACTTAATTTTAATTTGTAGGAAAGATCATGAGGAATGATGAACACTGAACAAGCGATGGATGTTCAACAAGAAGATTTACAAATCAAACAAAATATAGAAGGATCGTGGCTAGAAGATTCTCTTAGAAAGAGGAAGAGAATCATGATGAGATATTTGCTCCAAGTGGCTAGATAAGACCATTCTCTTAAATGGTGTAATTAAAGAAGAAGTGTGAATCAGGTTCTGTATGGGTACCCAGGATCGATAGTCAATTGATGAGCTTAATGATCACCATGGGTGATGTGGGTCTCAACCTTTGCTACAAAGCTGAATATGGTTTCTATACACAGATGACATGGATACAAGAAGGAACTCGCCACATATTTCGAATGATATTGAAGCTCATATCAATAGACCCATTTGACGAGAGATGGCACAGATAGATATGTAGAAGATCACTCAATACAGAGTGTGAATGATGTTCAGTCACAAAGGGAGAATTGATAGTTTCTTGATAAGCTTGGGCTTTACCAAAAGTAAAGCTGATCCGTTACAAATGATGAACCTTTCATACTATTACTGTATGAGGATGATCCATTTTTTCAAATAGTTCATGAAAATGAAAGATCTCAGATTGATGCATTACTTCCTAGTTCTGGAAGTATGGCAAGGCTTAGAAGGAATCTTTCTCAACCAGGGAAAGTATTCCGAGAAATATTAAAAGGACTTGATGTGTTGGAATGGCCACTCTCATGGATTTCAACTTGAAGCTGTTAGCGGATGACTCTTCAGAGTTAGTGGATATAACTCTGTACAGACAAATTATTGGGTCATTGATGTATCTAATAAATACTAGGTCAGATATATGCTTTGCTGTGAATACCTTGAGTCAGTGTCTAGTGGAAACTAGATGTTAGTTGCAAAGCATGTGATCAAGTACCTAAAGGATATGATAGACTTTGATCTATGCTATCTTGGAGATCATGACTTCAGATGGATACACAGATGTTGATTGAGCAGAAAGTGTATCAAACAGGAAGAGCACATCGAGAAGATGTTATTGTCTAGGACCAGCCATGATCTTGTGGTTTAGCAGGAAGCAGTCTAGTGTGGCTCTCAGCACAAGCGGAATATATGGCTGCTTGCTATGCTAGTTTTGAAGAAGCATGGCTTCAGGATTGTTTAACTTAGAGATAGACCCAACTGTGATCCTATGTGACAAATAGAGTTGTACCAAAATGGTAGAGAATCCAGTGTTCCATGATAAGTCAAAGCACATAGAGATCCGACATTTCTATATATGAGATATGGTGCAGAAAGGAATTAAAGTTTGAATTTGTAACAAGTTACCAATGTACTAACCAAACCTCTACCGATCCGATGTACTAACCAAACCTCTACCTCAAGTAAAGTTTTCCGAGACAAACTTAATATAGTTCAGAAGGACCCTCCTCGAAAGGGGGAGTGACATGATCACTTATGATGAGATTACCTACATCAACAGTGAGGTCGATGATATGGATACCTATATTAGTGATGCTGACAGAGAGGTTGGTGGATGGTCCTTAGACAGGGTCTAAGGTGACAAGGGGATTGCATCATCCTTGAACATATGTTCTAAAAGGAATCGTAGACAGGTGTCTCCGAGAAAGAAGAGGGATTGCATCATCCTTGAACACATGTTCTAAAAGGAGCCGTAGATAGATGTCTTCAAGAATGAAGTCCTTCTTGGACATGTGAGGATTGGATCATCCTTGGACTTCAGTCCTAAAGTGAGCCATAGACAGGTGTCTCCGAGAAAGAAGAGGGATTGCATCATCCTTGAACACATGTTCTAAAAGGAGCCGTAGACAGGTGTCTTCGAGAAAGAAGAGGGATTGCATCATCCTTGAACACATGTTCTAAAAGGAGCCGTAGACAGGTGTCTCCGAGAAAGAAGAGGGATTGCATCATCCTTGAACACATGTTCTAAAAGGAGCCGTAGACATATGTCTTCGAAAATAAAGTCCTGAATAAATAGGTGGGGGATTGTATTGTCCCCAGACTTCGGTCCCAGAAGTGAACCGTAGACATATGTATTCGAAAATAAAGTCCTGAATGAATAGGTGGGGGATTGTATCGTCCCCAGAATTCGGTCACAGAATTGAGCCCTAGACTGGGTCTCCGATAATGAAGTCCTGAATGAATAGGTAGGGGATTGTATCTTCCCTAGACTTCGGTCCCAGAATTGATCCGTAGACTGATGTCTCCGAGAATTGAAGATAGGACTACATCGTCCCTGGACCTCGGTTCAAAATGTATGTGAGGACTACATCGTCCATGAACTGGGTTCAAAATGTACGTGAGGACTGCATCATCCATGAACTGGGTTCAAAATGTACTTGAGGACTGCATCGTCCATGAACTGGGTTCAAAATGTACGTGAGGACTGCATCGTCCATGAACTGGGTTCAAAATGTACGTGAGGACTGCATCGTCCATGAACTGGGTTCAAAATGTATGTGAGAGGACTGCATCGTCCGTGAACTGGGTTCAAAATGTACATGATGGGATTACATCATCCCTAGACATGAGACTTGTCTTAAAGTGATAAGGATTGATCATCCTGGAACTTGATCTGGATTGTATCATCCATGGACCTATGTCCTAAAGAGAGCGGGATTGATCATCTTGTAATATGATCGTGTGTGTTGCAGGGTATGCTACTATGCATACTTGATTGATGAGGATACTTGTATGTATACTTGTATTGATGAGGATACTTGTATCGATGATGTGTATACTTGTATTGGTGTGGATACTAATACTGATGATCTAGATGATGATGCTGCTGATTGTGTTGATCTAGATGACGATGTTGCTGATCGTGTTGATCTAGATGACGATGCTGTTGATTGTGTTGATCTAGATGACGATGCTGCTGATTGTGTTGATCTAGATGACGATGCTGCTGATCATGTTGATCTATATGACAATGCTGCTGATCGTGTTGATCTAGATGACGATGTTGATCAAGATGATCCAGATACTGTATATTGAGATGATCCAGATGCTGTAGATCGAGATGATCCAGATGCTATAGATCGAGATGATCCAGATGCTATAGATCGTGATGATCCAGATGTTGTATATCGAGATGATCCAGATGCTGTAGATCGTGATGATCCGAATGCTATAGATTGAGATGATATAGATGTTGTAGATCGTGATGATCCAGATGCTGTAGATCGAGATGATGTGATGACGATGCTGATGATCGTGAGGATCCAGATGTTGCTGTAGCTATTCGAGTGCTGCAGAAGATAAAGACTCAGTACTGAAGATGTTAATGTTCCAGTATTGAATATGTTCCAGTAACTGCTTGAGTTACTGATGATGTTGAGAAAGCTTCCAATGATTTATAGATGTATCATGTATGATGTTGATGACTCCTTGCTCGTACAGATGCTGTTATAATATCCTTCTCATTAAGGGGGAGTGTTGAGATATTGTAACTTCAAAGAATATTATATTTGTGCTTTATTATTCTGGAGATGTTTCATTCCTCCGTGAAGATCTTATTATATATACGTAGATGTTTATTCCTCCATCGAAATGTGGTAACTTGGGTTATTAGAATTCCCTAGTGAGGGTCGGCCCTGTATGTATTATGTGGGTCAAAGGATTGTTAGACCACCCTAGTGGGGTTGGCCCAGTCAGTTGTAGTGGGGTGTTTAACCCAGTGGTAAAGTTGGGGCCGACCTAGTTAATATAAAGTACAAGTCGGATATGTGTATATATAGAGGAGGTGTGTTCCTCATTTGACACACTTCCCTCACTCAGAATGTAGCGCACTTGTAGAGGAGAGGTTTGCTATGGTGGAGGAGGAGATCATGTCTTTGGTTTGCATCTTTGTGTATTACTGGTCATCTATATTGAGGAAGCTTTGCTGGGTTTTCTACCCCATGAGGGTTTCCCAGGATAAATCTGTGTTTCTTGTGTTTATGCTGTGCTTGTTGTTTCTTTAGTGATCCTGTATATGCTATTATTGTGAAATGGAATGTAATGCTGCTATTTTCTATCTTAGCATATTAAATCTTAACATATATTGTGGTGCATTACATTAGTTTTGATGTCAGATTTGGTCCATTAGTTGTAATTTTCATTAGTATTGTTATATTAGTTACGTCAACTTGTGTCAGTTAGTTGGGGTTGTACCCCTTAGTTTCCTATATATAGGAAGGAGACCTTTTCATTTGGAGTATCTTGTCTTGTCTTTTATTGTGTATTTAGTACATTGTATAAGGAGATTGCCCCCTCGAAGAGGCCTATTATTCAACTATTTTCTCCAATAGAGTCATGGATTACTCTTTTTGATCCATTTCTTCTATTTTCATGCTCTTTTGAGGAATTTGTTGCATAACATTTGGTATCAGATCTCTTTCCTCGGGGCTTCTTTCTTCAAAACGATTCATCTTGGTATTTTCGCTATAATATTTTTTCTATAAGGTTTACAGAGCGAGACTTGAAAACCATCTATAAAAAATAACAAATGAACTGTGATCCAATTTTCAGATCCTGAAACATTCTAGGTTCAGAGATATTTGTTGTAGAAGATAGGGGTTTTTGACTAGTCCAACAACTAGTGTTTTGGGATAAAAGGTCATATATGGGGAATGCAAGATTCAAATTGAGTGAGACCTATTGCGTCATAAATAAGACAGACCACAATATCGTTGGTAGGTTTTTCAACCTCAGATACTAAATACTGGACACGTGGAAGGCCGTACAAGTTATCTATTCTAGAAAGGCCAAAATTAAAAATTGTTGGGATATTCATAATAACTTGTTATTGGTGCATAAAAATTAGGTCAGGCCTATGGAATTGGAAAGAGGACACATCATAATACAACACCATGAATTTTTAGAACCAGATGAGCATAAATTTCAAATTTACATTAGTTTCAAGTCGGCCATAAAACAGTCTTCTAATCAGGGTTTGAAAAGGTACGCCATTTTTAATTTTGAATAAATTTAAGTAAAAGGATCTAATTGTGGTGAAAACTAGGGTGTGATATATATTTATATTTTTCAAAATTCCACTAAAGGGAACTGTAAAGACTCATACTCCATCCAAACCATTAGAGGATCCATCCTCGATGTATGATGAAAGGGAAGACCTATCTTTTCGAGTGTCCCAGTTGGAAGATATGACTAAAGGGTCTGTGAAAAACGTTGATTTGGATTATTTAGAGGGGATTTTGAATAAAATGGAGGAAAATATGAAAGTTTCGGTGAGAACATTTGATTTAATCATTTTAGAGGAGAAATTGATGGGATACTCTCATACAAAATTCAAGGGATACTCTCCCGACAGGTGGTGATGTGTTCCAGGATACTCTGGAGGATAAATATAATTCTCATGTTGACAAACCTTCCATGAATAAGAATATTCCAAGAGGAAATGATTCTAGTAATGAAAGTCATCAGGGATGGTCACCAAGGGGTACCCAACTTCCCAAGATTGGCATGAGAAAGTTTGATGGCAATGATCCAATAATATGGATATTCCAAATGGAACAATTCTTTGATCTACACCAGGTTCCAACTTTGCAAAAGGTAATTATTGCATCATTATGTTTAGAGCCTGATCAATTTGTATGGTACCAATGGCTTTGTGACCGTAAAAAGGAATCTTTTATATCTTGGTCTATATTCACCAAAACATTGATTGCACATTATGGGGATATTAATAGCAATACCTTCTTCATCCAATTAATAAATATCAAGCAAAAAGGTCTAGTTACAGAGAACATCAAACAATTTCGGAAGCTAAGTCTTAGAGTGAAGAAAATTTTAAAAGATAATTTGTTGTATCTCTTTATTGGCACCTTGAAGGATAAAATTCCACATGAGGTGTGTCTCTTTGAACCACCATCCTTGGAGAAGGCCTTCATGATGGAAAGGAAGGTTGAAAGTAAAAATATGAAAATGGCTAATAGAAATACCACCTCCAACACATACCAAGAGAATAATGTTCCTTATTCTAACCCACCCCGAAGGTTGACACATCAACAACTAGAGGAAATAAGAGAAGAAGGCTTATGCTTTAATCGTGACAACAAGTATAGAATGGGACATAAGTGTGGTGAGCTGAAATTATTTTACATAGATTGTGAAGAGGAAGAACCAAAAGAACAAGAACCATCTCCAGATAAAGAAATAGAATATACTACTTCAAAATAGATTACTCCCACCATATCATGTCATGCATTGGATGGAATTAGAACTCCTCAAACTCTCAATATTAAAGGATTTATCAAAAATAAAAAGGTAACATTGTTGATTTATTTTGGTAGTACTCATAATTTCATTCACTATAAATTAGAAAACTCTCTCAATTGCTTTGCATATCCAGCACACAAGAGTTTCAAGTAATGATTGTAGATGGAGGAACCATCAATTGCTTAGGGAAATGCCATAATATAAATCTTACTATGGGGGAATATGTATTGAATAGTCCAATTATTTCTATTCCAATGGGTGGTGTTGATGTTATCTTAGGAGTTCAATGGCTACAATCCCGGGGAACTGTGGATTTTAATTTTCATAAGCTTTTCATGAAATTCTTATGGGAAAGAAAGGAATATGAGTTGCAATGTATCACAGGGAAACCAAACAAAGTGATAAGCTCTAATGGTATGACACAATTGATGAAAAAGGGACATCAAGTTGTAATTGGACAATTATGATCATTAGATGTTCAAACATCTAAGCCTCCTATTTCCCCAGATCTGTAAATGGTCATTAATAAGCATTCCAAGGTATTTGAATATATTCCAAAAGGTCTTCCACCTGTTCGATATTTTGATCATGTTATTCACTTAATTCTAGGAAGTGTTCCTCCTAACATCAGACCTTACAGATACCCCTATGGCTAGAAGAGTGAAATTGAGCGTATGGTTGAAAATGGAATAATTAGGCTTAGACAAAGTTCTTACTCTGCATTAGTGGTAATGGTACAAAAGATGGATGGATCATGGCGTATGTGTCTATATTATAGAGAGCTCAACAACATCACCATTAAAGATAAGTTTCCCATTCCTGTCATTGATGAATTGTTAGATGAATTGCAAGGAGCAATTTTCTTCACAAAGTTGGATCTTTGTTCTGGGTATCATCAAATTAGAATGAAGTATGAAGACATCCCAAAAACAACATTCAGAACTGATGAAGGTCATTATGAATTTCTGGTCATGCCATTTTGTCTCACAAATGTGCCTTCCACATCTCAAGGTTTGATGAATTCCATTTTCAAGCCTTTTCTTAGAAAATTTGTGCTAGTATTCTTTGATGATATACTAATCTATAGCAAGTCTTGGGAAGAACATGTTCAACATGTTGGAAGGGTACTACAACTACTAAAAGAGCAACAACTATATGCAAAACCTTCCAAATGTTTCTTTGGAGTGAAGGAGGTAGAGTATTTGGGTCATATTGTATCTCATGAAGGTGTCAAGGTAGACCCTAACAAAATTAAAACCATGATAGACTAGTCGATTCCCAAAACCATGAAGAATCTTTGAGTATTCTTAGGTATGACAGGGTACTACCGCAAGTTTGTTCAAAATTATGGAAGAATAGCAGTGCCTCTAACAACATTATTGAAGAAAGATGCATTTTCTTGGACTCCAGAGGCAACTCAAGATTTTTAACAACTTAAACATGCAATGTGCAAAGCTCTTGTTTTGACCACACTAGACTTCACAAAAACCTTTATTGTGGAATTTGATGCTTCAGGAAATGGCATGGGATGTTTTTAATGCAAGAATGACACCCACTTGATTTCACAAGTCATCCAATCAAGGGAAAGAACTTACAGAAGCCCATTTATGAGAAGGAAATGTTGGAAATACTACATGCTCTTAAGAAATGACGTCCTTACCTAATAGGTAGGCACTTTAAGGTCAAAACAAATCATGACATTCTTAAATACTTCTTGGAACATAGACTATCTTCGGAAGAGAAACAAAAGTAGGTGACCAAGATGTTGGGATATGACTTTGAAATCATCTATAGAAAAGGGAAACATAATGTAGTGGTAGATGCACTCTCCAGAAAAGATGAAGATGTTGGGGCATTACTTTGTTCCATTTCCATTCTACAACCAAATTGGGTAGTAGTAGCAAGGGAAGAATGGAAAAATGACCTATCATTATGGATGCTCATTCAAAAGCTACAGAATGATCCCAGTGTATCATATACTTTTGTGTGGAAAAATGATTCACTATGGTATAATGATCACTTATATTTATGCAAAAACTCCCAACTCAAGTAGAAGGTCTTCTCAGAATTACACACCTCTCCTATAGGTGGGCACTCTAGATTCCTGAAAACTTACCACAGGGTTAAGAAGGATTTTTTTGGGAAGGTCTTAAATCTAATGTTCAAAGGTTCATGGTTGAATGTTTGGTTTTCCAATAAAATAAGGGAAAAACCGTTAATACCACATGACTTCTACAACCATTAGACATACCTTTCCAGCACTGGGAGGAAGTCTCCATGGATTTTATCACAGGTCTACCCAAGTCCAAAGGAAAGAATGTTATTATGGTGGTTGTTGATAGACTCATGAAGTATGCAACCTTTTGTGCACTCCTGCACCCTTTTAATGCAAGTAAAATAGCTTCAGACTTTATGGAAACTATTTAGAAGTTACATGGAAATCCAAAGCTTATTGTAAGTGATAGAGATCCAATTTTCACTGGAAAATTTTGGAATGAATTATTTTCTTATTTGGGTACCCAATTGGCTCATATTTCATCTTATCACCCTTAATATGATGGGAAAACTGAGATAGTGAACAAGTGTTTGGAAGGTTATGTTCATTGCTTTGCATCCGATAAACAAACACAGTGGGTGAAATGGTTTTCTTTAAGATAATGGTGGTACAATACTTCCTTCCATACTGGCATAAAAAATGTCTCCATTTATGGCACTTTATGGTTACCATCCTCCATCTATCACAACTCCCTTAAAAGGAAAATATAAAGTTCAACAAGTGGAATATAACATAGAGAACCAACATGAAGTTCTCCAGATACTTAAGGACAACTTGACTATGTCAAAAAACAGGATGAAACAACAAGCTGATCAACATCGCAGTGAAAGGAGTTTCGAAGAAGGGGATTGGGTATTTTTTAGGCTACAACCTTACAAGTAGTTGTATCTTAAGCAACTAAATAAGGACAATAAATTATAACCCAAGTATTATGGTCCTTATAAAGTGTTGAAGAAGATTGGTAGCACGACTTACAAATTGGATCTCCCTTCATCTTCAAGAGTACATTTAGTTTTCCATGTTTCTTGCTTAAAGAAGGTAATGGGAGACAAGGTCCCAATTCAAACAATCTTGTCGGAGCTTGATGAAGAATGAAAAGTCATATTGGAACCTCAACAAATCATTGAAACAAGGACCAAACATGTACAAAATTGGGCTATTACTAAGTACCTCATAAAGTCGGAGAACTTACTAGCTGAATATTTGACATGGGAAGACGAGTGCTTCATACAAAGGAATCCACAACTAATCAAGCGTTGAGGAAAACACTTTTTTGAAGGGTGTTAGGATATTCCTATACTCCATCCTAGTCCTACCAGCATTTTCAGTATTTGCATTTTCAGTCTTGCATGCATTTCTGCATGTAGCATGCATTTTGCATGCATGTATGCAATTGCATGCATCCCAGTCATCAGTCCCAGCACCTAGCCCTCAGTTAGCTAGCCTCGAAAGCTTCTCACTGATTATTTTTGGCCCTCCTAGAGCTTAGTGCGCCCTTCTTCCTTGATTTTAGGAAGCCACTTGTCCTATCTCACCTACCACTCAGTTTCACTTCAGTTATCTTTAGTTCTTTCCTTGATTTAAGGAAAGACTGACTCTCAACTGACTGTATCACTCTGATGGACCTCCAGTGAGACTAGACTTCCCATTCTGAATCCAATTAGCTCCTCATGCACCCTCCATTGAGCCTCCTTCATTCAGTTAGTGCCAGTTACACTCATTTGCACCTACCACACTCAGTTAGACTCAGTTTGACTGATGGTTGACAGTTACTTGAGCATTGATGACTCCACTGATGATGATGAAAACTTCTAGTTGTGCTCCGATGACACTCTAGTGATATTTTGATCACTCCATGAAGGCTAATTCGAATTGCCACCTTGGCGTTTGAATCCTCATGCATTGTATTATTTATTTGTCTATTTGTGATTAATGAATTAGTGTGTGTGAAGTTATTTTGCTTCTTTTCGAGTTCTATTGTATTATTATGTTGCTCTCTTACTGCATTATTCACTCTTAATCTTATTCCTAAATTCTTTCATTGTGAGGTATACAATATGCTGTGAGGATTTTCACAAAGGGGATGGGCATGTTAAGCCCTAGATATGGGCACATTCCCCCCTATATTGTGGTTCATTACATTAGTTTTGATGTAGGATCTGGTCCATTAGTTGTAATTTTCATTACTATGATTATATTAGTTACATCGACTTGGGTCAGTTAGTTCGAATTATACCCCTTAGTATCCTATATATAGGAAGGAGAACTTTTCATTTGGAGTATATTGTCTTGTCTTGTCTAGTGTACTTAGTACATTGTATAAGGAGGCTTCCCCCTTGAAGAGGATTTTTATTCATCTATTTTCTTCAATAAAGTCGTGAAGTACTCTTTCTAATCTATTTCTTCTCTTTTCACGCTCATTTTTGGAATTTGTTGCATAACACAATTGGGCACATATTTTTCCATAACCCTCAGGGATGCGCTCGCTCAAGCATAGAAGGATCCAACTACCATGAAGCCCAAATTTTATTTATCGACATGCTTGATGGACATTATGTGTGATTCTTTTACTTATTCATCCATGAATGGAAAATAGACTAGATAAAAACCCCAAATCCATATCTATTGTTTAATTATTTGGGAGGACAATTACAAACCCTACATTTATGATATTTGTGATAACTTCATTAGTGTTGTTTATTTCATCATTTTCGAGAAAAATGTCCCAGGATTTTAGAGGATGTTATTTATTTTATAGCACATATGAGTAACTGGTATGTTAGAGAATTCTTTACGTATATTAGAATATGGGGCAGTAAATCAATACACCTATTACCGAGGTTTGTCCCAAACAGATTGATTCTTGCAGACGTTGTTTTTCAAACTATGTTTGATGGAGACCACGGGTAATTCCATTCCCAGAAAAGAAGAGCATGGCCCAAGTTTCATTTTCATATGGGGCAGTTAGTCATCCAGAATGCAATGCATGGCTGCACCCTAGAAAAATAATTGAATTAGTTGTAGTTAGGGTTTTCAATGAAAATGATGAATGACCCAAAGGGATTTACAACAGATCATTTTGTGTGGGCACATTTAAAAATATCATATGTGCATGAAGAACAACTAGATGATTCTTTATATCAAGGTCCATTCAATTTTTAAGAAGTTTTGAGCAGGATAGCCGATGCAAATAACATAATCCTTATACATGAAGCTCACAAACAACAAAAGATCAAGGTGATAGAGGAAAGAGACATGCTCTTTCAAGAACAACAAAAAGATGCTAAATAGGCAATGGAAGCAACCAATAAATCCATAGTGGTCAGCTTAGCTCCACCTAAGTCTATAGTACATGAACAACTAGATAAACAACAGGGAAAGTAACCCATATCAACTACTCAGCACTCTACTCTTATCTAGAATCTCAACGCCTTGATTCAACAAACTCAATCTCTTTAAGTTAAATATGTCTCTTGTACCAAATATATCCATACTATTGTTTCCACTCCTAAGTTAGTACCTTTGGTTTCTGTAAAAGTTGAGGATAAAGCAAAACCAAGTGTGCATCCTCTCTCTCAACCCTCTACTGATAATTTTATTGATTTGGATAAGGAATAACCTGTAGAAGTAGTTAATCCAAATCCAGTAGTTCAAGAACATGAACAAACCCCTTCTCTGGAAGATGCTCAAATTGTTAATCGTACTTTAACTATTCCTACCCATCACTCCTTTCCAGATAGTAACTTGTCAAAAATCCCTTCTGTTGAAGATCCTATCACTTAGTCCAATCATAATTCACCACAATAGTCACTCCTCACAACAATCCTTTAGGTTCAGTTTCATAGCCTTCTAATCCATCCACTCAACCAATTACTAAGTATGTGATAGACCTTCCAGTTGATTCCTAGCCTCACAAAAACCACAAGTTCTTCAAAAAGATACTCCCTTGGCTCAAGACAATATTCATACTATCCTTCCACATTTTGAAGTGAAGTCATCTTCTCCTCATCTTACTAAGATTTTGATAGAAAATTTGCCTTTCACTACTTCTACTCAAACTATCCCATTAGGTCCTCAAGTCCCATATCAAGAAGCATCCATCACTGTTAGTCATCCATTTCCTATTTCCAACATTGGAGAACTCTTGGTTTCCATAGTTGAAGATTCAACTGACTTTGGAGAAAATCTTATGGTGGTACTTGGATATTATTGTTTGAGCAAAAGGAAAAAAATTTCCTTAGGAAATTCTATAGAGAATTAGGGAAGGATAAGTGTTGGTTGGGCCCATTGAAATCAAGTTATGTGGAAACAAGCTACTGATGATCCACAGAGAAAAGCTATAGAGACTGCTGCAAATATGGGAGCCTTTCTGGGGAAAATTATGATTCTGTCTCCACTTTAACCAAACTACTGGAAAAATCCAATAATGTTGTGTTACAAATGGAAAAGGATTCTCTCCATTAGAATCTCATTAAGTAAGTTGAGGAGCTTAAATCTCAACATCATTTGTAGTTGCATAGTCTATAGGACCAGATTCAACAGCTCTCACGAAGAAAGGATATATAAGAAAATAAAGTGATTCAACAAGCCTCTAATCTTATGGATATTAAGTTGCAAATGGAACAATGCATGGAACATTATGCTTCCTCTTCCTTTTTCAAGTTGAAAGTATAAGAATTTAAGGATGAAGCCACTACCACTAATGGAAGTTTGAAGTAGACACATACCCTGTTCTTCGAAGGTTTGAATGAAATGCATGATGACTTCAATTCTTTTGAGTATTTGTCAGACCTTTTGGAAGATCATATGGACAAGAGGAAAAAGGATCATTCATCCCATGAGCAAATTTGTGAATGGAAATCTCATTTGAAGACCCCTCCTCTGACTGTTCCTTGCATGGATTTGGTCAAATTGGTGAGAACTTGGATATCAATTAAATCATGGGAACTTTCCGATCATGAAGTGTTCCATATGATCGAAAAGGGGAGAATATTTGTGAGTGACAATGTATGTTAACTAATGGCCACAAGGAAGATCTTGGAATTCCTTCTTTTGTTGAGTTCGCAGACTCAGTGCCAGTGAAGTTGATGATCGCTGAGGTGGATGAGCAAAGAGACTAATCGGAAAATATTATTCGAGACACTAGTCAGCTTGATATTTTTACTTTCAGATTGTAATGTCCCCATTCAAATAAGTGCATAGTAAGACAATCCCATCAATCCTACTAGTTTCATAGGTTGGATGGGCACATGTGGGATGGTAATAAGGAAGCTAATACATGATACTCAGACATTATAAGGGTTCAAGCATTTAATAAATATGGTGAATAAATAAATTCAAGAGAAATTCTAGGTGGCAAGTGGTTTTGGAGACATATGGAGGTGGTGGGACCCACACTAGCTTGATTTTTCAATGACACATGGCAGCTCTCTCTTGCCAATTCGAATTCATGGGAAGGTGAACACTCTTGGGTGAGTTGGTAAGTCATAACACATGGCATTGAGAATATTAGGTCGAAATGGGATCGAATAGTAACCTCCATGGGAGAGGAAGAGTCAAATTGGAGACTAGTGGACACTTGGGCTAGATTCCCTAGTTTTATGACAACAATAATGAAGCATCTATGACATTTATGACAAAATTCAGACCTGACTTCTTACAGCCGACCATTATTACATTTCAGCCCCAAAATTAGGCTCAAGTAAGGCGTTCATGGAGTTGGGGGAATCTAAAGAGACTCAAATTCGAATTTGGGAGAAGATGGAAGGTTGGAACTAGGAGACAAGTGGCAAATGAGGAATATTTTCTAAATGGAAAATTATTGAATCTATTGAGAGGATTTCGACCCCTTGAAGGCTAATGTTGGTTATAAAATATAGAAATCAAGTATGATAATGGCTTTTGATGATATAAGAAAAATTGCATTTGTGAAGAGAGAACTAGTGGATGACTAGTTTCTTGCCTTAGCCAATTTCGAGGGTGAAAGATTCCCATCCAAGTTGGTGTTTGGAGATGCCACTCAAGTCTTTCATGGTGATTTAATGGATTTTTATTTGCAGGTAGCAGCTACAGGAAGTTTCATGGTTTGGTTTAGTGCAGCACTTTCTCTCCACCATTTCCAATTTTGAAGGCATATTCGGGCTCCTTGAGGGATTGCACTATGGGTGAGATTTTGCAATCATTGGAAGAGCTTCATATGATATTTTTATGATTGTAATAGATTCATATCCTATGTTATTCATATTCAAAAACTCTCAGGTTGAAATACCCATTGAATATATGCAAAATTATTGATTAATGAGCAAACAATGTCCATTTCCCCAATGCTTTGATGTATGACACTATAAGGTTGATTATTTCGAATGGATGGATGATTCTCTGATATATTTGTGATTCATATACTACCATGTATATATTATACAAGTTTCATGTACTGTAATTGAGCATTTGAAGCATTTTTACTCAGTTTGTTTGTATTGAGAGGTGAAATAGTGCCATTTCCCCAAGGGTCGAATTGGGGGTTTTTGCTGTTGAATGTGAGAGAGTTAGAACAGTAGTAAAAATCAATTAATGGTGCATATGAGACCTTAATAACATACTTAACACATTACATACCTCTGTTCATAAATTCGTGGGAGTTTGGAGGCATTTGGAAGGCCATTTGCAGTGTTACCCCAGGGGGATTTGATGCACAAATTACTAGTCAAAATTACATATATTGATCAGAATACAAATCAAGTTTGCAGCAGTATTTGGAGGGCCATAAAACAAACTTGAACCTAATATTCAAGTCTAAATACCATTCATACACTCCTACAGAATATTTGGGAGCATTTGGGTTGATTTGGAGGTCAAAACAGTAAAACTAGTCAAAGGTCGAAATTGGGGAAAAAGTGGAAAAATTGGCATTTTAATAAAATTTTGAAAAAGGGTCATTACAAGTGGTATTAGAGCATGTTATTGGCACCTGATGGTCTTAACAAGAAGTCAAAAGAATAATACGCCACCCTTTGAACCAGCAGTTGAAGAGGTTTTTGTTGAAGAAGAGGTAGTAGAAGAAGAGGAGTCTTTTGCTGAAACCATGGGTAGAGAGGAGGATGACAAATTAAAACATAAGGAGGAACTTATTGCAACCTAAGATCCATGTTTCTCTAAACTTTCAGCAAACATGGATAGGATAGGTGACAAATTGTTGCAAGGATTTGAATTGTTGATTAGCCAGCTTCAAAGCAAAGGGATGATAGGAGATAATAGTGGTTCACACTCAGGGGAAAAGATGAAAGGGAATGAGCATATTTTCTCAAGTACAGGACCTCATAATAGACCTGATGAATTTCAAAGCACACAAAGGCATACTGCACCTAAATTTCTCACACCCAAAGAAGAGCCCAAGCTTGAATTGGATTACAAGAAACTAGTAAATGATTGGAATGATTTGAATGAAGAGTGTAAAAGAGGTGTACCACTCAGTGACTACATTGATTCTATGCAAAAGATTAAAAGGAAGGGAGACAACAGGAGTCCATTCCAAAACAAAGAATTAAATAGTGCTATTTGAAAAATGTCACTTCCTACTTTTGATGGTTCTTCTCAAAATTCTGCTAACACTTGGGTGCAAAAATTGGATGTATATTTTCAGCTGAATCCTATGTTGGAAGAGGATGCATTAAAAATGGCCATTTTTCATTTGGAAGGAGATGCCAATGAATGGTGGTTTCATGGGATGAAAACCGTGGGTCATAATTAGGTTAAAACATATGGAGAATTTTTTGACAGGGTACTAGAAAGATTTGAACAAAAAGATCCAAAATTGCCTTTCAAAGAACTAGCTCAATTGAAGCAAACTGGGTCCCCTACTGAATATATGTTGGACTTTCAAAAATGATTAGTCAAGGTGGCCGATGTATCTATGGGAAGATTAGTATTGCTGTTCACTGAAGGTTTGGATGAACCCTTAAGAGGTTTGGTCAAAGCCCACAAGCCAACTACATTAAAAGATGCAATGAGCTTGACTAGGGATCTCCAAAATGTGCTTCCTAGAATGAGATTTCCTCCTAAGCCTAGCTATAAATTTGAAAAGAAACCTTGGAAAAGGGATGGATATGATAAGAAACCTTGGCCAAGAGAGTCATTTGAGAGGAATAAAAAAGAGGGACTAAACAGGGATGAACTTAGAAAAAAGAAACTGTGCTTCACATGCTTCCAACCATGGACACCGAGGCACAAATGTACCAAAGGAAAGGCTCAATACATAGAAGTATTTTCTGATAATGAGGGGTATGATGGGGGCATGGATGAATATGGACATATTTCAGATCAAGAAGAGGCATATGAGACAGCAGTAGAAGACGAAAGATAAGAAGAAAATCAGCCTTCACCGGACAAAGCAAGAATGGCAGTGCTTTCAGCAGTACCTCGCTATCATACTATCCGATGCAAAGGTGTGGTACAAGGACAAAGAACTTCAGTTTTGGTAGATGGAGGAGCCACTCATAACTTCATTGATGCAGAGATGTTAGAGAAAATAAAGATACCTATTGAACCATTTGATGGCTTCACAGTAGTCATTCCCGGTCACAACACAATGCAATGCAAAACATGGGTTCCAAAGCTGCAAGTCACCGTAGGTAACTATACTTTTGTTGATAGTTTTTATGTGGTTGATGGCGCTGATACTAATGTGATTTTGGGAGTGCAATGGTTGTATTCAATAGGAGAGCATATAGTAAATTATCAAATTCCCGAAATGAAATTCCAAGATTCAAAAGGAGTACAAAGAGTTGTGAGAGGGCAACACACTTATCCAAATCAAGTAGTGACTTGCAATAGTATGAGATCTATATTGAGGAATGGGGATATAGAATGGGCTGCTGAATGTCATATTACATCTCCCAAGCCAACTATAAATATTTTCAAACACCCAAAGGAGATAGAGAGACTTTTGAAAAAATATGAAAAGGTTGTTAGAGACCTTCCACATGGCAGGCCACCGGATAGGGGGGTTGAGCACAGTATTATTTTGGAGGAGGGTACTTCACCCATTCAGATACCACCTTATAGACATCCTAAAAAGTCTCATATGAGATTGAAAAAGCTATCCAAGAACTCCTAGAGTTGGGACTCATTAGACCAAGCTCTAGCCCTTATGCTTCTTCAGTAGTGCTAGTGAAGAAAAAACATGGAACATTGAGAATGTGCATAGATTTTAGAGCCTTGAACAAAAAGACTATCAAGAATAGGTATCCTATTCCTAGGATTGATGAGCTCATGGATGAGCTGCATGGGTCCAAATACTTCTCAAAAATTGACCTTAGATCAGGGTATCACCAAATTCGAATGAAAGATGAAGATGTGCAAAAGACTGCTTTTCGATGTCATTTTGGCCACTTTGAATTTCTTGTCATGCCTTTTGGGTTAACTAATGCTCCAGCCACCTTTCAAGCATGTATGAATAGGATATTTTGCAAGAAACTAAGAAGGTTTGTTTTGGTTTTCTTTGATGATATTCTCATTTACAGTAAAACATGGAAAGAGCATTTGCAGTAGTTAGAGATTGTGTTGAAAATCTTGCAAGAAGAGTCCTTATTTGCTAAATTATCAAAATGTGAATTTGGGATGAAAGAACTACTGTATCTTGGGCACATTATTGGGAAAGAAGGAGTGAAGGTACACATGGAAAAAATCATGGCTATCTTGGAATGGCCATCACCAAAAAATATTACTGAATTGAGAGGCTTTATTGGCATATGCACCTTCTACAGAAAATTTGTGAAAGGGTTCTCCAAGTTGACTTCTCCACTCACTGATTTGACTAAGAAGGACGCTTTCAAGTGGGATGAAGAGGCTGAAAAGACCTTCCAAAAAATGAAAGAGGTAATGAGTAGTTGTCCCATACTTGCACTTCCTGATTTTACTAAACCTTTTGTGGTGGAATGTGATGCTTCAGGTGGAGGAATAGGGGCTATCCTAAAGCAAGGCCAACACCCCATAGCCTTTGAGAGCAGAAAGTTGCAGCCTCATGAAAAACTTTACTCCATCTATGATAAAGAAATGCTGGCCATTATGCATGCATTGGCCAAATTCAGACAATACTTGGTGGGTAGCAAGTTTGTGGTGAAAACTGACCACAATAGTCTAAGACACTTTCTCACCCAAAAAGATCTAAATGAAAGGCAACAAAAGTGGGTAAGCAAGCTTCAAGCTTATGATTTTGATATTGAATATGTCAAAGGAAATAATAATATAGTAGCAGATGCTTTGTCAAGAAGGCCTTCTTTTTCTCTCATGGATATTGCCAAGGATTGGAAAAACATGCTACTAGATGAATATGCCAAAGATAAATTTGCTTGTGATGTGTTGGATGGAATCAAAGGGGATGATAATTATAGGATTTTAAATTGGCTGATATATTATAAGGGAATAATTTATTTAGTTCATAACTCCAAGCTCAAGTACCAAATTTTGCAAGAAGCACATGATTCCCCACTAGCGGGCCATCCGGGGATCTTCAAAACTTATAGACAGTTGAGGCAAAGATTTTTTTGGAAGGGGCTGAAGGAAGATGTTCAGAAGTATGTGAATGAATGTAAGGCATGTCAACAAAACAAATCAGAACTTACATGTCCAGCCGGCCTATTACAACCATTTCCCATTCCGGAGCAAAAATGGGATAGTATTTCCATGGATTTCATCACTGGATTGCCTAAATCCTTGGGTAAGGATTGCATCTATGTGGTAGTTGATAGGTTGAAAAAATTTGCTCATTTCTTTGCTGTTACATCATATTTTAGTGCTGCACAAGTGGCTGATATTTTTTTCAAAGAAATCTTCAGATTGCATGGGCTCCCCAAGAGCATTGTCAGTGATAGAGATAGTAGATTCATGGGCGCTTTTTGGAAAGAAATTTTTAGATTGGTAGGCACTCAATTGACTCCAAGTACCAGCTATCATCCACAAACTGATGGAAAAACAGAGAGGGTAAACCAATGGTTGGAATGATACCTAAGAAACTATGTGGGAGGGTAGCAAAAAGCATGGGAAAAATGGCTACACTTGGGTGAGTTTTGCTACAACACCACTTATCATATGTCAATAGGAATGTCTCCTTTCAAAGCATTATATGGTTATGATGCACTTACATTTGCTGACATTATATTTGGTGATAGTAGAGCCCCAAAGGCTAAAGATTGGGTGGAAGAGAGCCAAGAAATTTTAAAGCTCTTGAAAGACAATTTGTAGGTTGCCCAAAATCAACAATAACAATATGCTGATAGACATAGAGAAGAAAGAACCTTTCAAGTCAATGATTTAGTATATTTAAGGTTGCATCCTTATAAACAAACATATCTCAAAAATAATGGAGCAGAAAAATTAAAACCAAGGTACTATGGGCCATACAAGGTAGTGCGGAAGGTTGGAGAAGTAGCATATGAACTAGAACTTCCAGAAGGGAGTAAAATCCACAATGTATTTCATGTTTCTTGTCTTAAGAAAGCTCTTGGTCAGCAAATCATCACTTCAGAAATACTTCCTCCTTTGGATGATGAAGGTCAGCTCACACTTGTTCCGGAAAATATTTTGAAGACACGGGAAAGAAGGTTGAGGAGTAGAATGATCAAATAATATTTAGTGCAATGGAAGGACTTACCAAATGAAGCTGCGACATGGGAAGAGGAGAAGATTTTGCAGCATCCAAATTTGAAATTGATTGAGGACAAGCAATCTTGGGTGGGGAGGATTGTAATGTCCCCATTCAAATAAGTGCATAGTAAGACAATCCCATCAATCCTACTAGTTTCCTAGGTTGGATGGGCACATGTGGGATGGCAATAAGGAAGCTAATAAATGATACTTAGACATTATAAGGGTTCACGCATTTAATAAATATGGTGAATAAATAAATTCAAGAGAAATTCTAGGTGGCAAGTGGTTTTGGAGACATATGGAGGTGGTGGGACCCACACTAGCTTGATTTTTCAATGACACATGGCAGCTCTCTCTTGCCAATTCGAATTCATGGGAAGGTGAACACTCTTGGGTGAGTTGGTAAGTCATAAAACATGGAATTGAGCATCTTAGGTCGAAATGGAATGGAATAGTAACCTCCATGGGAGAGGAAGAGTCAAATTGGAGACTAGTGGACACTTGGGCTAGATTCCCTAGTTTTATGACAACAATAATGAAGCATCTATGACATTTATGACAAAATTCAGACCTGACTTCTTACACCTGACCATTATTACATGTCAGCCCAAAAAATAGGCTCAAGGAAGGCTCTCATGGAGTTGGGGGAATCTAAAGAGACTCAAATTCGAATTTGGGAGAAGATGGAAGGTTGGAACTAGGAGACAAGTGGCAAATGAGGAATATTTTCTAAATGGAAAATTATTGAATCTATTGAGAGGATTTCGACTCCTTGAAGGCTAATGTTGGTTATAAAATGTAGAAATCAAGTATGAGAATGGCTTTTGATGATTTAAGAAAAATTGCATTTGTGAAGAGAGAACTAGTGGATGACTAATTTCTTGCCTTAGCCAATTTCGAGGGTGAAATATTCCCATCCAAGTTGGTGTTTGGAGAGGCCACTCAGGTCTTTCATGGTGCTTTAATGGAGTTTTATTTGCAGGTAGAAGCTACAGGAAGTTTCATGGTTTGGTTTAGTGCAGCACTTTCTCTCCACCATTACCAATTTTGAAGGCATATTCGGGCCCCTTGAGGGATTGCGCTTTGGGTGAGATCTTGCACTCAATGGGAGAGCTTCATATGATATTTTTCTGATTGTAATAGCTTCATATCCTTTGTTATTCATATTCAGAAACTCTCAAGTTGAAATACCCATTGAATGTATGCAAAATTATTGATTAATGAGCAAACAATGTCCATTTCCCCAATGCTTTGATGTATGACACTATAAGGTTGATTATTTCGAATGGATGGATGATTCTATGATATATTTGTGATTAATATACTACCATGGATATATTCTACAAGTTTCATGTACTTTACTTGAGCATTTGAATCATTTTTACTCAGTTTGTTTGTATTGAGAGGTGAAATAGTGCCATTTCCCCAAGGGTCGAATTGGGGGTTTTTGCTGTTGAATGTGAGAGAGTTAGAACAGTAGTAAAAATAAATTAATGGTGCATATGAGACCTTAATCACATACTTAACACATTACATACCTCTGTTCATAAATTCATGGGAGTTTGGAGGCATTTGGAAGGCCATTTGCAGTGTTACCCCGGGGGGATTTGATGCACAAATTACTAGTCAAAATTACATATATTGATCAAAATACAAATCAAGTTTGCAGCAGTATTTGGAGGGACATAAAAAATCCCTGAACCTAATATTCGAGTCTAAATACCATTCATACACTCCTACAGAATATTTGGGAGCATTTGGGTTGATTTGGAGGTCAAAATAGTAAAACTAGCCAAAGGTCGAAATTGGGGAAAAAGTGGAAAAATCGGCATTTTAATAAAATTTTGAAAAAGGGTCATTACACAGATCATTCATTTCAACCCCAATTAATCTAAAGTCTACCTTGCAAGGATTTATTGACTCTTGGTCGAGAATACGAAGCAAGGAGGTTAGATCCTACTTGTGTAAAGTGCAACTCTAGTTGGAGCATGCTAGTTATCCTAATGTTACATAAATGTGGGAAGTATATGCCTATGGAGGGATTCTATTAATAATACTAATAAGGGTAGTTATTATTTGTCTTAGATGTAGGATATGTGTCATGTTTTTGTGGATCTCCCTATTCATGTTTGTCATATTTATTTTCCACTGATCAGAAGAGAAAGGGGGGGAAAACTCTAGTTAGGACCTTTGGTAGAATGTTTTACCATACTTTGTTGAACTCTTCATATATTTTGGGAGTAAGCTTGTTAATTAAAGATGGAGATGGTTTTTCACATGGTTCTCGGATTGATGCGAGTTTAAGTTTTCTTAGATTTCATAAGTTTTTCTTGATATTCAAACCATTGTTTGTCTAATATGCTAGTATTCTTCATTAACGATTATTATTGCAGAGGTTAAAATTTCTAATAGTGTATGTATGCATCGATCAATTCGATTATCATGAGAAGGGTGTTTTAGGTATTTTCTATACTTTTGTTTATGGTGATCACCTTTGTAACTAATCTATAATTGTTTTGTTTTGATAGTCTAAAATCTTTAATTATTTCATTTTAATTAGTTAGCACAATTCTTTGTATTTTACTTTGCATATACAAACTGTTTCTATAATTTAATGGTGTTTTCACTCAATTATAAACAGTTGATTTTTCTTAGAAATACAAAGAATTTGTTCTTATTATTTTCATCACATTTCATGCTAATCAAGAGATCAAATAAAAGAACTTATTATTGTTAAGCAGGTTTCCCTATTTAATGTAATTTATTTTGGCTTTCATATTAGTTTCTCCCAACTTGATTAGATTTAATGTAGCACAATAGGATTTCATCAACAATTAATATTTCCTTTGAACAAATAATCCCACTTAACGACTAATGGAGCTGTAAAATCCATCCAGAATAGTTACACCAAACGACTAAGGAATAAGATAAATCTTGCGTAGGGTTTTTTGACATCTTTAGATCAGAATGTTTCCCTTGTGTTGACGACTGGACCAGTATTTGAGCATCAATAAATAGTGATATATGGAGGGCCATCTAAATCTCAATGGCTAAACATAATCAGAATAAAAATACTCCCACTCATTCCCTAATCGCAGCTTGCAGTTGTTCCAACCCACTAGTCACTTCCACCACTGTTGCTTCCCTGCAACCCGAATCCATTTCTACCCCACTTCCACATTCAACTCATCGTGAAGGAAATACCATGATTCTTATGCCTTTACCCGAAGACCCCAAGCTTCAGAATTAGATTGATAATTCTCAACTAGCCTTGGCTAGATCCCAATCTAGACTAGCGAGGAGTAAAGAACTTCAAGAGTGTCTAGCTCACCTCCTTGATTCTTCTACTGAGAATGTTGTGGATCCTAAAATTGGTTCATTGCCACAGAGATTTAAATGGTTGGATATCCCTAATCACTCTTTGCACGAAATTATTACAGGCCAAACAACCCTAACGCTACCTCCAAGCAGAGAAACCCTTTGTTCCAATTAGATTATCAGTTCAATGAGGCTTCATTTCCCATTCACTCGAGATTAATTCTTGAATATGATGAATAAGGACAAAATTTATCTCCACTTGATTCCCCTCGTGGGGATAATTTTGAGGGAACTCTTTAGATCATCACTCCGATAGTTCATCTCACAGGTTTAGTGACCAATAGAGGAATCATCGATGCATGACTAATAACCAAAATACACCATGGCTAGATCAAGATGTTGTGGCGGTTCCAAGCCCACAACACCCTCTATTGAATAATCCCGAGAAATTTTTAACCAAATTTGACCCTGATAATAAACATGCAGCGGATGACCACATAAATAATTTTATGTTGGCCATCCGACTACGAAATGATGAGAATGAAGACATAGTCTATAGGTTTTTTCCATATAGCTTTAAAGATAGGGCTTCGACATGGTATTTTGCACAACAAAACCTGGAACATTCAATCGTGGGGTCAAATTGAAAGACGCTTCCTTGAGAAATTTGAAGATGATAAGACACCTGAAGATATAGTCATGGAGTTGTATACCATGAAAATGGATATCAATGAGAGAATTAAAGACTTCAATCAACAATTTTTAACTTTAAAAATAAAATTCTTGTTGAGTCCATGATGGCTGAAAATATAATCATTGCATATTATGCAAGGGCTCTTCCCATTCGTACATCCATGTGGGTTAAATGATCCCACAAAACCACTCTTAAAGAAGTTTTCAGTGAAGCTATCCTGGTTGAAAAGGACATGCTGAGTCTTAAAGGGAACCCCGATGTCGATACTGATGAACCTACAACATCTAGAAAGAAACCAAAATATCCTCCTAGGATTGCTACTCCTAAAAAGGATCATGGATATTTGGATCTAGAAAGACTCCAAAAATTATTGCAACAGGTTTCTAACAAAGTAATTGATCCAAAGAAGAATGTAGGCAAAGGTACTTCTAATTGGGGTTTTTCAAAAATCCATACAGGATTATCAATCACCACAAAATCAACAAATGCCTCCTTTAGAGGGAATGGATGTTGATGATTTAGCTTATGTTCTTAAATATATATTAAACATTATAGAACCCCCCTTACATTGGAATGAGGCAAACTTTATTGAAAATCGTGAAGATCACGACTGGCTGCCAAAAAACCAAGACTATTAAGATACCCATGCCATTAATTGGTTTGCATAATTATTGGGGAATTATGAAGATGATGAATCTAAAAAAATATATTATATTCAAAACCCATACAATACCCACAGGAAGGTACAATTATCTCAAGATATTCCATCTTCCTCTAATCCTAATAGGAAACCTCCTGCAAATCCTAGGGTCACTTGTCAAAAAGAAACAATCATGTATGATCTGGAATACGATCTAGTAGAATATTTAAAGAAATTAAGAGCCAATATCACACTGTATGAGTTGGTGAAGATCCTAGTGATTCGAGAAAAGGTTAAAGGTAGATTTACACTTGGTGGGGAAGTTGAAAACAATATGCTTGAAACCCCTACCAAGGAAAATAATCGACAACCCTCTACCTTGTCTTCCACTGGCATGAAACTACGATCACCATCGTTTCTTCTATCATTTGAAATTTTTAATAGGAATGTGCATAACTGCATGATAGATTAGGGAGCTTCCTCAAATGTAATTGCTTTATTTGTATGTAGAAAACTAAATGCCAGCATTGAACCATCACCTACACAAATCATGCAGTTGGATAGGTCTAGAGTGAAGGAGGTAGGATAATTGAATAATGTTTTAATTAGGCTCTCTTATGACCCTAGGATTCAACAAACTATCAATATTGTAGTGGCCGATGTCCCTGAATACTATGAAATGTGGCTAATCCAAGAATGTTCTAAAAAACTTAAAGGCTATTTCATTACAGACTGGTCACATTTATGGATACCATAAAGAAACCCAAAAAAATCAGATTTAATAGGGAACCTTATCTCAAACAAATGGTAACTGATATGAATGATCCAAGTGAGCCTTCCTGAGTTCCCACTACCACTGTGGGAAATTATACCATGGATACTTTCTTTGGGAATTTACCTTCAAACATCTCACTATAAGCAAAATCTGAAAATCAGTATGAAATTATGCATTTCTCTTAGGTAAAATCATCTCAAACCATTCTACATAATGTATATAATATAAATACTAATTTTAGGTTAGGGAGAACCTATTGGACATTATTTTTTGATGGTTCAAGGTCCAAGGAAGGGGCTGGAGCTGGTTGTGTATTAATTGACCTGACAGGTATAAAAATCATGATACCTTGCATATTAGAATTTCAATGTACAAACAATGTAATTGAGCATGAGGTACTGATCCAAGGTTTAAAGAAAGCAATTGACTTAAAGGTATAAGTAATAAAATTTTATGGTGATTCTGAGATAATAGTTAGACAAGTGAAGAACTCTATCCACTATATTTCAACTCACTTAAAAAATTATCAGAGAGAAGTATGGGATTTAATCAATATGAAGATAAATTAGAATATCTCCATACCAAGGGTCCGATGAAGAAATAAAAAATATGTGCTTATCAAGGAATGATATTTCTTGGACTTCATGGCTTTCTTCATTCAAAAAATCCAAGATTAATTCCGTGAAAACTAGATATTTATTAGACTTTGCAGATTGAAATTCAATATAAAACTCTTGTAATATAAAAATCCATTTGTTATATTTGCCTTGGATTATTCATTGGGTTAAAATGAATTGGAATGGATTTTCATCTGTAATTACCGGTTTTTTTCACAAGAGAATACAATTACGAATTTGTTGGACAGCATAAACAACCGCCAAGGACAATTTCTCAACATGAGAGTAACGTAGCTCAGGACCAACAAGCAGATGACTAAGGTAATATATAACGTGCTCCTGGATTTTGTCATCCTCCTGAACTAACACTATACCTACCATTGAATCTGATGCAACCAAATATAGAAGTAACTCCTTCATGTAATCTAGCGTGCTAAGTAAGGGATTTGTTAATCAAGCTTTCTTAAGAATTTCAAAATAATTATGAGCAACTTCATCCTGAATGAATGGGAACCCTTTCTTAAGCAGATGCATAAATCCTTTGGTAATTCTAGCGTAATTTACTAAAAGCAGTCTAATATAATTAGCCTTCCCTTGAAGACTTTGAAGTTGTGGGATAGTGGGAGGAGGAAGAATATTTTCAATAGCCTCAAATTTTAATGGATCAACCATAATACCCTTGTTGGATACTATGAAACACAACAAATGTCCATATTCAATGGCGAAGATGCACTTATTAAGACTCATATGAATATTGTAGTGTCGACACCGTTCAAACACAAGGCGTAAATGATTAGGATGATCGCGTCTCTTTCGAGATCTGGCAGGAAAATCATCAAAATAAGGATCCGAAATATGTTTGATATCGTGGAAAGCAAAACTCATTGTGCACTGGAAAGTATCTATGGCATTTTTCAAGCTGAAAGGCATCTTCCTATAAGCGAAGGTACCCCAAGGACAAATAAAAGCTATCTTATGTTGGTCTTCAGGTTTAATTTGAATTTGATTATATCCCAAAAATCCATCCATGAAAGAAAATATTTCACTTCCTGCACATTCATCAATAATTTGATCAATGAAAGGTGTGGGATAATTTCCTTTGGGACAGGCTTTGTTAATGTCACGAAAATATGTACAAACTATGATTATAACCTGCTTTTTGTCTACTAGAATGGGTTTATAGCCATTCCGTTGTAGAAATAGGATATATGAAGCCAACTTTTACGATTTTTTCAACCTCGGCGTTAACAACTACTACCTTCCTAGGGTTAACTGGACGAAGTTTCTGTCGAATACGTTTGGCATTGGGATACATTCAAATTTCATGTTCGACAATCGATGGGTCAATGCCCTACATATTCTCATATGAACATGAAAAAACATTGTTGAATTCTTTAAATAAATCGGTGTAGATGCGAATTTCTTCTTTAGAACAATTTGCACTGATAATTTTTTTTTCCATGAAACTGGAGTCCTTAGAAATGTTGATGGGTATAGTTTCTGAAATATTTGACATATTTAATTCAACATAAATTCCATGTTTAGCTAAAGGGTTGAATGTCCTATCATCATTCCCAGGAAGTCTCACATGACACTCCTCATTCTTGAGTTTTTCTAAGGATGGAAGGAAGTAAGTTCTATGATGCATATCCTCCCAGGGTTTGTCAAGTATTACCATAGCCTCTAGAATATCCTCATATGGAGGAAAGACCGTGTCTAAAAAATATAACGAATGAGAAGAATCAATAACCTATGTAGGCTCATAACCCAGGTCCAACTCGTCTGATACTGAAAAAGTTGGAGTAGGATCTGTAGTAGCATTAAGAGTAGCTTGATAAGCAATTTCTGCCACAGATTAAGGTATGGTAAATTGACCATGTTGAGAATCTTCTGCTAACTCAAGTGAAGTTGGAAATATCTAAGTATTGTTTCTATCGAAATTTAATTGTAAGGGATCCTCAGATATAGAATCAAAATTTTGAACACTAGTCAAACCGATGTAATTGATAGGAGCAGGGAGGTTAAAAGTTCCCATAAGGGATGGATACATTCCTGCACCTAAATTTTCAGTGGATGGATGCGTCTGATTAATCCAAGGGATATTGGAGTCTGAGGGAGTCGAAGTACTGTTTTGAGTATATTTCAATTGGTCAATTGTGACAAATTTTCCTTCATGGGGAAACAGTAAAAATCAAAACATATACGATGGGATAGATTGCATGGCATAAATCCAACTTCTCCCTAACAATAAATTGTAGTCAAGGGGAGCATCAATGACTTCAAATTCTACAAAGACTCTCTTTCCCCCTAAATCAATATCAAAATCTGGAAGGATTTCATGAGGTATAAAAGACCTTCCATTGAATGCCGTGATTAAATTTGTATACGAAACTAACTCTAGGGATCCCAAAGCTTTCCAACACAAGATGGCCATAACACATGTTCATGCACCTTCGTCAACAATAGTTCATCCAATAGTTTTAGAACCATGGAAAATGTTTAATTGAAAGGAGACATGGTAAGCAAAATGGGGTTTAACTTCTGTCATATCAAATTTAGCCACTAAATTGCATATGGAGTCAATGTTTCCTATGGTAGCCAAAACTGCATGTTGCAACGGGAAAATTTGTAACACTTCTAGAGCATACATCAAGGAAGGTGTGGGGCCAAGTATTCAAAAATAGAATAATTCGTAGCTGCCTTGGCATTAGGGTTATGTAAAACTCTCTTATAGACACATTTTGGTATATTTGGCATATAATCCATAGGTTTCTCTATATGAAGAGGAGTTTTGCAGTTCAATATTTTCTTTCTCCTTAAGTAGGGGTTCATGACTATAATTGTTTTCTTGTATTTGCAATAAAGTACTTGAACTCGACATATGGATATAGGACTGATCAGATGATGAAGCATTTTTTGTGTCTACGTCTGAATTAGAGTTACCTGAAGCCATATGTTGTCCTTTAGGAAACATATGCTTTAATACAATTAGTTGTTGTTGCTACAAAAGCTTTTGGCCTTGCTCCATCAAGGGGCATTGGTGTGTGAGGTGATATCCTATGCAAATTTTACAAGGGAATTCAACCTTCTTATGTTCCTTTTTACCCCCCTCAACATAATTTTTGTGTTGATGCCTCAAAATTCGTAGCACCAATTAGCAAGGGATTCTCCCTGGTAAGCAATCCCAATTAGATCGCTCACCGTTTGGTGTGGGGAATCTGTATGGTTAACGACCCAACTACCATATAAGATTTAAAGATTTGTTTTCTTCACCGGTTGCAGCCCGATCCACCGTTTATGTATTTTATTTTAAAAATGATATGCAAGTGATCTAATTAGAATGAATGCAATTAAACAAATTTGGTCTAAAACTATTTAAGCAAATTAATCTATCCTTGCAAGGAGAAAAACTGAAGTATGAGTAATACACTGAAATACATCCAAGAATCTCACAGATAGCCATTTAATAACACAGATGCATTCACAACAGAAATTAAAAGATATCAAAGATAGCTTTGACAGAATTTAAAGCACTCCATTACTCATTTAACACAACATATTTGCACAGGAAATGAAAGCATTCACAACTTAGGAATAATCCAGGATAGCCAAGAACGATCTCACAATGTATGCATGAAAATTATAGAAATAATCCAGCAGATATTCAACATATCCCAAGCAAAACGTAGTGCTAGCTTTCCCAGGTAAAAATAGGTTCTTTTTTATTGATGCAGCAAAATAATTCATGTACAACACAAGTCCATCCTTTCACCTGCCAAAAGTCCCTTCTCTTCTATTCTCTTCCTCTATTTATAAATTTTACAAAATTTGTCTCTTCTCATACCCTAAACCTAGGGAAACACAAAAGTTTGTCTTCTAGTGCCTAAAGAGACAAAAGTAATTTCCAGTTGTTTTCTAAAACATTTATACAATAAAAACAGTTCCAACTGTCTTTTAAAAACATTTATACAATAAGAAAAGTCTCAGTTGTCTTTTCTACAAAATACAATAAAGCAGATTTAATTTCCAGATGGTCCTGCTGCTTCAATTGGTCCTTTTATTTTCGCTTCTCCATCCACTTCTACAAGTTGGCTTACTTCAGCAGGTTTGTCCACATCTCTAATGTAGCCGGCCCACTGGATAATTTCTTGTAAAATAGTATGTCCCCACATAGAAATCATCATTTTCAATGCTATTTCATGCTTATGTAGATCTGATTTAATGTTTGCTGCTCCTGCTGTTGTTTTTTGGGTGATGTCCTCTAGGAAATAGGCATGGATAGAAGTTTTCCCAATCAGCCAGTGGAGGTCTTCTAGAGTCGGGACATCTATCTTGCTTAGGTATTCTATTTCTGCATTTTGCTCGCCTTGAAGGTCTGACAAGCGCTGATCGTTTTTAGGAAAATCATCTATGGTTTCAGGTAAGGTCATGTGGCATTTCCCATGGGTCTTTCGGATTTTTAAGTAGAGGTTAGTACATTTCTTGATGTTTTTCTGGATTGCAATGTTTTTCTTTGTACCACAATATCTACAGAACTCTAGGGCTCCCAAATCCAAGTCTAATTCTTCCACAGACAAGACACGTAGGTTTCCCGGGAATCCTGATTTCCCTTTCCTCCACTCAAACTGTCCATTGATTTCCTCAATGTGGCGCACATACTTTCTCTTAAGTCTTAGTGCCTCAGACTCAATCGCTTTCATCCTTGAAATCATTCCTTTTACTCTGCATACCTCCTCCGAGATCAGCTCTAATGATTGATGAAATCCCTTTAGCATATCGCATGCTTGCTCATGGAATGCAGTTAGATCCTTTTTCTTCTCATTAGCAGCCTTTGATTGCTTTAACAACTGATCCAAATTCCTTTGTTAGTCTTTCGAGTTGAGGCTTGTAAAAATCAATTTGCTGTCTTTTATTAGTTTCACTCTTCTCCAGCGCTTGTACGTGGGCTTCTAACCCTTTCTTTTCGCTTTCCGCGATTACCAGCTGTGCATTCAGTGCATCCTTCTCTTCCTCGAGCTTCTGCTTCTTAACCATTATCTCTACCTTCTCTTCCTGAAGGTCATTGTACTTCCTTTTCAGCTCATTACGTAGGTGCACTTCTTTCATTAGATTATCTTTAACCTTGAAGCACTTGCCTTTGTATTTCCTTACATCCTCCACCAGTATACGTACATTATCGGCACTTGCCTGAGCCGAAGCTACACTGCATGCTTCTGTGAACTTAGGGTCTCTATTAGTCCCTTGAAAGAGTGGAACTTGAGTTACTTTGAATTCCTCTTGGCTTTCACCAGTTTTCATCCTCTTTTCTGATCTACTTATGATAGCCTTCCTCCTGGAATAAAAATAGACAGAATCCATCTTTGACACTAGGCGTTGCTTCGAGGGTGTGTATGGAGTGAGAGGGAGTTCTTGAGCTAAGACAAGTCCTTCATAGGTTGTCGTTAATGCACCTAAGTCTATATCTTGTGTTCTTGAGCCCCCTTGATTTACATCTTCTTTGGACTTCTCCGCTTCTTCTTTTTTGTGTTTGCAATTTTGCCGCTTCAGCTTCTGCTTTCTCCCTTATTTCTTGCAGCTTTTCAGCCATTTCTCTCTTCATCTTCTCGGGTTCTTTTCTTTGCAATCTCTCAGCTTGTTCTTGCTGAATTTTAGTGGCTTCTGCATCAGGATGTCGTTTTTCTTTTTCTTCCTTTTGAAGCTTTTATTCTTCCTCTTCCCACTTCTCTACTTGATCCCTTTGAAGCCTTTGATTTTCTTCTTATTCAAGCCTATCTGCCTCCTCTTCTTCTTTCTTTCAGCTTCCTCTAGTTGCACTGCCACTTCCTCTTGGCACTGCTTTTCTTCATGCTCCTTTTGCATTAACCCCACAGGTGCTTTCCTAACTCGGTCATATTCTTGGCACTTCGAAAGAACTCTTTGTCCTTGTCGAAATGGTGTGCGTACTCAAAAGTGACCTTGAGGTTGAGGTAGTGAGCATCACATTTTCCTTCGGGGTCATTCCTCTTAAAGCTCTTTGTCCCAAAATTTAAGGTCTCTAAATCTTTAGTGCATTCTATACCATCTTTCACCTTGGGGAGCTGGTATGCTCGAATGACAAATGGCATTGGCGGGTATGCGAGCTTCTTCTTATCATTAAGTATTTTACTAACTCCATCTATAAAGAGTTTCCTTACAGCTTCTTTATGTACGACATAGTCTGTGGCATAACGGGGCAATAGGGACGAGGCACAACTCCCCCCATACATTCTGAAGTTGTCTCTTCCATAGAAAAGTAATAATCGTTGTATGTTTCTATGATGGGCATGGCATTTTCTGATAGGCAATTTGGTTCTTCCTTAAAAAGTAGCTGATATAAGGGCATAATGAACTTTTCACAGATTTGAGTATAGTAGCTTGCATACTTGTGTGCCCACGTCATTTGATAAGCCACATGGAGGGGGGATTCCTTGCTCTTCTAGATGCATCCCAGATCACTAAAAGGGTGCTTGACGAGTAAACAATCCACCAGATAAGAGGACATGAAGAAATCATCCTTGTTTTGAGTCATTCCTCCCTAGGCAGCAGTTATAAGCAAGGCCATGTAATATGATATGATGTCTTCCCAATTGAATATTGTGCCTTATGTGGCCACATGATACATCATCGGTATCTAGCCGAGTTTATATGTGTTTCCATTGGGCATGCTGAAAACGCGACTCAACATCAGGGCGATGAGTCTGTACGGAGTCCTCAGATGTTGGCTCTTATACTCTCTACTGTTCCTTGACCTTATTTTCCTCTCACCAATTGTAATCTTTCTCACATAATCCAAGGGGTCCATCTTTAGTTCGGATAACCATTCGTCATTTAGGAAGAACTGAGGGTGTGGCAATTTGTATGCTGCAATGACATGTTCTGGCGCAAAGGATGCAAGACTCATCCCTGTGACATTTGTGATGAATCAGGTGTCGGTATTCACTTGGGGCAGGATCCAACCAATGAACTCAGAGCATGGGAACAACTCAGGGTGAGTTGCTTCTTTGTGGAGGCCGGACTTCTTTATGTTCTTGTAAACTATTAGTTCTTTCAAGGAGGCCTCAGGGAAGTTTTGGTCTTCTATGGTCCTGTATAGTTCGCCCCATTGATATTTCGGGGGTACCTCCTATGATAGCCTTTGTATCGCTGAACATCGTCTCAAGCACGGTGTCTAAGAGGATTTCCACATCCGAGTCTGATTCAGCTAACCTGACTTTCTTTCTGGCAGATCTCCTATGCATATCAGACCTGTGACGACAGCGAACAGACAAAATGAGAGATTCCAATTACCTATGAGCAAAAGAAAGTTCGTATTCATGATATTAAAAGGAAATTTGCATTGACATGAATGTTAAACTTTCATCTAAAACTTCCTATTAGAGGTAGAAACAATGAGGCCAAAATATAACACACAACCACTCTTGCAGCATATTTCAAGTGACGTTCTTTCATTACCATAACTAGTGAACCAAGAAACAATATCGACATTAATTAGGAATTCAATTTGTGAAATATTTATGCAGAAAAAGGAAACATCTAGGAAAAATAATGCATTTGATGCTTGTGAAACTAAAAGATAGAAAACGCTTCCTTAGGGACACAAAATAAGGATGCAAACGATTTTGAAACTAATTAAGAAAATGTGTGTGAGTGAATGACATAAATATAAGAGTGCGAATCACAAAAATATCCATCACAAAGTGTTTTCCAATACGCAAGGATTTGAGGCTTCGATGGGGCTTAGGGGCAGTTGGACTGAGGATTGAAACTAGTTCGGGACGAAAGCTTAGGCACTCGATCCTTGGTGAATACGAAACAAAAACCATGACAAGTCTAGGCCAACCATGAGGTTTTTGCCAATAGAGATGCTGGGCTCAATTACCTCTCGACGTCGCTCATAGGTAAAAAAGAAAAGAGGGGCGGGATTTTAAAGAAATAACCTTCTACTACTCCCGTAACTAGTTTAAAATGAAATAAACGCTAAACCTAAAAACCAAGAGGATGAAACCAATGGGAAAGGTTCAAACTACCTACCTGTTAGTACCAGAAAGGCTCACTGCACACGGAGTGTGTGATCTTATTGGCTGCAACCTGGTGCTTTCTTGAAAGGCTCCAATGGATATCCTCTGATTGCAAATGATGAGAGTGAAATGTTAGAAACCCCGTTCGTGAATATATACTTGAGTCAGTAATCACACATGAGTTGGCAGATGGGAAACTAAAAGCACACGGGGCTCGATGGACATAGATCATAAATCCGCATGGAATAAATTAAAAATGCCACCCACTAACTTGTACTTTTTCCCAAAAGATCTACACCGATGGTGAATGACGGGCTATGTGGGGAAAAGGCGGTCGGCCGGAGTTACGCTTAAAACTCACGCAACGGTCGGCAAGGTTAAAGGTTAACAACATGACTAGGATTTGCGACGAAAAAAGGTAAAGGGAAAGGTAAAACCGTGCAAGGGTTGGTCGGCGAGAAGCGATCCAAATGATGGTGCAACGATTGGCGAAATTGAAACTAGAGGCGGCGCAACGGTCAGCGATAATAGCGTTAGATGGGGCGAACAAAACACGGAAAGGGGCCAAGAAACAAAAGAATGATCAACGAAAGATAAGCTGCAAATTGCACAACAGTCGACAAAATAGTCTTAAAAACTGCGCAACGGTCGGCGCAACAAAGGTTAAATGCTGCGACCGGTCGGTGCGAAACAAGTCAAAAAAGTGAGCCTTGGTCGGTGAAAGATAAGATAAAAAGGGGCGCAGCTATAGGCAAAGTTATCATTAAAGACTGCGACCAATCAGTTGATAAAAATTGAAACTTGCTTTAGCAGAAAACAAAATTTTGTTGCAGAAAGAGAAAAACTCCAAGTGTCGAAAACAAGACTCAAAAGACCACTAGACTTCTTCAAAAAAAATAGGAGGGGCCCCATGATTTTCCTAGACAATCATGGGGATCAGGTTTGCAACAACAACATGTTGTTTTCGGGCTTGTTTTTAGTTTCCCTCTCCTTTCTTTCCCTTATTGTTGTTTTTCTTTCCTCTAGGTTGCTGAGGACATTTTGGATTAGAATGCATGTTATGTACAACATGAGTTTGAGAAGGAGTGGTAGTAGCTACAATTATGCTTGCTAAGAGATCTTAACAGATAAATATTTTATTTTATTTGCAAGTGCAACTACAATGGGATTGTCAATGGATCCAATAATGCCATCCGCATGTGGTCCAGGTTTTGGTTTCATAGGATCAATATTTGACCTAGGTGCGTTAGGAATAATATCATACAAAATTCCATACTGTGAATAGATTAAATCTAATTGTTGTGCCTTAAAAAAACTTCTTCCTCATTTGTAACTCCTGAAAGTAGATACATCTTTTGAAATATAAGGTAAGAGATATTTTATAAACCATTCTAGTGAGAAATCAGGAGTATATTAGATTTTATCATTCTCTTCCTTCTTCGCCACTCCTAGATATGGTCCAGTATATGGGTGGCTTTGTTTTGCCTAAAAGTGGGCAAAAGATTTGTATGACATCATAGCGAGCATGAAGTTGGAAGTGATTGAGAAAGAATGTCATTAAATCACGGAAATGATGATAAGAAGCTGATGACAATTTGATATACTATTTAGTTGCTACTTCGATAAGGGTCCGTTAGAACAACCTTAGCTTAATAGAATCATCATTCAATGAATTTGAAGAGCCCCATAAGTGGAATGTTGTAACATGGTCCCCTAGATCTTCACCAATTTTGCCTTCAAATTTTGGAATGTCCAAATGAAACTTAATGGGAACCGGAGGCCAAGCGGGATTGTGACACACCGGGTCATTCATAGGTTTAAAAAAATATGGCAATTTCAAATTTTCCAGAAAAGGAAATGTAGGTTGTGTTGGAGGTGAAATTGCATGTGGTCCCATGTAGGGAAATTTTCCAGTTCCAGTATTTCCAAAAAATTGTGGAGTTATGCCCCCATGCATCCCTTGGGAAGGGTGAAATACTTGAAAAGGATTGTGTTGGTATTGAAAAGGGTTTCCTCCATACATCCCTCGTGAAGGGTGTGCCCATTGAAAATGATTGAAATGATTTTGAAAGGGGTTGCCCCCAGTTGGCATAGATTGGGAAGGTTTAGAACATTTCTCATAAGTTCCAAAGTTTTTGGAAGTACTATTCCTTTCCGGCATACCAAGAAAGGGGAAAGCATTACTTGTTGTACCTGTATTGCTGGTTTAAGGTTTCCATCCCCCAGTAGGATTGGTTCTAGTTGTGGACCCAAAAATAGGTCCACTTCCTTGTTGGAATATTCTCCCCATCATTTTAAGTTTTGCATGCATGAATGCATTCTGCATGCATCTAGTCATCATCATGGTGGACCTACCAGCTACTAGAGCTTGGTTCTAGCTCTCCACAGCATGTCTACAGCCCTCAGGGGGCCTCCCACCTACCAAAGGTGCCCTTCTCCAGTATTTTGCATGGAAGGTGTGCCTTTCTCACCTACCACAGCCAGTTAGGTGCCTTTCTCACCTACCAGTCAGTTATCACTCAGTTCTTCCTTGATTTAAGGCTAGATTGACTCACCCACTAATTGTTTCACTTTGATGAACCTCCAATGAGACTAGTCTTCCCATTCTGACTCCAATTATCTCCTCATGCACCCTCCACGGAGCCTCCTTCATTCAGTTAGTGCCTACCAAACTCAGTTAGACTCAGTTAAGCACACTTGACTGACTTTTACCATTGATGACTGATACATTGACTGTATGATGACTCCACTATCATCTAATCCACACTCTGAGTTAGGATTTAGAATTCCCTACTTGGCCTATTCGAATCCTATATGATGCCATCTTCATGGCTATTGTCTTCATTCACTTACATCCTTATTCATTGTATAATACTGAGATATTGTTCTATTCTACTGTGTTTATGAGTGATCATTGAGTGTCTCCTTCTCTTCTTATTGCAACATATTTGTTAGTTTGATTGTGATTTGCTATAGTTTCCAGATCTCTTGCAGATTCTTACATGGTATCAGAGTAGGAAGTAGCTATTCGAATTGCAGTAGCAGTAGTTGCAACATTTCTTTCAGCAACTATCTTTCACTTGTGCACCAGAAGCCTATGATTTTCCACGGCAAATCCTGGTGCTATTACTTGAATTCATTGGAGAAATCCAGTCAGGTATAGCAAGGTGTGAAGGACTTATTCCATGTGCCAAGTGTCCTTAAGGTAGTGTTCAGTCGAAGTGTAGCATTCTCCATCAACACATCTTTTATTGTTTTGGAGGTTTATTCACCTGTTCGGAATCTTCTTCAACTATTCGACTTTCTCTGTTCAGATGGATCTAAAGCTTACATATTCCAACTATGTTGAGTGGAAAGCCAAAATGTCTCTCTTCATGAGATCAAAGAGCTTCACCCGAACACTCAACAGAACGATGGTAGAACCAACCAGTGCAGTTGAAAAGTCCAAGTACTTGGATTGGCTTGATGAAGCAATTGGTCTCCTCCTTCTCTCAATTTCCGATGATCTACATGAATTTCATGTCATCGATCTTACATTGCCTAAAGAGGTGTGTGACAAGCTCGAATCTCTTTTTGGGAAAAAAGATGATATGGAATCACACAAATTGGAGAATGAGCTCATATGTTTGAGTCCTAATAGCTTCGAATCTATTAATGCCTTTCTCACCAAGTTCAAAAGATTGATATCCCAGTTGAAAAGACATGAGATAGTGAAAGAAGATAAGAAACTTACACTTGCCATTCTCTCAAAGTTGGGGGAAAAATTATTAGTTTTTGTCTCTACTTTCCAGTCAACTAGGTTGTCCATTCCAAAATGGAAGTTTCCCTCATTTGATGATTTCAAGCAATCTCTTACTCAAGAGGAAGAGAAGTTGATTTCGATGGGAATAATCAAACCCGAATTGGATTCAGTTCTTATAGTTGCAGAGAGAGAGAATGGTAAAGGCAATCAAAATATTTATGAGAAGAGATCGAATGATACAAGACCTACAGATAGTTCATACCAGTCAGATGGGGCTTCGAACTCAAGGAAGACCAAGCATCCCCAGAAGAAAAGATCCAAGTGTGCATATTGTCTTAGAGGTTATCATCCTGAGAGTACTTTCATGAAGAAGACTATAGATTTGATGGCTCAGTTACTTAAGAAGAACAATCTTCCTGTACCTGCATGTACAAGGAAGAAAGATCTTGATACTAAACCTTCTGGATCCGAAGACAAAGAAAGATGTCATGCCTTCATGGCAAGTGCATCTACAGATTCTTCTTTCATCATAGATTCAGTAGCATCAAGACACATGTCTTCCTCCAAAGATCTCTTCTCCAGTTTCGAAAGCTTAATTGGCCATTCCATCATATTGGGCAATGATTTAGAAGTCTTCTCCCAGGGGAGTGGAAGAATCAATCTTGACCACAGTTACTTTTCTGATGTGCTTTATGTTCCTTCTCTTGCAGCAAATTTACTTTCAATGTATCAAATGAGTCGTATTGGAGAACCTAAAAGAGTCATATTTTCTCCAAATGAAGTCGAGATACAATACATGGTTTCAGGGGAAATGATTGCAAAAGGAGTTGCAAATCATGAGACAAAACTCTATGAATTTTCACACTTCTTACCTCTCTCAAAGGAGTGTGCTCTTCACTCTCATACTCATGAAGAGAGTAGAATATCTCATCTCAACTACAAGCTAGCTCAAAATGTGGTTGATGGTCTTCTAAATAGCAATATTGCTCGTGGCACCTGCAAAAGTTGCTTGAAGGGCAAGAATCGATCTAAGAAGATTGAGAAAAAGAGGACTCTTGAAGAAGTGCGAATGCTAGATCCATATCCACAAGAACCTGAAGATCTAGCACCTATTGTTTCAAATCCTATGGTCAAATGGGCCATCACTACTACATCCACTAGTGATATTGTTGAAGATCCATCATCATCAGATTCAGAGTTTGGAAGTGATGATGAGCCAGTTTCACTTGCTTCTTCACATGAGTTTTCAGATTTAGAGTTTGCATGTGATGGTGAGCCAGTTTTACTTGCTTCTCCTCATAATATTTCAGATCCATAGTTTGTATGTGATGATGAGCCAGTTTTGCTTGCTTCTTCACATGATATTTCAGCTAGAGATGATGATGAGAGAATGCTAGACCCAGATCCACAAGAACCTGAAGGTCTAGCAACTAATTATGAATATGAGCAAATGAGAGATCCAGATCCACAAGAAACTGAAGATGTCTCACCTGATATTCCTCCTCTTTCTCGATGGGAAGCCACTACACTCCGATCTGCCAGTGATTTGGTTGGTGATCCACATGATCATAGAAGAACCATATCAAATTTCAGAATGGAAGGTTTCATCCTTCTCACATTGCTGATCCATTTTTAGATCGATTGAGCCTTATTTGGAAAAGAAGGACACTTACCTCCTTCAGGGGTGAGTAATGATATGCTTCTTTAGCATCCTTCAGTCTATTTTGAGGGAGGAGTTTCTTCCCACTGGGTTTTCCCTCTTTCCTCACTTATTTTATTTAGATTGATTGTACGGGGTGACCTTTGGTCTCAGTAACCAGGGCCCTATCTTGCTGTTTTATAGGGTGACCTTTGGTCTTAGTCACCAGGGCCTATTCTTCAGTTATTTCCTCATAGTATAGCTTGCGGGGGGTGTTGGAATATTCTCCCAATCATTTTTCAGTTCTGCATGCGTCCAGTCATTTGCATGCATCCAGTCATCATTATGGTGGACCTCCCAACTCCTAAAGCTTGGTTCTAGCTCCCCATAGCCTGTCTACAACCCCCAGGGGGCCTCCCACCTACCAAAGGTGCCCTTCTCTAGTCTTTTGCATGGCAAGTGCGCCTTTCTCACCTACCACATCTAGTTAGGTGCCTTTATCACTTGCCAATCAATTATCACTCAGTTCTTCCTTGATTTAAGGCTAGATTGACTCCCCCACTGACTGTTTCACTCCAATGGACCTCCAGTGAGATTGGTCTACCCATTCTGACTCCATTTAGCTCCTCATGCTCCCTCCACTAAGCCTCCTTCATTCAATTAGTGCCTACCACACTCAGTTAGACTCAGTTAACCACACTTGATTGACTGTTACCATTAATGATTGATACATTGACTGGATGATGACTCCACTATCATCCAAGCCACACTCCGAGTTAGGATTTCGAATGCCCTACTTGGCCTATTCAAATCCTATATGATGCCATCTTCATAGTTATTGTATTCATTCACTTACATTCTTATTAATTGTATAATAGTGAGATATTGTTCGATTCTACTTTGTTTATGAGTGATCATTGAGTGCCTCCTTCTCTTCTTCTTGCAACATATTTGTTAGTTTGATTGTGAGTTGCTACAACTGCCAGATCTCTTGCAAATTCTTACATTCCTAAAGAAGGAATTAAGAAATAGATATGTGCACCTCCCTAATAATAAGCTTGGAAAGGTATATATGTTCCCATACTAGAACCAGAATATGTGGGTAAAGGAATAGGTTGGATTTGGGGAAGACTTAAATTTGTCATCCTAGATGAGAAACTAGCTAAAGGAGTAGTTGTTGAGTTGAAATTTGATTGTATAGCAGTAGACAATGGTGTTGTTGAATTATTTATAAATGTGTTAGTTGTTGAACTCATCTAAATAGTACTACTCTAGTTCAAACTAGGACTTTGGGTAGACATAATAGGAGGAGAAAATAATCCTAAGATCATAGTCGAAGTGGGAGTATGTGGTTCCCCACTTCCCAAAACTTCTCCTGTATTTTCCATTGGAAATACTCTAAAATGATTAATAGTAACTGAATCAAAATCTGGTGCAACTGAAACAACTACAAGGAGAGGGTCGTTGATATCTACTAAAGGTGTATTGTAAGGTCTAAGAAAACCTTCAATTTCAAGATATTGAACCCTAACTTGTTCTTTTTGTGAAGTGTTTCTTTCAACTAGTAAGATTATTTCATGAGAACCTACTGTTTCAAATGAGCCAGATGTATTAAGCTAGAGCCTCCGATTGGGAGTTGGAGGATCCACCCTTAAAGGTGATATATTCTATAATCGTCTAGAGTGGTGAATATGAGGATCTACCACACTAAAAGAGACATTAAACCTAAGTTCCAACTAAAACAAAAAAAAATAACACACCTCTAAAAAATGTCCTAAGGAGTTCAATCAAGCAAACATATAATCTTCTCGGAGTTCTAGTATGGGTTGATTAAGTCCACAACAAAACCAATGAACGTTGAGAGCAGTTACCAAGGTTGGGCATGTTTCCCTAATTGGTGCAAGTGTTTTACTAGATAAATCTAGAAAACACCCTCTAAGGGTACTAATGCTCAGCACTCAAGGTCCACTCGAGGTGTTCACAAAAAATCCTTTGCTAGCACCTGTCTATGAATCTTGGGACAAGATGCTATGGATAACAATCTATAATGTGCATCCTAGGGAACAGTCACAGGTCAGGGTTGTACGCATGGGCAGGGTAGTTGATCCCAAAACTCTACAACATCACTCTATGCTAACGAAAGTCCCCATACACGTAAAAACCATGGTTTATGTTGGATAAAGTATTGGAGGGATCTCTTCGCAAATTAACCTAACATGTCCCGATGCTTAACTCCTGTGTGAGAGGATATTCCCGGTCACACTTCATACAAAACTGGATTTCCCTTAAAGATTGGCCACTAGGTTTGAATTTTAAGTTGTTTTGGGTAGTTTATGGGAATCTTGTCCCAAAACACTAGCCTAAACTATTTGGTGAACATTCCTGAAGAAAAAAGTTGCTGATAAATTTTAAATTAAATTATTCTTTTTAAGTGGTTGTATTTACTCATGGGTAATGGGAGGTGAGACTTACGATGTTTTAAGGACTCAAGGTGAAACGAAAATGCATTTAAGATTATAAATTTTAATACTAATAAAAGAAAAAAGATATTCTATGATGTAATGCAAGTCACTTCTTTTAAAGGCAATTCAGAACATGCAATTCAATTTTTTTTTCTTTTGAAAATAAATATTGAAATGTAATTGTAAAAAAAAATTATATATTTTTTTCTTTTTAAACAACAAAAAAGAAACCGAAAGAAAACAAAAAATGAAATTTTGATTTTTTTTTTAAATTCTTGCAAGAAGGAAAATAACCTATAATATGAAATGCATATCATACTTTTCTTTTCTTTGGATGAAATTGAAAGCAATTAAGGATGCAAGTTCTAGAATTATTTCCTAATGCAAACAAGAAATAAAATAAAAACAAAAAGGAGTATTTATTCTTCCTTTCTTTTTAAAATGTATGCAAAAAGAAAAGTGTAATTTATGCTACTTTTCTTTTTGTTTTATAAATATATTTGGATAGAAACTTAAATAAAACAAATCTAAAAGCAAAAATTTTCACTTTTCCTATGCACATGAATAAAATCAACTAAGATTCTTTTTACCAATTAAAAAGAAAGATGTCAAGAAAAGATGAGAAAACAAGTGTTTTCAAAAACTTGGACTATTGGTGATGCAAAACAGGCTTCAAATAGAACTCAGAGAACCAACAAACTCAAAAATCAAATATGATTCTGAACAGACGTAAACAATTTGCCGACTGGTGCATATGTGACTGATAAAAATTTTCCTCGCGTATATGCAGGTGAGAAATAGGTTCACTCGCGTATGTGCTGAAACACAAGGAAATTTTTAAAAAGGCTATCATATAGGAGTAATACGTGACTGTGTGTATGCATAAGTAGTGTATGAAGCCGAGGACAATAAAAATTTGAAAAATCACTATGCTATAAACTTGGATTTGCAAATCTATAAATAAAGTTTTTGGAAGTGGAAAATACTTTCTTAATTGAAACCTACACCCTTCAGCAATTCAAACAAGTAGAGACTCATGAAAATAAATTTATAACACACAACAACCCTAACAAAAAAGATACCCAAAAATTAAAAGAACACCAATGGAGTTGCTACTTCTCTAATGGGAAAATTTCTCCAATACTTGTTTGGGTTCAAATATTGCAGAGCATAAATACAAATGAACTAAATTCTTTAAACAATCAGAAGGTTTCTTTAATCAAACAATTGGCATACACAAGGTTGAAAATGCATACATGGTTTCCAATGCTTGAAGATGATTCCTATGATCTTGATCTTTGCTCCTTAGCTTAGCCTCTTTGTTGCAAACCCTAAAATGTAAACAACCAAAACTGAAAGCAATAATAATAACCAATAAATAATAAAAGAGCAATTGAAGAATTAAACATTCTTGAATCAATATAAATAATCATTTACAACCATTATTATGCAAATAACATCAAGAATTAGATAGGAAAGAGTTCATTCATATATATTAAAAATGACAATAAGTACATGAAATAGATAAACCTAATAATGTGGTTGTTGTTTTTGAAGTTGAGTCCTGGGTTCTTCCTCCTTAATTTATTCCAGTACTCTGAACTTGCCTCAAGTTTTTTTCACACACACTATGCTCAAGATATTTTGAAGAAAAAACTCTAGCACAATAGGGTTTGTGGTGAAAAGAATGGAAACTAGGGTTCCATATAAAGGGACAAGGGAGTTGTACACTTGAGGAAAATGGGTTGTGCAAATATGAGCAAGGGTTTCTTCACATGGACAAACTCACCAAGAACTTGGACAAGGTGGATAATAATTCTTTCATTGTATGTTAGAGTGTAACCTCAAAATTTTTTCACCTATGCTCTTTTATATCTTTGTAGAGAGTAGTTAGGGAGTTAATAGAAGTTATTCACATGATTTGGGAGTTAGGGAATCGATTAAGACCAAAAAATGACCCGTGAAAGTAACTTATTATTATTATTATTATTATTATTACCCTCTTGCGGACACATACACGAGTGAGACAATTGGTCACTCATGTATACGCAGGTCAAACACAATTCACCTGTGTATCTATTGAGGAATATGGTTTTTTAAAGGAATTTATCAAAAATAGACAAGAGTCCACAAAAGCACAAGGAAAAGGGAAATCTACAACTAGGAATAAGGGTAAGATTAGCCATGGTAGCATATTGGGATAAAATGTAGCAGAAGATGCTATAACAAAACTGATGCACATTTCCACCACTACAACATGCTATGTGTCGTACTCTCGTCGTAAGAATGAATTTAAGTTCGTTGAAAGTGGCACTAAGCCCAATGCACATTAACGAACATAAATGGTATTGTGCCCTACCACATGTCACTTTATTGTCATTGTAAGAACCACGATAAGGTGCAACCTTCGAAAAATGACATAGTTTGTTCGATGGAACTTCCAACATGCTTACGTCGAACATATGACTATTTTTCAATGAAATTTATGCAAAAGTGTTGTAAATTTGTGCAAATATAGTAGTGATATTCACGCCGACCTCAGCTCTGATACCACTTGGAAAGAATATTTTCCCATATATATATTTAATAATGTTTATAATAATTTGATGATGATTTTACATTGATGAATAGATTAGAATATGTGTGCAATAGCTTACATAAGGTTGCATCCCTTCAATATGAAACGATATGAATCGCTTAACTAATAAATAATAATTAATAAACTAATATCCGCAAGGTATAAAATAGTTAGGCACTTTGAATTCATCACATTCACTCATATCCCGAGACATAAAATTGTTTTGTAGATATTGTTGCAAATAAGATTCTAGATTCACATGTTCATCATTCATAACAAGAAAATAAATCCATATTCCACATTATTATTAATCATGTAGCCATATTTATGTGATTAAGATCTCTTTATGGGAAGCCCTTTTTCTCTCTTATTTATCATGCATGTACTTTAGGCCTTTACTCTACGTTATATGTTTTTTGTACATTTGGTTTTATTTCCATACACACTTTTTCACTTTGGTATTGTTTCCATGTGTGTAGTTTTAGGTTGCATCAGTATCCTCTTATCTGTACATGTGGCCTCTTCTTATAGTTTTATTTATTCAAAATGGCATACAAGTGATTTCCCTCTGCAAAACATCATGTGCTTCGTACTTGTTTGCTCCAATTTTTCCTATAGGACCCACTCTACTTAGATAAGTGGCCCATCCCACCAATCATTGCATTTTCCTTTTCCCAGTAGTAGAACCTTCCTTACAAGGGTTACCATTCAGTAGAACCCCCTATGCATTTCGGTACCCATGTCTCTTTATCCCCATCAGATTGGTATTTAATCTAGTTTGTGATATTGAATTTCGTTGCATATGCTTTTTCATGTCCATTCATTTTCCTACTCTAAGACTCCTGCATTTATGGCATTTTCATATTCCATTTTACATTTCATAATCCCATCACTTCATCCATACTATAAAATTTACATTATTTTGTCTCCATTGATCTTCCTTCAAGCAGATTACCATCAATTCCATACCCCTATTCTATTCCATTTGCTATCGCAGATTACATTGATTCACTTGAATGTATATTGGAAACTTATTTCCTTGCACTCCTTTCTTCTCTCAGGTACCCATGTACTTGGGAAGCCATTCAAATAGTGATTTAAGAACTACTACAAATTGTATATGATATCTTATGACCTAGCATCCCTGGTCACCTTTATTCAATGAATTCTACAATGTGTCACCCATAGAACCTTTCTGGTGTTATATCCTCCTAGAGTTGACCTTAATACCATCATTTCTCCTCTGTGAGTAACCCCATTACATTTATGTCCCCTTGCTATCCCTCTTGTGTCCCTCCCCCAACACTAGCAATATTTTAACACATGTTTCTTGGTCAACCATGTCTTCATGCTCTAAATAAAAGGAATTTTGATTTAATCTCTCTATGACCTTGTATACCCCTTTGGTGTCTCATTCCCCTTTCTCTTTGTATTGCAGTGACATACCTCATATGGTCCAACAAAGAGACCTCATTTATTTGTTGTCAATGGGTCTCCCTCTATCGAATTCAACACCTATATTCCAAAGGATAAACCTAGAGGCATATTGTACCTTGGCCCCATAACCTGTGAAATTTAGTTCACACCAATATTTGATCAAGAAATTTCATACTGTCACAAGTTATCTCACACGACTAGTCAAGAACACTGAAAAACAATCAAGTATGATGCAAACAAAATTACTCTCATGAATAATAATACATCAAAAAAACTTGGGAAAATAATAGGCTAAAAATATATAACATTACATCATAGATTCGAAAGAAAAATGTTTCCATTCGAATCCTCACAAAAGTAGGCTTACTAAAAATATGCAAAACCCCCCTAGGTGGAAAGTGTGCTTTCCAAGTCACCTCTAAGGCTCACGAATTTTTGAATTAGTGATCAGACGGTGATGTATCATGGAAAAGAATGCTAAATACAGAATTTGGAAGGAAGAAACATCATGGAGGATGAGTTGGCCAAAAAACAGTTAAGAATAGTCAACTAGCTTTCACCTTTCACCAAAAAGTAGTCAAAATCAGTAAAAAGCAGTAAGGCACCTTTCTATTCCAGGATTGGATAATATCAGCCAGAATCCTAGGAAATATTATCCATAATCTTCATAAATTTTCCCAGGTGAGTCGAGGATGCTTGGGGTCTACACAATGAAGACTTTTGGTCCACACAATGTATAATTTAGCCAACTACATAGTCTAACACCTAGGAATTAATAAAAAATGATCAATAATGATATCCTAAGGTATTAAATGACATGGATAGGTTTAAATATTCCAATAGCCCCCCTTAATCCTGAATTTATGTGCTAAAAATAAGAAATAAAATAGGGCCCAACAACTAGGCATGGTCACCCTGTAACATACTACCTTGTCCACAAAACAAGGAAAGAAGGAAAACCTCATGGGAAAAATATTCCCTAAAAAATGGACATAAACAAAATTGAAAGATTTCTGATCAATCTTTCACTCCACCACATGTTCAACAATCCCAAGAAGTGATCTTAGATAGTTGAAAGTCTACTCAGTAAAAGCTTTGGTGAAGATGTCTGCAGTTTGCTCAGCTGTTGGGAAATACTGCAGATCAATGATCTGATCATGCACTAAACTCTTTATGTAGTGCATATGGATCTCTATATGCTTGGTCCTCTATCTCTATACTATATCACTTGAGACCCTTATAACACTCTGATTGTCACAAGAGATGACTGTGGGAGTGCTAAAGGAAATCTCAAATTCTGAAAGACTACCCTGCAACCACACACACTGAGTAACAACATTCGCTGCTCCTCTGTACTCGACCTATGCTGAAGATAGTGCAATTGCACTTTGTTTATTACTGGACCAGCAAACAGGACCTCCTCCAACCCTAAAAACAAATCCAGAAGTGGATTTTCTATCAAGGCTATCACTATCCCAATCTGAGTCAGTAAAGCCAAGAATATATAGGCTAGAATTTGCAACATAGTGAATCCCATCATACTTGGTGCCTTGCACATAATGCAAGATTCTTTTTGCATCCCTCCAATGAAGTTAATGTGGTTGCTGTTAAATTTTCTGAAATTACTTCAATATGATCTAGGATCTTAACTGAGAGAACAACATGTACAGCATATCTACAGCATATCAATCATGGAGACAATAATGCAAGCACACAAGAGACACAAAGATTTACTTGGGGAAAACCATAAAGGTGAAAAACCCCAATAACTTCCTCAGAGATAGATAGAGCAATGATACAACCAACCAAGAGAGATAGCCATAACCTAGCAGCAGATCCTCCTCCTCCATAAGTGCGCCACTCCTCCTTGAGTGCATGTGTGAGAAGTGAGTGAGTAAATAGAGTGCCTCCCGCACTCTATTTATACTTGACTTGACTTGCCTTTTTACCTAACTCATATAGGCTCGAACTTAACCACATAACATAATGCTGAGTGGGCCGAACCCCAATAGGGTGGTCTAATAACCCTTTGACCCACATGGCCGACCCCCAATAGGGTGGTCTAATAACCCTTTGACCCACATGACTTATACAGGTCCGACCCCAAATAAGGTGGTCTAATAACCCATCAAGTATAAGTTATGACACTTATAATATAAATGATGACACTTCCTTATAGAGGAATAATACCATCTCTATAGGAATACAATATACATATATGTGAAATACATTCCGAAGTTACATATACATCAACAGTTTCTCCATGTATCTTGAGGCCACACTCACTGCATATAGAATATCAGGTCGAGTATGAGTCAAGTACAACAAGCTGCCAACTAGATGCCTATACAAGGTCATGTCCACCAATGGTGTAGAATATGCTTCTTCAAGTTTGACTCCTGACAGGAAGGGAGTCTATGAAGGATTGAATCATTAATGGTGAACTTCTTTAGCAGGTCAGATACATATTTGGATTGAGATAACTTAGTTCCATTCTTAGTTTGAGAAATCTCAAGCCCCATAAATTGCTTAAGAATTCCCAAGTCAGTCATGGAAAACGCTTGATGAAAAGCAGTCTTTAATGAAGCTATTTGATTAGTAGAGATACCTGTTATTAGTAGGTCATCAACATATAACACAATAATCATAATTGAGCCATAAATCAGCTTCATGTAAACATTTGGATCAGATTTTCATCTAGCAAAAGATTGTGACAAGAGAAAGTTGTCCATTTTGGAATACCAAGCCCCGGGGGATTGCTTAAGCCCATATAAGGACTTATTTAACTGGCACACATAGTTAGGATCAGATGTGTATACTTCTAGGTGCTACATATAAATATCCTCCTCATTATTCCCATGGAGGAATGCACTCTTGGCATCCATGTGATGCACTTCCTAGCGCTTAGATGCAGAGATTGCTAGAACTAGTCTTATTGAATCCTTCTGTGCCACTGGTGAAAAAGTCTCATTGTAATCAAGGAAATGGAATTGGGAGAAGCTCTTTTCCACCAGCCTATCCTTATATTTCACTGCTACACCATCAACTGCAAATTTGGTTTTGAATATCCACTTACACCTTACCAATTGTCTTCCTGGGGGGAGCTTGAATAGCTCCCATGTCTCATTCTTTTGCAATGAATGAAACTCCTCATCCATGGAAGGTTTCCATATTAGGTCATGTGAGGCTTCCTCATATGTCTTAGGATCATAATACACCATAAAAAAACATATCTTAGATAGGTAAGGATCATTAACATTGAGAGCATTCTCAAATTGTGATCTAGTCCTCCTAGTATCCTGAGGATTTCCTACTCGTTCACCAGTTTCTTGAAGAGTATTAGCATCCCACTTAGGAATTTTTGGTGAATTAGTATATATAATAAAATGGTATTCATCATCATAAATATCAGAATATGAAAATTCAAAAGGAACATCACTTACACTCTTTGGTGGTGGTGTGGAGGGTTCTCCGATTTCAACACTTTGCGAGGGCTCTTCTTCAAAATGAACACTCCTCTCAATGAAGTATTTTTGAGAGGGCATGCTCAAAAAATTATATCCCTTGGAATATTCCGAATAGCAAAAAAAATACATGGTTGGATTTGGGGCTGCATGGCCCTCCTCCTCTCAAGTGGTATTCTATCCCAAGCCTTAGAGACAAAAACCTTGAAATGAGAAACATCAGGTTTGTGCCTAGTCCAAGCCTCAAAAGGAGTGATTCATTTTAATGTTTTGTGAAGAACTCTATTATGTATGTAATATCCACAATTTATTTCCTCATCCCAAATTATTGGAGATAAAGACTTGGCCTCAAGCATGCATGTGGCCATCTCCTTCAAAGATATGTTCTTCCTCTCAGACACCATTATGATGAGGTGTGTAGGGAACAGTGTGTTGCATCTGTATGCCAGAAGAGGCACACAATTGCTGAAACTCAGATTTAATATATTCCCCACGATTATCATATCTAAGGATATTTATATGTCTACTAGACTTGTTCTCAACTGAGACTTTGAAAATCTTGAACAAATTAAACACTTCTGACTTTAACTTGTGCAAATAGATCCAATAATATATGGAAAAGTCATCTATGAAGGTTAGGATGTATTTGGCATGGTTCAAATACTCATGGGGGAATGGACCTGATACGTCACTATGAATAAGCTCCAGGGGTGTTTAGGTTCACTTAGTTTTGGCTCTTTCAAGCTTATGCTCTGGGTGCTTTCCTAGGATGCAGCTTTGATAGACACCTTTAGAAAACCTGATATTGGGCAGCCCTATGACCATTTCTTTCTCATGGAGTTGGGAAAGATATTTGTAGTTTAGGTGACCAAATATTTCATGCCATAATTTACTTGACTCATTGGCATGGGTAAGTAGAGTAGAAGGTGATGGGAAAGGCCCAAAATGAGAGAATCTATAGATTTTGGAGCTATGGTAAACAACACCTAAGGAAACAATTCAGCATGTTGACATTTCACAGATTTCAACATCATTAAGTGTGAAGATCACCCTTTTGGGAGATCCTGTGTGAGTCATCTGGTATACTGACAAACGGTTTGCAACAAGTCCTGGAACATACAACACATTAGTGAATGAATCAAAATCTAGATCAATGTTGCCTTTACCTTTGCATGAAGTTTTAGAATCATCACCCAACACAATGGTTGAACCACTAGAAGAATCAAGAGAGGAGAATATCTCTCTTGTAGACACCATGTTCCTTGAAGCTCCAGAATCTATGATGAAAGAGGTAGCCCTTGATGTGCTTGCCATCAGAGCATGCACTTGCTCCTTGTCTTCAGAATTTTGTCCTCTATCCTTCTTTCTTGCGCTCTCGGGAAGAGGAATATTTTCTTTCTCTAGGAGTTGATACATTTGATCAATGTTATTCTTCATGCAAGAGCTCTCGGAATGAAATCCCCTGTTGCAATAGGTGCACTTTTCCTTCTCTTGCGCTCTCAGGAAGTTGAATATTTTCTTTCTCTAGGAGTTGAGACATTTGATCAATGGTATTCTTCATGCAGGAGCTCTCGGGATGAAATCCCCTGTTGCAATAGGTGCACTTTTCCTTCTCTTGCTTCTTATTTGGATTCCTCTTGAAGTTGGAGGAGTCTTCATGAACTTTCTGTTTGTCTTTCTTCTGATTAGTGGGTTTCTTGAAATTGCCCTTCTTCTTTCCTTTCGAACTCTTTGAATCTCCAGCAGCCAAGCAATGATATTTTGATGGATTTTTTATTTCTCCCATCAAGACCAACTTGTATTTTTCTTGTGTAAGAGATTCCATGAATTTTGATACAGTAGGACTCTTCCATTTTCGAACTGCCTTCCTGGTAGCATGGAAGGTCGAAACAAAGACTGAATAATATGGGCCAAGCTTGGAGAGGATGGCCAAGATTAATTGCTCATATTTTTTATTAATTCCACATTGCTTCAATTGAAGAAAAATTGACTTGAACTTTGAGAAAAAGTATTGAAGGTTCTCGAAATTCCGTGGACTCGGTGAAACAAGTTCATTATCCAATTGGTGGCCTCTCAATTCATCTGTCTGTCCAAACAAGTCTTGGAGCTTTACCGAGACTTCATTTGGAGTGGTAAGACCATATATATGGAATAGAAGATCCATGGATTTGTTGAGACAAAAGAGTCCATAGGATTCATTGCTTCTGTTGTGCCACTTCGATTTTTCAATTACTAAGGTAGGCTTAATTCCAATTGCCATAGTCACCCAATAGAGGCCTTTACTCCTCAACATGATCTCCATATGTGATTTCGAGTCAAAATAATTGAATGGATTGGGGATGATATTATGTGACTGATCCATGGCATCTCTGAAATAGATTTTGGAGTGGTTTGGGTGTGCCCCAAGATGCTCAGTTGCACCCGCTAGGTGATTGAATGCACCCTGTAGGTGACTGGATGCACCCTTCTTGAGACTGGTTGGATCTTGCAAGAAAATAAAGGAGAAAAGAATATATTGATAGCTCTGATACCATGTGAAATTTAGTTCACACCAAGATCTGATCAAGAAATTTCATACTCTCACAATTTATCTCACACAACTAGTCAAGAACACTGAAAAACAGTCAATTATGATGCAAACAGAATTACTCTCATGAATAATAATACATCATCCAACCTTGGGAAAATAATAGGATGAAAATATATAACATTACATTAGAAATTTGAAAGCAAAATGTTTCCATTTGAATCCTCATAAAAGAAGGCTTACTAAAAATTTGTAAAACCCCCCTAGGTGGAAAGTGTGCTTTCCAAGTAACCTCTAAGGCTCACAAATTTTGGAATTAGTGATCATATGGTGATGTATGATGGAAAATAATGGTAAATACATAATTTAGAAGGAAGAAACATCATGGAGGATGAGTTGGCCAAAACAAAGTTAAGACTAGTCAACTAGCTTTCACCTTTCACCAAAAAGTGGTAAAAATCAGTAAAAAAACAGTAAGGTGCCTTTCTATTCCAGGATTGGATAAGATCAGCCGGAATCCTAGGAAATCTTATCCAGAATATTCATAAATGCTCATAGGTGAGACTAGGATGCGTGTGGTCCACACAATGTATAATTTAGCCAACTACATAGTCTAACACCTAGGAATTAATAAAAAATGATCAATAATTATATCCTAAGGTATTAAATGACATGGATGGGTTTAAATATTCCAACATAACCATCATTGATGGGTCCCATTGAAACAATTGAGGGGAAACCTCATCTCCCCTTGGATTTCTTGGTTCTCACATGCTCGACTCCCACTCATCATCACATTGTTGAGAATCATACATTATGGTGGTTCCCTTATCCAATTTGATTGAAAACACTGTATATTCATTGCTACCTCTAGTTCTCGAGTCTAATATAGAATCATTTTAGTCTTTTTCTTCTTGTGATTCATGGGTTTCATTAGCGATAATGATCTAGTTTCAGTTGTAGATCCTTATACCTATATGGCTCAGTGTTTCAGTGGTTTGAGCCACTTCTGAGAAGTTGTACCACTCTTTACTCCTTCCATGTCTTAGGTCACTTCCAGTTTAAAAAAGAATTCAACTATTATGATATGTCATCCTAATAGGATGCAATTGTTCCTACTCATGTATATCTGATCAACCATAGTTGGATGATATTTATTTACTTGAATTAAGTTCCTCTTTGACCCTCATGATGTATTGTACAATAATTTATTCATTTACCGATAAAATCCCTCTTGGTCTTGATCCCAAATTATATTCAGACATTGTTACAAGCATGGGGATGACCTCCTCATTTATATTTGAGATTATATGCAGCTCACTTCTTTTGGTTGTCTGAAAATATGGGCCTTTGTAACCCTATTGAGGGGGTAATATTCCTTCTAAGTACTCCTACTTTATTTTCCATGGTATTTGTGATTTCTCTATAGAAAGAAAGGAAGATTTATGATGAATTTCAACCATATGATGAGCTCCCGGCCTTATATATTATGGAGCAATCTGTTAACAACCTATTTTTTCTCACCTACCATGTAATCAGTTTCATCACCATCATACATCATTATTGGTAGTATTAGCACCATTTCCATCTCATCCACCTCCATATGACCTACACAATATGACCAAAAACTAAAATGAAAGTCAACATTTGACCATGACAAGCCTTGTGTTAAATTTTCTGAAATTACTTCAATATGATCTAGGATCTTAACTGAGAGAACAACATGTACAGCATGTCTACAGCATATCAATCATGGACACAATAATGCAAGCACACAAGAGACATAGAGTTTACTTGGGGAAAACCATAAAGGTGAAAAACCCCAATAACTTCCTCAGAGATAGATAGAGAAATGATACAACCAGAATACAAGAGATAGTCTTGTCCTAGCAGCAGAGCCTCCTCCTCATAAGTGCACCACTTTCCGAATGAGAGAAGTGTGTGGATGAATGACCAAAGAGAGATCTCCCGATCTTTATTTATACTTGTTATGTCCTGCCCAATAAACTAATGGGGCCTACATGTCTATCTTAACCCATGGTTAACTTAATCCGGGCTGATCCCACACTTGGTGGTCTAATAACCCTTTGACCCACATGGCCTACCCCCAATAGGGTGGTTTAATAACCCTTTGACCCACATGACTTATACAGGGACGACCCTAACAAGGTGGTCTAATAACCCATCAAGTATAAGTTACAACACTTACAATATAAATGCCAACACTTCCATATAGAGGAATAATAACATCTCTATAGGAATACAAACACTTCCGTATAGAGGAATAATACCATCTCTATAGGAGTACAAAATACATATATGAAATACATGGGTGAAATACATTCTGAAGTTACATATACATCAACACTCCCTCTTAACTAGGAAGGTGTTTCTTGACACAGGTCTGCTAGCACAAGTCTTCTTCTCTGGATCATCATCAGCGAATCATCATCCTCGAATCATCGTCATCATAATTGTTGCTGCTATCTCAATCAATATTTGAATCTACTCATCATAGGAAGTTCTACAGAGCCAGTCCTTTTTCATACTAGATGTAGGCCCACCACCTGCAGGTCTTCATCATCTGTGCAAATGGTCTGATAGAGGTGGTCTCTCAGGACTAATTTTATGTGCGGATGCAATACCGGAAAGAGCATCCCAGGAACATTTATGTGCCTAAGCAGACCGACAAGATCTCCCAGAACTGATTACATACATCTCCTTCACAATACCTTTAAAGAGCATCCCAGGAACATTTATGTGCTACAGCACAACCTGTAGGATCTCTAAAGAGAATCCCAGGACTTATTACGAGCACACATCTCAACCTCTCGGAACTCTAGGATTGATTACATGTGAATAGACAATACCTTTAAAGAGCATCCCAGGAACATTTATGTGTCGCAACATGACCGGTAAGATCTCTAAAGAGCATCCCAGGACTTATTACGAGCACACAGCTCAACCTATCGGATCTCCAGGATTGATTACTTGTCTCCGTAGTAATACCTCATCCCAGGACTGATTACGAGCACACAGCTCAACCTATCGGATATCTGAGAACTGATTACATACTACATAGCAATACCTCATCCCAGGGCTGATTATGAGCACACAGCTCAACCTATCGGATATCTGAGGACTGATTACATGCTATTTGCACAACCTACCACATATCATCTCTGACCTCCAAGTATCAACCTGATACTCATGATCCAATGGATCATCATCGCACGAAGCATCATCCTAATGCTCATGATCATACTGATCATCATCACTGTACTTTCCTGGTACATATCATCATACATGATCCACCTGATCATACAATGTATCCACCTTATACAAATACAAATACATGATCCACCTGATCATACCTGATTCATATCAACATACATGATCTACCTGATCATACAATGTATCCACCTGATACATATACAGATACATGGTCCAAGCATCCAACATGATGCATATACAAAAATACATACAAACGATCCAACTGATCATATCCAGCATCAAACATGATGCGTACATACATATATATAAAAATGATCCAACTGATCATATCTAGCATCAACATGATGCGTACATATACATATAGAGCAGTAACTGGAGCATCATCCTGGTGCTCATCATCCATGATCCTCCTGATCATCATAGCATTGTATTCTTCAGATCATCTCATCGTCAACGAAGCACAACCCAGATGCACATCATCCAGCACTTACACCACCGACATGGGAGAACACATCTACCACCATTCGGGGAAGGCTCCAGCCCTTACTTTTTCACCATGGGAGAACACATCTACCACCATGTGAAAAATTGCTTCAGCCCTTACATCTACACCATGGGAGAACACATCTACCACCATGTGGGAATGGCTCAGCAATTACATCACGACCATGGGAGAACACATCAACCATGTCAGAAAAGCTCATGTGCATCTGCATCTTCTGGACTCATCACTTCCCTTTGGAAGGAACCTTGATCTGAAGTGCACCAAGCCTCTCTCTGAAGTACTCAAATTGCACTCTGGCCAATGGCTTGGTCAATACATCTGCAACCTGCTCATCCGTCGCAACATACTCTGCTTCGGCTGTACTCAGTGCTACGTAGGACTGCTTCCTGCTAAACCAAGAGATCACACTTGATCCCATACTGAAGTAGCACCCATAAGTGCTCTTCCTATCTGCAGCATGTCGGGCCCTGGAATTGTCCATTTTTCCATCATTTATTGACATACCTTTCATCCATTTTCTTACCATTATTTCTCATTTATCATTCCATTTTTCATCCATTTGTTGTAGCTGCGCGTTGAACAGCATGCTACTTCCATTGATCTTCTAAGTGGTTAATAGTGATTATTTTCTTTTATCTTTGATGAATTAAAAGACTATTATGCATAATTTTACTAATGATAGTTTGTGGAGTGAGTTGTCACGTACAGGACGCTCATAGCTAGCTGTTACAGCTTTAACCAAAAACGCATGCCACATAAGAACACCCTGATTCGCGTCTTGATTTGCAGGCAGATTCAAATGAATATCAAAAATCCGAGACATGGGTTTTGTGCGTAACATCCTCATTTACCTAACTCGTGAGGAAATTGCCAAACAAAGCTACGGTTTGTGATATGCAGGTGGTTCTTCCAGAGGGTATTTTCCAGATTTGGTGTTGCGGCCGGTTCCAAAGTTGCCAACAGTTACGGCCGTGTTCCAGCTGTTGCAGATCACAAGTTGGGGGCTCAGTTCTTCATCCATGAGATAATTTTATGTATAATTATGTAATCAATCTCATTGAGAAAGGGGGAGATTATGGATTAAGCATGATAGATTAGGCAGGATAGGAGATGGATGATAGGAGATGTAAGATAAGAGAGAACCCAATGTTATGATGTAGAATTTGATCCAAATCTATTGTAATGCTTTCATTATGATAATATATGCTAGCAGTTTCTTAATTCTGGAGTTGAAGACTTTCATTGTGGAGATCCAGATCTGCTCAGTGGAGGAAGGGCCCTCTTCCCTGAGCAGATGCTGGTAATGTTAATTGTAAGTGTGTTATTGTTTAGACCTGCTTATTATTTCGTTTATGCTTTCATTCATTAAGCTTATCATAGTTGTATGCTTTCATTCATTAGATCTGTCATAATCGTTGTGTTGATAATTCATTTGTTAGATCATTGGACAACACAAGACTTATTTTAGATTTATACAATCAGATCTTGTTTCATAGGAATAGATCTTGTTGAAGTGTGTTTAATTTATAGTTTGATTTACTTTCAAGAAGTTGTGATTTAGTTTACAAATAGTTTTGATTGCATACCAATAGATAACAATGTTAGGTAGAAATTGTACTTGCATATATTTTGCACGATAGCTTTGAAATAAAAGACTTCCTCGGGTTGATAATTTATGTTTAGCACTCTGCATGTTAAGTTTTAATTAACTGACATATAGTGGGCACGACATTTTGGCGCCACTGCCGGGGAAGTTATCAATTGTGCAATAGTACATTTGACATTGTTTTGCAGATACATTGTTAAAATAGGGCATGTAGGTTGCATGATTACATTTCAGTTTATTGAATTTATTTTGAGTGTTAATTTTCTGTCTTTACATTCAGTTTTATTTCATTTTCAATCTTTGCAGCATAAATCTTATCATTCCCCTTAGTGGTGTTGTAAGCACCACCCATTCTACTAACAAGTTGACAGGAACATTCAAAGGAGGAGCCTCAAGATATCACACAAAGAATCTAATGAAGAGATGGCAGGTGAAAAAGATGGAGAAGTTGTTGCCTTCGAATTTCCCATCGGAGATTCAAGAGGAGTGGCACCAACAAAAAGAATTCCCCCACATGTTCTACCAAATTTTCACGGTTTGGAAAATGAAGACCCTGATGTATTTTTATTTCAATTTGAAGTACTTTGTAGAGGATATGGTTATTGTGCTAATGATCAAAAGTTGAATGTGTTTCCCCTTACTCTAAAAGGAACAGCCCTCCGATGGTTCATGAGCCTCGGTGGGAATTGTATACAAACTTGGGAAGACATGAAACATTTGTTCTTGAAAAGGTACCAAGATTATTGCAGGGTCAATGAAGACATCTTCGAAATGACACAAGGAGAAGAAGAGAGTCTGGAGGAATACATAGAACGATTTCAATATAACCTCCAAAGATCCAAATAGAGGAAACTGGGGAAGGAAATCTTAAAAACACTTCTACTCAAGGGAATCCAAGCTGAATGTTTAGAAATATTGAATCTGATCGGAACAGGTAATGTATTTCAGTTAGCATATGATGATATTTGTGAGTTATGTAGAAGGAATTCAAGAGGAAACTTCAAGACTGGTAAGAATTCTAAGAAACTTTTATCTCCATTTTTGAAATCTGCTGCAAAAATAAGATTTTGACGAGCTGAAATTAGTAATTTATTTGAAAATTCCAATGGTGATATCAATGATTCACTAAATTCAGAATTGGTTATTTTGCAGGATAAGGAAAAGCAGGAGGAAATAAGAGAAGCAAGGGATTTCCCTTTGGATAGTATTGAAAGTTGTGGTATATGTGACTTGAATCACTCCACAGATCATTGTCCCTCCTTACCAAGGATGAAAGAAACATATCAAAGAGATCTGGGAGTTGCAGCCAACTCATTGCAACAGTCATGTCAACCATGGCCTACATCTATGGTTCAAAATTCTATCCCTCCATTCTCTTACTCTCATACTCAATCATTGAATACTCTTCCACCATGGCAGCTGTTGCAGCCTCAATTTAACTCTTACCTACCTTACCCACAAGGTTGGAATGGCCTATCTTATGATCATATGGCCACTCTACCTCATGTTGCAACACAAGTTGGTCCTTCAATATTAACCTCACAAATCAATCATCTACATCAGCCACATCTATCTTCTCATCAAACTCCTTGGTACCCAACACAATTTCCTGTCCAATCCACCCTCCACCCTAACCATAATAAAGCAGTACAGTATGCTTACAGTGCTGAATTGCAAAATGTTCCTACATTTCCCTCTTGTTCTACCTCATCTACACCGCTGCAAAAAGGCTGTGCGTTGTTGCAGCAAATCCATATGAGGCCTGGACATGTTTTAAATCCAAGTTTTGCAGATGGAGTTTCTTCTAGTTCTCATAAGCAAGCAGACAAGATCAACAATACACACATAATATTTGATGGAGAACAGCCATTGGAACCAAAAGCATCATTCACATCATTAGATCCGAAACCCTTATGCATTGAGGAAGATCAGTTTACTAAGGAGCTTCACGGTGTCACATCCATGAGAAATCAAGGGAACAAAGACTATATTGAAGGTTGGTTTCAATCTGTCATCGGTCTGCAACATCATTTCATACTTCACCAATTCTTGGCACCATCATTTCAAGGGAAGTTGATCTCTCATATCCTAGAATTCATAAAGTTATATTTTTCTATTGGGAGTATGAGCATACTTGAGTCACTTTTTTGAAAATGGCTCCATTGGAAATATGCGTACACTTGAATTTTTTTTTTTAGTTCCAAGTAGAATAGGGTAGGATAGAGTAACAGAATAAAACCATGCTTTTGTTTGTTTAAGTTTTTTTATTTTTGAATAAGTATGCTCCCTTCCTGCGCCTTGTTGTGATCTGGAAGATTAGAAAGTAGAAAGATAAGAAATGGGTATGAGATGTTTTCATGAATGCTTTGGAATTGTTAACTATTTGAACAAAAATGCTTAAGTCCTTTTTGTCATCAATTTCCCAATTTCAATTTGTCTCCATTTGTTACAAATAAAAATAAAAATATCATGAAAACAAAATTACAGTAATTCGAGAAAGTGAATGAAGGATCCATAGGAAAATGAGCCCATGATTATGGAACCCTTCAAGCTTGAAATTTGACATAAAGTTGTTAGCTGCAACACCCAGCTGTGAGTGATTACTCTTAGATGTGATTACTCGCAGCTACAACAGTGAGTTGCAACACTAGCTGTGACAGGGAACCGCAACACCCAGCTATGGCTGTGCTACAGGTAAAAATTTATGAGATTGAGATATGTGTGTGTTGCACATCAAGATATTTTTTTTTTAGTTTTTATTTTCCATAAAAATGTACATTGCTTTATTTCAACATTATGTCATTTTTTTGAAGAGTTGCAGTTGTGGCTGCAACAAACCATGTAAGACAATCTAGGTGCTCAATGCTTGAAATTTTTGATATGGATGTGTGTTATATTTAAATTTACATCATTAAAATCACTCACACCTACTTCGATCACTTTTTGTGGGTCAAATTTAATTTATTAAATTTTTGGTGACATTTTGGCTTGAAAATCTTACTGGAACACAGTCGGGACAGTCCATTTTTGGGAGACAAAATGAACTTATTTTTAAAACCTGTTTATATTACAAGTATCCCTTTGAATCTAGTTTCCAAAACAATTTAAATTTTTATGATTGGGTGTCAAACGAAAATTTTATGGCCAAAATACTAACAGGGTGTCAAGCTGGCAGCTTACGAACAGAGCTGGGACAATCAATTTTTGGATGCCTTATTGGACATATTTTGAAAACTTGTTTCATTTATATATTCTCCTATGAATCTAGTTTATAATTCAATTCGAATCACTCCATTTCGATATCGTATGCAAATTTTATGACCAAAATACCAACTGCCTATCACAAATCTGCATTCCTAAAACTCTATTTTCTAGACTGTTCATTGGCTTATTTGACTCATCAATTCTTGTTGGATTCAAAACCTGTTTCTAATGGAGATAACTACATGAATCTAATTTCATCTCCAATTGGAATCACATCAATCCGTTATCAAATGAAAATGTTAAGCCTAAAACTGTGATTGTTGGTCTAGTCCAGAATTCGAAAAAAAACACCTTGTCATGCAGGCTGTTACTGAGTGATTTGGAACATCATTACATAGAATTATAAAAACCTGTTTCTAATGGAAATAGACCTATGAATTTACTTTCATTTGGCTTTGGAATCACTCAAATTAGACAAGGAAGGAAGAATCTATGATCAAAATACCGTTGGTAAGTCTAGATGGACATTGCTCTCCCACAGGTATAAAATGGATTTTGCTTTGTTCATTTTTCCTTGGATTTGTTTTATGAGTAATTTCTTGTTAGTTTTTTTCATAAGTGTTGGGTGAAGAGAGACCAACCATATCTCTTCTTCCATCATCTCATGTTTTATTGCAGGCAAGTGCTAGGTTTTTGCAGGTCCTTGGAAGAAGAAGGTCAATGCATGCACGAGTGACTCTTGAAGACTTTTTCTCAATTTGCAAATGGATTGAGCACATTAAAAAAAATAAAAAAAATGGAGAGATTAATGTGCAAACCATATAGAGTCCAATGTTTCCGAAATCAAGTCCCATTGCTACATGCCAAGAATCCTTTTTAGACACCTGTCATCCCACTTGTTGCCGAAAGAAACCCCTCAAGAAGCCAATTGCCCTATGGTAGATTCATTCACCCTCCTCATTTCAAAACCCTAAAAAAATCCATTCATGTTGAAGTCCCATTTTCCACTGCTTATGTAGTCGCCATTACCATTTTATTTCCCATCACTACTACATCATGACTTCACATATACTTTCCACTTTTGAGTTTCATGTTGGTTCTATTTTTCACTATGATTCTTCATAATCATTTATTTTGTACTCATATTGGATGATGTGGAATTCATTAAGGTCCACCTTCCAATGGTCTTGTCCCATTGAATCCGACACATCATCTGGGATCGAGATTAGAGTTTTTATAGTGCCCTGGTATCTGCATGAATCAATGGCATATTTCGTTGTTGTTAATCATGGGGATTCATCAATGCCTCTTGATTGAAAAATCTTGCAGGTGACTCGACTCCAGCACATCCATTCGTACCTGTCAAGATGCACTAAGGTACTTTAGAGCTCACTGTCATCAAAGGTGAGTTTCTTCACATTGGTTAACGACATATATTAATGGCTGGTAATCCAATGATTTCTTTCCATGCTCGACTTCAGCGCATTCATTCACATGGTAAGAATTGTACCTCGGTTTTGTAGCAGTTGAAGATTATGTGATCTAATGGTTTCAACAATGATTTGCAGCATCATTTGTTCAGTAGTTTTGCTATTCCTTTCCATTTTCAGTTCAGCAGTTGATTTTCAGAATAAGAGAAAGGACTTTCTGCTTCTATGGTAGAGTTTCTACACATCAATTGTCTCAGCAGTTAGTCTTACATGCAACCAGCACAACATCATGGATCAAATTCAGTCTCATCCAGTTTCAGCTCTCATATACATATGTATCAGCATCAGATCAGCCTACATAGCTCCAGCATACACCAGTCCATTCATGTCAACCAAGGCTTCCATGGAGGTAAAACTTGAGGTAAAATAGCATGAGTTTTTTATTTATTAAAGATTTGGGGAAATGTCATGAAGAACCACTAAGCATTAGCCATTTCCATTTTCTAAATAGTCTTTTATGTCCATCCATTCCCATCATTTCCCACTCAGTTTTAACACTTCATCATTCATGCACATCCACTTCAAATTCCAAACCAACATTTCACCGACCCAGCTGACCAAGCATGAAAAAAAAAAAAAACCTTATTGTTGTCACACAAGAACCAACAATAGGAAGTCTTGCTGCTGCCACACAAGAACCAGCAGTAAGAAAAGAAGTTTTGTTGCTGCCACACAAGAACCAACAATAAGAAAAGAATCATTACTACTACCACATAAAAACCAATAATGAGGAGAAATGAAGCAACTGATAAACAGCTTGAAAGACAAGGATAGGCTGGACACAAGAACCTACAACATGAAAAATTGATGTAGAAGCCATTCCTTCTCAAGAGTATGCTATCACACAAGCACGATAGAAAACAAAGGCATGATTTCTTTGATTTGTTTGCTTTGTTCATTGGTGCACATAATGGTTCACATCTTCATAAGTTAAAATTATTGAGGACCACATTTTATACGGTATATGGATTTTCCACCATCTTATACATATGGTATCTTTACCATCCACTAATGCATACATTGGTTTTAGCCGTCATGAGCATGATACATGCACAATGGAAATCCTGTAGCAGCCTTTTCAAGGTCTGATGTGAAGTATATCTCAGCAGCATGAAGGTAATGATTACTCTCAGCATTGGTCATTTGTCAAGTTCGATAGAATTTCTGAAATGAGTTTGATTGTTGTGGAATGTGCAAAAGAATGTTTGGCATTATTTGAAGTGTTACAAAGCACTCCATGATAAGGGCATAACCAACGAAAATTCTAGCAGCCTTCATTCAACCATGAGAATGGATGAAATCTACTGTGGTTTATTGCAATAGAATTTGCCATGAATTTGATGAGAAAATGGTTCTAAAACTCTTTTATTTCCCATGAATGATAATTCCTGTAGTGAGTTTGGCTTGTGAAGATCACTGGTATTTTTTTGGCACTTGTGACATATGGAGGGTCTACAAATTCTGTGATTGTCAGATGATATTTGAGCAGCTTGGGTCATCACAAAAGGAAATTTGCAAATCTAATCTCTTGCTGGTATGAAGATTTCTTGTGCATTGTCATTTTATTTTATTTTTGCAATAGATTATGAGCACTTAACCACAACCATGGGGAATCAAAAATTGAGCTCACACAGTGAATTTCAAATAGCATACAGTCATTTTTCAGGCAGCCTACAGTCATTTTTGTAAGTCAAGGATGTGTTTCCAGCTAGCACATATACAAAAATTGGATGTTGACAGTGATAGTGCAGATACAAGAAAACAAAAGTCCCAAAGTTCACTTGATTTCATGAATGGAAGGTAAAATACTCAGTTTGGGGGAAATGGTTGTTCACAACTAAGACGGAAACTCCTCTTTTGCATGAGGACATGCAACATATTCAGTTTGGGCGAGTGGTTTTTGACATTTTTGTGCATATTGATTTTTTCTTTTTATTCATTCACAGCTAGCGAAAATGCTGAATTTGAATTGAGCATATCTCACAAACCATGAATTGGATCCTCATGAAATTTGGACAGGGAATGCATAACAACATGATGAACAACCGTGGCAAGTTTCAGCTCAATCCAGTGCACGGTTTTCGAAAAAATGGCCATCATCACCTACAGCCAATTCGTATTTTTTTCAAAATCCGTGATGTGGGTTTGTCTAATTTTTGGCGTGGAGATGCATTAGAGTGGTAGCTACTTGCCTGCAAAATTTCAGCCCAACCCAGTTCGTCGTTTTAGAGAAAATGGCTTCAGACGTTTCCCGTTCAGAAAGGCTAAAACGCCGTAAAATATTGCCATTTCCCGTTTTCCGTTGGCTGCAACACCGTTCCCTTTTGCCGACGACCGTTTTCCGATAGCTGCCCATTTTCCGGTAGCTGCGACATCTTTTCCGGTGCCCGTTTTCCGGCAGCTGCGACATATTTTCTGGTGGCTGCGACATCTTTTCCGGCGGCCGTTTTCCAGCAGCTGCGAGTCCGCCAAATATGCCACTAAATTTAGCGCTGTTCCGCCAAATTCACCGCTAAAACCTTCGCCAACTTCTCTGCTAAAATAAGCTGACTCTGCCAAATTTGCCGCTACATTTAGCGCTGTTCCGCCAAAATCTTCACTAAAACCGTCGCCAAATTCTCTGCTAAAATAAGCTGTGACTTTGCCAAATTTCTACTAAAGAGCCGCGAATCCGCCAAATTTTCTGCTAAATCCTCCGCTAAGTGACTCTGTCAATTTGTGTTAAACTCTCTATTTCTTCTAGCTGCAGCTGTGCAAATGGTAAAATGAAGGAACAAGTGAATGAGTTTCTTTTCAAGTTGGATGCTACATAGATATTGGGTTGCATGAGGACATGCAACAAGTTCAGTTTGGGGAAGATGTTGGGCCCTGGAATTGTCCATTTTTCCATCATTTATCGACATACCTTTCATCCATTTTCTTACCATTATTTCTTATTTATCATTCCATTTTTCATCCATTTGTTGTAGCTGCGCGTTGAACAGCAAGCTACTTCCATTGATCTTTTAAGTGGTTAATAGTGATTATTTTCTTTTAGCTTTGATGAATTAAAAGACTATTATGCATAATTTTACTAATGATAGTTTGTGGAGTGAGTTGTCACGTACAGGACGCTCATAGCTAGCTGTTACAGCTTTAACCAAAAACGCATGCCACATAAGAACACCCTGATTCGCACCTTGATTTACGGGTAGATGCAAATGAATCTCAAAAATCTGAGACATGGGTTTTGTGTGTAACATCCTCATTTACCTGACTTGCGAGGAAATTTCCAAACAAAGCTACGGTTTGCGATATGCAGGTGGTTCTTCGAGAGGGTATTTTCCAGATTTGGTGTTGCGGCCGGTTCCAAAGTTGCCAACAGTTACGGCCGTGTTCCAGCTGTTGCAGATCACAAGTTGGGGGCTCAGTTCTTCATCCATGAGATAATTTTATGTATAAATATGTAATCAATCTCATTGAGAAAGGGGGAGATTATGGATTAAGCATGATAGATTGGGTAGGTAGGAGATGGATGATAGGAGATGTAAGATAGGAGAGAACCCAATGTTATGATGTAGAATTTGATCCAGATCTATTGTAATGCTTCCATTATGATAATATATGCTGGCAGTTTCTTAATTCTGGAGTTGTAGACTTTCATTGTGGAGATCCAGATCTGCTCAGTGGCGGAAGGGCCCTCTTCCCTGAGCAGATGCTGGTAATGTTAATTGTAAGTGTGTTATTGTTTAGATCTGCTTATTATTTCGTTTATGCTTTCATTCATTAAGCTTACCATAGTTGTATGCTTTCATTCATTAGATCTGTCATAATCGTTGTGTAGGTAATTCATTTGTTAGATCATTGGACAACACAAAACTTATTTTAGATTTATACAATCAGATCTTGTTTCATAGGAATAGATCTTATTGAAGTGTGTTTGATTTATAATTTGATTTACTTTCAAGAATTTGTGATTTAGTTTACAAATAGTTTCGATTGCATACCAATAGATAACAATGTCAGGTAGAAATTGTACTTGCATATATTTTGCACGATAGCTTTGAAATAAAAGACTTCCTCGGGTTGATAATTTATGTTTAGCACTCTGCATGTTAAGTTTTAATTAACTGACATATAGTGGGCACGACACAGCACTGCCTGCCCAATCTGAATCAACATAACCCTGCAGGTTAAACTTTTGATTCGCATCATACTTGAGCCCATAATCAACTATACCCTTCAGGTACCTCAGAATATGCTTTACAGCAACCAGGTGAACATCTCTCAGATCCGTCAGGAACTGGCTCAATGTGTTCACCGCAAAGCAAATATCTGGTCTCGTGTTCATCAAGTACATAGAGGACCCAATCATCTGACGATACATCATGACATCAACCGGATCAGATGAAGCATCAAACAGAAGCTTCAGGTTCAATGCCATAGATGTGGCCATAGCCTTGCAGTCCATCATCCCGAACCTCTTCAAGATCTCTGCTGCATACTTCCCTTGTCTAAGGAAGATTCCACCTGCACTCTGCCACACCTCCATGCCAAAAACAAATAGTGCATCATCCCCAAGTTCTTCATCTCGAACTCGGCAGCAAGCTTCCACTGCATGTCGACAATCAATCTATCTTCACCTGTAACAAACAGGTTATCCGCATACAAAAGTAGTATCACTGGATTGCCTTCCTCAACCTTGTAGTAAAGGTTGGAATCCGCTTTACTCTTGGTAAAGCCCAAACTGGATAGAAAGCTGTCTATCCTAGCATATCAAGTTCTACACATATATGACTCCCTGTCATGTGTCTCAGAACCAAGTGGCTTCTCCACATACACTTCTTCTTCAACTACACCATTCATGAAGGCTATCTTGAAATCCATCTGGTGTATCTTCCACTTCATCACTGCAGCCAGAGCAAGTATGGATCTAATGGAGGTGTATCTGGCTACATGAGCAAAAGTCTATATGCTACCACCTGCAACATGCTTGATCTTGTAGATCCTCTTGGAAGTCACTACAGACTACCCTTTGGGACTGCATCTCAAACATCTTCATGATCGACTGATACTCCTCGATTATGGCATTCTTCCCAGATCCTGGGAACTTCAATATCTTCAATATTTTCAATAGATAACTTTGTTGCGGAACAAATGTTGTAGTCCTTCTTTTGTAGGTGATGGTATACGATCTTTCCTACACAACAAGTTAAATTGCATGATTAGAAAACATCTCATAGTTTCCAGAACAAATTCTTACACATAAAGAAATATGTCATATAGTCATGCAATTATCTTAGCCAATGCTTCAATACAACATTTATCCATATTCCGTAACTTTCTAGATGCCTTCCAATCTCTACCAGAACATTGTTAAGAGTGTGCACAACTCCTAACATGTCAGCAAAGAGGTTTCATTCTAGATAAGTAGCAATGGGATGTTGTACATTTCCATAGGCCACTTACCCATGTATATTAATAGTATACTGTTCATCAATGCAACTATTCTAATATGCATAACACACAACCTAATTCTAGGAACATAAGCATATACATCATTGAATAACATTATGTAAGAAATGACAATTCAAATACTTATCTTTGTTTGGTTGCTGGGTGGACTCCCTCTGAATCTTTGCAACTCCATTCTGATGTGGATTGTGAGAAGTGGTCAACTCCCTCTGAATATCTCCATCCTTGCAGAAACTACTAAACTGTGCTCCTTTGCTTTCTTGCAGGAACAACTGGAGTGTGCTCCCTTTTGATCTTTTCTTCTTGGATTACCTGTCCTTGAACTTATATCCATCCTTAACCACTATGCATGCTTATTAGTATCATCATTGTGTTATCCTTGAGGTCTCATACATAATCACACATTTATTATTATAATCTTAATACTATCAAAACACAATAATCTTAAACATGTATAGTCATGATCATTCATAGATAATAAACATTAGTATTCAAGGTTTCAGGGAAGTCTTGTTTTACTCATGCATATTCTTATTTGATCATAGGACTCTTCTGATTAGTTAAATCATCAATTCATAAACCCGTGATTACTCAAACCTACACCTTCATGATTCTTCTGGTTAGTCATATCATCAATTATGGTAAGAAACATAATATGCATACAACCATGACTATTCAAACCTATGACTTCATGAATAATCATTATCAACAACACAATAGTATAAGATCCTAACACAAGGTAGGATTCTAGCTTGATATAGGAAATACATACCTAGATTAGCATGCTAGCTAGTTATGTCTAACATACCCGCATAATGTCTTCTCGTTCTCTTCAGTGACTTGTGCTAGTAACCTGCATGTCTCATAAGTTAACCATTGTAGAACCAAGTTATACATACCTCGAAAGTAAATCTTCTATGTGATCCATGACAATGGATGAATCTTTGTCTTCATGTCACCATGATCATATGTTCTTGAAGTAGAACATGATTTGACTTTCTTGGTGTACCTTTTGTGTTAGCGAACAACATAAACCTCATACAACATCACAATGCATTAGTACAATCATAAGTGTCAAAACCTTAATCAATGAATATCTTCTATTAAGGTGATACGACAAGTCTAGTAATTAATCAAGATTGTACTGTAATGATATGAAGACAAACATATCATAACCTTAACCATAAACAGAATTCGAAACATACCTGTAAGCCATACTTGTCAAGATTGCTTGTAATCTTCTTATGGAAGGCCTTAGACTCATCTCCCTCTGAGACAGGAACTTCTTCACTTATGCAGGTGACCAATCCATCTTCTTCTAGGATTAACCCAATCCACTTGATTGGCAAGAACTGGACCTAGAGCTGGATTAGGGTTTGTCAGAGAAACCCCAAAAATTCAAACTTTTAATTTCAAACTTCCGAAAGGATAGAAATATGTGCCTTGATGAGCTGATCAAGCTAGTATATTCAGAATTTGAAAACTGCAAAGTTTCACTCAATTTTGCCTTTGAAATTTTTGGATTCACTGGACGTGACCCCTAACTAGGGTTTGATGAAGCCCACTCTTTTTCCCAATCAAAAGGTTTGATCCAAATCTATAAGCTTCTATTTTTCTGAGGAGCTTCCAGTCGTGGTCACAGATTTAAAAAATTATCATTTTTGCAGAAGCCCTAATTTTCCACTTTTCCAATCAAAGTCCCGAACTAGGGTCTGATCAAGCCCGGTCTAGGGTTTGATCAAGCCCGGTCTTCTGCCCAACCAAAAATTCTGAACTTGGTCCCTAAATTTCCATTTTGATGAGTGGCATTCAGCCATAGTCTCCGATTACAAAAATTTGAAGTTTCTCTGAAACCCTAAATTCCGGAAGCCATGAATGAAGGTGCTCAAAAATAATTATGTTATGACAGAAATATGTACCTGATTGTTTTTTGTGTAACTTCGAACTTTTCGATCCATAGGGCCTGAAACATTTTCTTGAGATAGACTGACCTGTCATCTTTCCATCTCGACAGGTCTGACCTCAATTGGATTCTATGAGAGAGAGTTATTCCAAGTGTCGCAACGTGACCTGTTTATGGGATAAAACAGGAGAGCGAACTTGTACGGCATGCCACATGTCACTGGTTCAACTTCGGCCTCTGAAAACGTTTCCTGAGATAGTACTGTCTGTGTACTACCTATAAAGTTTTACTAAATTGCATTTGGAGCTTCCTATCCCAAGTTATGGCCTTTTTTCCAAGGTCACCTGTTTATGATTGAGATCTGGAAAAGATAGAAACCCTATATTGTACAGATCATAAATCACAAAGTACAATGACGTAGAAGTTTTCCTTTGGACATAAGGTACATGGGGATCTGATCGTCAACCTGTAAAATTTTCAGATCCGAAAAATTTGCCAAAATGGATTTATAGCGAAAGTGATACGATGACTGGGTTTTTTCTATATCAAGCCCTAGCATCGTAAGTGCAACAAGTGTCATACATGCCATATCATGCCTTCTTTCAGGCTAGCTCTGATACCATGTTAAATTTTCAGAATTTAATTCAATCTGATCTAGGATCTTAACTGAGAGAACAACATGTACAGCATATCTATAACATATCAATCAAGGACACAATAATGCAAGCACACAAGAGACACAGAGTTTACTTGGGGAAAACCATAAAGGTGAAAAACCCCAATAACTTCCTCAAAGATAGATAGAGCAATGATACAACCAAAATACAAGAGATTGTCTTCTCCTAGCAGCAGAGCCTCCTCCTCATAAGTGTACCACTTTTCGAATGAGAGAAGTCTGTGGATGAATGACCAAATAGAGATCTCCCGATCTTTATTTATACTTGTTCTATCCTGCCCAATAAACTAATGGGGCCTACATGTCTAGCTTAACCCATGGTTAACTTAATCCGGGCTGACCCCACACTTGGTGGTCTAATAACCCTTTGACCCACATGACTTATACAGGGCCGACCCTAACAAGGTGGTCTAATAACCGATCAAGTCTAAGTTACAACACTTACAATATAAATGACAACACTTCCATATAGAGGAATAATAACATCTCTATAGGAATACAAACACTTTCGTATATAGGAATAATACCATCTCTATAAGAGTACAAAATACATATATCAAATACATGGGTGAAATACATTCCGAAGTTACATATACATCAACACCTTGGTCACTCTTGTTCCCTTAATAAGGGATATCGTATCAAGGTGGTTGTGCCTTTGGCCTCTAAAGTAGTGACCACCCACTCACTTTCCATCTAAATTAGTGACCCAATCCAAAAAATAAAATTTGCTTGTCATCCGTCATTGCACACTTTCCAAAACAATGTAGTGGTTGGAAAGTGGACAAACCTAACTATTAAGATTGAAACTAAATGTTGATTTGGTCTTCCAAACCCTAACCGATCCACTACGTCATTAATGAAATGGAGAGGATCCATGATGGAACCAGATCTTATTTTTTTCTACCATATTTCCTAGATTTGCATCCCTTATGGCCACCATTATCATATCATCATCAATCCATATTGTTATGCTGTTGAAAATCCACTAGAAAGTAAGAATAAATCCATCATTTTCCTTCTTATTTCACCATTGTGGGACCACCACCTATTTACTTTGATATAAACTTGGATACAAAGTATATCAAACAAACCTCCCTTGGATTATCAGCGGAGGTCCCCTACCATCCACAGTGGGTACCAAGATACATTTATAAAACTTATATTCTTTGTATAATAAAAACATTTTTCTTTACCTGCTGCATTTCTCTTTTGATAGTCAGTTTTGGAATGAATGTGGCAAGCATGTTAAAGAGTAGATTCCATTTGTTTAGTGTCCAGTATAGTTTTAGTTTAACTAATTTGTTTTTCTATTAGGGATTACACAACCCTCTAGTAGGTGCATTTTTCACTAGTGAGTGAGAAATCACCCACCAAACTATTTTTGGTAAAGGATTAGCTAAATCACATAGGGGAGGCAAGTGACACCTTTCCACCACCTTTGCAGTCACTTGATATAATTTATGGCACTTGATCATGGTCATAGATACATCTCATTGTAGTTTTCTTCTTCCTTTTTTTATGTTATAAATTGCTACATAGTTGCAATTTATATCATTCGATGACATTCTTGGGAGGTCCATTGGTGCTTCCTTTTCTTCCTCTTGCCACTTAACCATCTCTTCTAATCCTAGTTACACGCCTTTTATAATGCATCATTGATATCTCATATTTTAAAGAATGTCAATAAGTTGAGAATCATAACTTTACAATTCATGTATTTGGTCATACATCTAATGTTGTGCCTCAACCAACTCTTGTTGCATAGAGAGTTCATGTGATTTAAATTATGATAAAATCCTAGTTTCATCTTTTAGTTTTGTTATCTCCCTCTACAATTCTTTTATATTTTTCTTATATTCTTTTATCTTTTCTTCCATTTCCTTGAAATTTTGTTCATTTGTTTGTGAGCATGCTACAGTTCTAGAGGATGAAACCATAGGATATTTGTTTACATTTGTGATGACAAGGGTTTCAATTGTGATCACCATGGCAAACATCCATGCCAACTTGAGTTTATTTTTCATTTGTTTCACAACTTGCATCCTCCTTTTGTCAAAAAAAAATCTAATGAAGTAATTGATTCTTTCTTGGAAGGAGTGAATAATCTCAGGCCAAGATGCATAAGTGGAAAATCACCTCTTGTAATCAAAGCTCTCAATGGAGGCATGGAAAAGGGTCCTACTCCTATTGAGACTTGAGCATCAAGATTGTTTTGTTTCTTCTATCCCTCTTCTTTATCTTAATCTCTTCTTTTTCTTCTTCTTCCTTTCTCTTATACAACCATCTCAATTCTTTCATTTGATGCTACTTCCTTCATTCTCAGCTCCTCTGCAGCATTCCTATCTACTTCCCTCTTGCTATGTACTTTTGTATCTTTCCTGGAAGCTTCCTCTTGTTGTCTAAGAAGAGTTTCATATATCTCTTTATATTCCTTTGGATTCTAATCTATAGTATAATTTTTCCCTCTGGTCCCTAACCCATTTTCCGCTTCATCAATTAGATTCTTCTAAATACTTCTTAATCCCTCTAGAACTCATCAAAATAGACCCAATTTTATTACTGTGAACTACACTGGCACTCAAATACCTTCTTGGAGTCATTTATTCCAATTCTTTCAATACCAAATTGAAATACATTTAAATATTGTGTCTCTTCCTTGGCATACTTCATATAATCCAAATTGTATCCTCCTAATGGCAAGGGAGGCCATGGATATTTCTTGGCATTTGCTAGTACTACTCCAATTCCATTTATATAAGTTTGATAAGTGAATTCATGCGACACCACTTTATTTGTGAAAAAGAGAGGAAAAATATGAGAAGGTTATGCGCCACCATATACCTACAAATAAGTTCCCTTTTTTGTCACATAGTAATCTCCTAGAGAAACTAATTCTTCCATTGATTTATCATGCATACACTTTGTTGGTTTCCTATAGATTATTGTATACAATGGTTTGATGCATTCATCACATAATTTACCATAGATACTACTATACTTGTGCTCCCATAATATATTGCAATAGGCATCAATTAGTGCATCTATTGGGATCCACTTCCATCCCATTCATAGGAATCCATTTGTAGCACATACAATTTATAAAAGATAAGAATACATGTAAATTTTGAGGGTTGTCATGGGGTTTTATCCCTTGAAAAAAATATAGATTGCTTCAAATTGGAAAACATAATAACTCCCTAATTAAAAATGGTTCGAAGTGAAGTTACTTGGTGCAATAGAGGCACCCAAGATTCCCAAAATCACATGACATATTTTTCTCTATAGAACCTGGAAATCAATGCTGCAACTATTTGGTAAGGTGGTATGAGATACTCTTAAGGATATAGACCAATTTATCTTTATTTAAATATCTTTCCTTTTACCCACAATTTCCTCAGGAGCATGTGATATTCTAGATCAATAGTTGTTATCCATTCCTTAGTCAAGTGGACAAATAGAACTAGAAACTTGTAGCAAACATCGAGAGTATAAGGTTGAAAGGATGGATTTCTCTATCATCTACACTCTTGATCAACCTATTTTCAATGTCAAATCTATGAAGCAACCATGAAATTACTTACGCACATGGTAGAACATCCGGATTGGTTTCCACCCTATGGATATATGATTTCCTTATGTTATGATAAAATCCCATGGCATCAATATCTTCCCTTTGGGTGGGTGGGTTAATAATTCTCGTGTTTGAAAATTTCATATGTCTCACCCCATTTGTATGTTGGTCCTTCATTGGTGTTAATTCCTGTGCCACCATACTACATTCTTGCACAAGATATTTCATCTTCATCTCATGATGATACTTTGTGCTTTTTTTTTGTCTTGTTATTTGGTCCTCCTGTGAGACATATTGACTATCCTGTATCTCATCGTCATCACTATCAAATCCCATTAATATTATTAGCAAGAAAAAAGAAAAATTATTTAAACCAAATGTGATGAAGTTCAAATATTCTCAACAAAAATCCTTGGAAATAATGTATTGGGGCTTCCAGTCTTCTCTCATTATCTATTCCAACCCATGGAACTAAAATAACTTTAAGAAAATTTTATTTCATGATTCAAATAAACCAAAGAAAACTAAGGCACCAAGTATTGAAATGCAACTTAATCAGTGTGAGAAAACTAAGGAACACATAAGGAGATATACTCCTATCAACAAGGGTTGGAGGCTTCTCTTTCATGGGAGAACCATTCAAAGGTATGGGATTGATGGCGTGTTTACTTGATAGTGAGGAATTTGCAAAAAAAATAAAGTGTAGGTGTAGACCTAGCCAACGCATAGTGTGGCTTGAAACAATGAAGCTATAAAACTCTAGGTCAATTCTTTATATTGAAAATTATAGTTCCATTGCAGTGGGGTTGATGAAGAACCATAGGGTAGGATATTTTTGAATGGGCCATTATGGACCATGGAATTATAACTCTTTTATTCTAGGTTTACTTGTAAATACACGTGGCAGACAGGTTGTGGTGATTCATGGGTTACAAGAATATGTAAAATAAAAACAAACACAATCTCTAAAATTTGTTTGTTCGAGGGTATCCAAATGTATTAGGCCCAAGTCCAAAGCTTTCAATTTCAAAATTGTCAATGCAATGCATCGTGAGGAATGTTATTTGGGTTTGAAATGTATGATACTTTGAACTTTTATTTCCAAGATGATTCCAATAATCTAACTTCAAAATTCCCCACTTGCAATTCCTTTATTGCGAGTTTTCAAAATTATTTGTTGTAATGGAAATATACCAACACCTACTATTTAAGAGAACAATTTTTAATCCTTTTAATGGTTCCTCTTTGAAGGACTTCAAAAGATTTGAATGTTTATTGTATTATTTGATTATTTAGAATAGCAAGAAACATGCTTTCTTCTTCTTCTTTTTTGCTGAAAAAAAAAAGAGTTTTGAAAAATATTTAGTGCAAGACAACACGAGTGAATTTCCTTTTTTGTGATGCATCGCTCTTACAAAATATATGTGAAGCAAGACTTTACAAAAGTCTAAGTCTAAAACTAGGATTTGTTCTTTACCTTTTACTAGTGTTTATGGCACAAAGAATGAAATTTACAATATTCAAAAGATGAGATATGTGACATTAATATCTATTTGGGTGCTAAATGTCCACTAAAAACATAATTTCATTATCGTAAAAGTTAAAAAAATTCTAATACATTTCCAAACTTTGATCTTGAGTAAGGACTTCGATAAAATAAACTTCTCAACAATCAAAACGACTCAAATGCATTAAAAGATAGTCATTAGTAAAACACAAAAATGAGAAGATTTATTTTCTAGAATCCATACTTAAAAACATGAAAGCTCAATAAGATAAAATGATTTAAGAAAATTAAAATATTTAAATAAGAAAAAGAAATAAAAACCCATTTTCAAATCAAAACTTTGCATTCATCTAACATTCCAAAATTTGAAAATGAAAGGTTTTTGCTAACTCAACAAATTCCAATGCTTATTCTAAAACTTTGTCATTCATCTAACTTTCCAAAATTTGAAAATGAAAGGTTTTTCTAACTCAACAAATTACAATGCTTATTCTAACAGTAAATACTTTAATAATTATTCATAATTTTGGATAAGTTTTCTTAAGAAAGAAATACGTTAAAAATTGGATCGTTGTAATACCTAAAAAACAAAATTATATATTGTCCTAACAATGCAATTATTGATATTCCAAGAGAATGAGCACATGCTATTTTGAATAAAGTTAAAAGTTGAACTTTGTATATCTACAAAATTATATATTATTTCAAAACAATGAGGACCTTCGTAATACCTACAAGATTATATATTAATCCAAAAAAATGAGCACATGTTTTAAGAATTGTCCTTTTATGTAATGATTTTATTCTTGTGTCACCATTGTAGATGGGATGTTTACTTCATCTTTATATATATATATATGTGGGTATTCTTCCATTTAGTATTACATTCTTGAGGATTAAGAATCATTGCAAACACTTAGGTTGAATGTGTACTTCAAAGTTTATAAAAGATAAGAATTATATGAAGATTAGTACAAGAAACATGGTGTAGACTTTTATAAGTGTTTAGATGTGTAATTGATAAGAAAAAAATAAAATTATTAAACACTTCTCGATGAAAAGTATTGAAGTTAGATACATAGTATGTATGTGGTGTCGAGTAACTAATAAGTATTGTGTTTTAATAATGGACTGGATGTGGGATGTTGAGAATGTAACTTCTAATTAAATGACATTAAAAAAAATATTCTCATTTAAGGTAAATGTGAGTTTTAATAATTAGAAATGTGTATTTAATTTGATTAATAACGTAAATTTATGTAGGATTGATAAATTTAAGGAGTAATGGAATTTTATTTAGGGAACAACAACTAGTAAAGAAAATGAAGTTATAAATATAATTGTCGTTGTTGCTATGCAATAACCCAAACCTGCATGCATGCAACTCTTGATACTCAAATGCAGACATGAAACAACCTGATTCTAAAAAACAAGTGCTAAATTAATTCTCATTCTATACCTATCATGCTGAAAACCACATAAAGGTTGTTCATAATCTTGGTAGTAATACATTTCTATGAGTAAAAAAATCTTTTGTCACCACTCGTTCTTCCTTTGCTAGACTATAGATTTTTTTTGCAACTCCACCACCAAGTCCTTCATGTTTTCCCTACAACGACAACCACATAACATAACTCAAGATATTAAACTACATAAGATATAATATTGCAATATGGTCTCGATTCACCTTTGATTCCTTCATTCCAACAAATATTGTTGAATCTCGTCTCCACTATGCTTATAGCTTCTAGTGTCCCACTATTTCAAATTGCATACTATCACCCATTGAAAATGGCCCTCATTATGCTTTCCTTATACAATTATACACTTTGATTGGATGGAGAAACCTAAACCATAACATTGTAAACAAAATAATGTACATAGATGTAGTGTAACCATAATAGAGGCAATAAGTAGTGCACCCTCCACAAAATGCAAGTTTGAGTAGGTAATCGAGCAAAGCAAAATTATAGAACTATCATTAAAAAATTTCAAAATAGAGCCTTGTTCAATTACAGAACCATCATTAAAAATTTTAAAATGGAGAAATCAAATATAGTTGAGTGTCCATTACAAATACAATGAACATTATCCACTAAGCGATGCAACATTAATTGATATGGAGATACATTGATATCATTAGATTTGAAACAATTAGAATCCAAGGATCTATATATACGTAGAGCTATTCCATTATTGTTCATGTCAATTACTAGACTATGTGTTAAACCCAAAAATTCGAATTAGAAGACAGAGTTGCGTTTTTGGAAAGGAAAATAGTTGGTTGTAGGTGAGCAGAGAGGTTGGGAAAGCTAGGAACCTTACCCATGAATTTTTGCTGCTTGTAGATGCTTAAGAAGTCACAAATCAAGGTTACGGGTGGTTCTATAGAAGCCATATCAGATTGGACTTCTTCTATGCACACACTGGAAGCACCCAGCAAGATGGATCACCCAATAGAACCGTGGATTGGTGAAGGGGATCCCTGAGTTTGGAGGGTGTTGTGTGGGGAAAGTATTGTGGAAGCCAAGGTTGTGAGGGCCGAGTGAGACCCCTGTAGAGCTCTGTATGAGCATTTGGCTAAGAATAGAGAGAAAAATGGGTTGTGGGATGAGAGATAGAAGCCTATAGGTGTTTCCTTCTCCCTAGTGACCTCATATCCCATCTTGAGGGTGGCCTCCCAACAGAAAGAGTATATGCTGGATGGATTTCCTATGGTTGGGTGGAAAGGCGCTCTTACACAGGTAGAGCTCTGTATGAGCATTTGGATAAGATCAGAGAGAAAAATGGGTTATGGGATGAGAGATAGAAGCCTGTAGGTGTTTCCTTCTCCCTAGTGACCTCATATCCCAGCTTGGGGGTGGCCTCCCAACAGAAAGAGTATATGTTGGACAGATTTCCTATGGTTGGGTGGAAAAGCGCTCTTACACAGCCAGTTGCTTGGATTTGCGTTTCTTAAAGATAAATATTCTTATGCGTCTGATTCTGAACTGTTTTATTTGATGCATGTAATGTTATGCTTGTATTTTCATATTAGAGGTGTGTGGTTATACTTTAATTCCACTGTGCATGTTTAATTACACTTTTGCACACATTACATTGATTGAAAAATCGTATTATGCATTTGGGGAAAATTTTTAGAGCCCAGGTTTTCCTAGCGTCCCCTCCTGATGGTCAGGTTGGGTGAGGGGTACGTTACAATTGGTCACTAACACTAAGTGGTATATCGAGAATCAATTTGAAATACATCCTAATTTTGTATTTGTATCTTCCACTTTTCTAACCATATTCTAGTTACGTAGTTGCTATGATGAAGCTGTAGCGATCCTTATGTAATTTCATTAGGACTCATCCACCCATATTACAAATCACATGCATGAGCAAATATGATGAAGGAGTCTTTTCAAGATTAAGATCGATGATGAGATCTTCTTAAACTAGTTATTGAAATATTTATTCCTCACCATAGCTAAGGATTATGCTTCTAAGATCTGCAAACCAACGAGGAATCCATTATGAAGGCTTAGAAGTATGACCTTATTTATTCCCAATTTCATTACCTATACATTATCATCCCTTATGCTCCCCATAGTGACTCCACACACCAATAATAGCCAGAGGCATCCATTCTGTGGATGGTTTGATTGGTTCTGTGGCATGTAACCTAAATCCATACACCTCCTTTCCTCCCACTACAATAACTTATTTGTATGTAATCCCCCAAGTGTTGAGTTCCCAAAACTAGGACACCCTTTATCATCCTACTATTCCCTTGACCCTTTATGTGCATCCTCTCATGTAAGAATGAGTACCTCTTACTCATATCCTCCTCTATCCCCACATGTACATTGTCCCTCATGTAGTGGCACTATGTGTTGTAGTTCTTCTACTAAATATGTGTCTCCTCCAACCATTAACCCTTGTTACCATTCCTTGTCCCTATAACAAGGCCTCATGTTCAACCACACCTCACCACTCCCCATTTTCTTCATGGGAAACTATATTCTCAATAGAACATTCTTGCTCAACCCATGCTCAATAAGAAACAAGCACGACCCAAAACCAATAAAAAGAATAAAAATATGAAGAATCAGGGAAACAAATAGCATCAAGAGGGTGGATTCGAACCCCATAATCCTCCTTAAAAAACTAGAGGTAAGCATAATGCCACAAATTAGGATCCTAATAAACCCCCCGATTAGAGGAAATTTCAATTTAAAATGGGCCTTCCAAAAATAATACAAATTACATGTCATCATGTATTAGCCAATCAAAATGATTTAAAATTCAAAAAGGGAGGACCTAAAAAAATTGGAGGAAAAAAATAAAACTAATTTTTTGGATCGTATTTTCAACTTATCTCCTTGTAGGTTTACTCACATTTCAAGCAGGAGGACTCGTTGGATGCATAATTAAATTATGCATCCAACGAGTACCCATGTTGCATACTTTTGGCAACATCCACACCATGAAAAATTGAAAATACATTAAAAAACGTGTTTCTAGTGACATGGGTACTCGTTGGATGCATAATTTAATTATGCATCCAACGAGTCCTCCCGCTTGAAATTTGAGTAAACCTAAAAGGAGATAAGTTGAAAATACGATCCAAAAAAAGTATTTTTTTAACTCTCTCTACTATTATTTTATTATTTTCTTATTATTTTCCATAGGAGGCCCATTTTTTACCCAAATTTCCTCTAATTGGCAGCAAGAAGGGAAAGAGCCCTCAATTGAGGACTAACAATTTATGTTACATTTGTAGATTTTATGGGAAGTACACTCACCAATTTCTACATATTTCTAAGTCTCTCCATTTTTGGGATGAGGACAATAAACATGAAGCTACCAATTCCTATCAATGTCAAAATATTGCTCCACGCCTCATCCTACCACACCTAAACCAATATTCTTTCAAAACGCCTTCCCAACGGAAGGGGTGTTCACATGATAGCCCGCAATACCTTAGGATTATTTGTTGTCTACTTTATGTCACTCTAATTATCCTTCCTTCTAGAAAATTTACATGGACTCAACTAATGTCAACTTGCATACATGGTGTAAATAGTATGGGACATCAACTAAACCTACCAATTCTGATAAGGAAAAGGATGATCCATTTCCAGAAGGACCCTTACACCTATCACATCATAATATAGACCCTCTCTTGAAGATCATTGAGATCCCTCTATGTCTCACTAGCCACAACACCAACACTAGAGAAATTGCTAAGTCTTAACTAAAGTGTTTTGGATGACTTGGCACAATCCCCCACTACCATGTTTATGTTGGAAGTTCTCCAAAATATCTGGTGTAACACAATTACTCCTTGTTTTCCTTAGGTGCAATTGATCCCTCCAACTCTCATCTAATGACCTTTGAATTATATCAAGAAGAACCATGTATTCCTTATTCAATCACTTTCTAGGTTACTATCACCATTAAGAATTTGATCATTCATCAATGCCTCATTGATGAAGGAACTTCCACTTGTGTCATGTCCACCCATGTTTGGAAGAAGTCGATTTCCGTATATTAGCATCATTACTTATGACATTGTGCTCTTATGATCATCAACCTTCCTAGATGCAAGGTCTTCTCTAGAAATTCCCTATTCAACTTGATGGTAAGACAATATTGATTGGCATTGAGGTTGTAGATGCTTAGTTAGATTATAAGCTCCTCTTTGGTCGTATCTACATGTATTCTATGAAAGAAGTCGCCTCAATAGTGTTTAGACTCATGATGTTCCCTCGTGATGGAAAAACCATCATTCTTGATCAGATCACTTATTATGATCCCAAGGGGTCAACTTTCCTAGACCATGTCCTACCTGCAATTGAGGATAATCTTCCAATCCCTTCTATCACTAGTGTGGGTCCTCGAGTTGTGAAATATGCCTCTCTACATGGAATTGTTTTAGGCATGTCTCCTCTTACCTTAAAACAGGGCATGTCAACATTTTCAACCATACCTTCTAAGAAATAACACCAATTTCATTAAATTTGGACTTATTCTAGTCCAAGTCACTTGAACACGGGTCAAAAATAGCCTTTCTAAACCCCAAAATCAAGCAAAATTCGGTTCCAAAAGTGCCAAATCCGGGTTCCAAAAGTGCCAAAACCGGTTCCAAAAGTGCCGAATCCGGTTCTGAAAGTGCCAAAACCAGTTCCGAAAGTGCCAAATCAAGGTTCCAAATGTGCCAAAACTAGATCAAAAAGTGCCAAAACCAGTTATGAAAGTGCCAAAACCGGTTCCGAAAGTGCCAAAACCGGTTCCGAAAGTGCCAAAACCGATTCTGAAAGAGCCAAAACCGATTCCGAAAGTGCCAAATCAAGGCTCCAAAAGTGACAAAATCGGTTCCTAAAGAGCCAAATCCATTTCCAAAAATGCCAAATCCTTGTTCCAAAACCATACTTTTTCTTTTGATATTGCTACTTTTGAAATTGGTTTTTGATGTGTTCCGATATGATAATTATGACGGCAATTTGAAGTTGTAAATAATATACAAATTATCAAATGAATCGGTGTCTGTATAATATGATGGTCATTTCAAGTTGAATTTCATTAACCAACACCCCATTTTGAATGAGGCTTGAGATAAACGAATGAAGTGTCAGCTGATCCTTCTTCTGCCTCCTAGTATTTTCATAATAGTTCTAGACTCCAAGAAGGGTCGTTCAATCCTTTGTGCATTCACCATTCTGGATACATGTGAATTGTCGGATATTGGTGTTCTCAATTATCTACTAATAGAAGGGGCAGACGATCCTTCTTGTCGGCAGTCGGAAGTCCAGAGAAATATTGTTTAGATGTTATAACTTAGGCAATGTCTCGATCCCTACCATATACTACGGAAGTTAGTAGTGGGGAATTTTCGTCCCAACCTTCGTAGATTAAATATTTTTTCATTTCTCTTTTAAATGAAGGGTCGACCGACCCTTCTTGTGGTTAGTATTTTTGCAGTCTTCACCGTTCATGATATACATGAATTGAAATCATATACTTCATAGGTTGAATATTTTCACAATTCCCTCATAAATGAAGGGGCGGTCGACCCTTCTTCTACCCAATATTATTTTCATACTAGTTCTAGACTGCAAGAAGGGTCGTCCGATCCTTCTTATGTTCACCAGTTTGGATATAGGTGAATTGTTGGATATTCATGTTCACAATTATCTACTAAACAAAGGGTCGGTCGACCCTTCTTGTGATTTGTATTTTTCCAGTCTTGACCATTCTGGTTATACATGAATTGATCTCTATTTTGGTAGGCCAAAATCTCACATGTGAGCCTAGAAGAGAGATCTGACACCATAGGAATTGATGACATGGAATGTATGATGACATGGCATGTATGATGACATGGAATGTGTGATGAGGATGGAAAGACACATGATGGTGTTCCGGTGCTATCATTAATCTAGTGTCTCAATCTGACATCATTCTGGAAAAGTATGACAAGTTTGTGAAACTTTGGAAATTGACCAAGTATGGAAAAAGTAGAAAAACCTGCTCTGAGAGAATGCCCGCCATAATTCATCGTTTGAGAAAAATGCACGCATCATCATATAATTCTATAGCTTGTTGAAGTGGATATCTAGTCATGGTCTCATTTTTCCTTTATCATTTCTAAGGAGAAAGTTATAAGTTTGCCAAAATAGGGTTTCAAGATCAACCTTGGAGAAAATCTTGGAAATGACCAAGTGTTGGAAAACTGGTTCAGGTGGACTTGGGAAAATGCCCGCCGTACCTCATGGGAGAATGATAAAAGGGTGGTTAGAGCAATGACTATTCGATAAAGGGAGTTTAGATCAATGGTCCATAATCTTTCCGCGCCACTAACATAGCCGACGTAATGGAGGTCTGAGCAGTTGCAAAATACCATACAACTATACGCGTGTCATCTCCACATCATTTTGCAATCAGATAAAGCGGTGAGGAAAACCACCATCCCCCGTTGCGAAACCACCTTCGGTGGTGTATAAAAGAGAAGGGAACATCAAAACTTGAATTTTGTGTTGCTAACGGCGAAGGATTGGAACATATCTGTGCTGCTTGAAAGCGACATAGCATAGTTTATTCAACCTATCCGTGCCAGGTAGGTCCTCTTAACTCATGAACGTAACTAGAATTGTTTACATAATGGAAGGAAGTAGTGAAACCATCTGTCAGAACGTTGAAACTATGAGGATAGGAGAAACCATAGTGGATAGAGACAGTGACATTCATGACCCCATAATGGTTAAATTCTCAGTTTCAAAAATCAAAAGCAAGTTAGAGGGTTTATGTAAACAAAATTTGGATGTGCACAATGTTTATAAGTCCCGTTTTATCCATTTCTATCTTGAACAACCTTCAGGGTTTCTGGAATTTGTTTCGTGGTGTGCAGTAAATTATTGTCACAATCAAAGAGTCATTATGAATTCATCATGAAATAAAATTATTTTTCATGTAAATGCGTCTACCGTTAGGAAAGCTCTAGCAGTACCCCTATTTTCCTCTCACCACCAGGAAGATTTTGCCGAAGAAGCCCTAATTAGCCAATACAAAGAGTCATCCACTGAGACCAAACAAACCTTCATGACCAGCTGTCTGAAACTTGGCCTTGCCATTGATAGCACCCCTTATCCACTTGACATTAATTTCTTTGATGAAAATTCACAATTAGTTTTGTCACTCATTTCACAATTTTTAGGGTTTGATGATGATTCCATGGTCATAGAGGTCCAGTTAAGTTTTCTTTTTAGATTAAGTGTTGGTAGAGCAGAAATGGATTACAGTCAAGTACCCTACCTTAAATTTGATTAATCCTTGGCTTGGAACATCCACTCTCAATTAGTGAATTTCCACACTTTGAGACATTTCAGATTCCAGACACACCTAATGAAAATGCTCATGTTTAGCAATTGAAAAGATTTACATTTCCCACTGTTTGTGTTGTCAGAAATAGTGGAAGACAGTATGTTTAATTTTATGAATTTTATTTTATCAGAAGTATACATATTGATGTTTGGAGAAAATTTTCCTAGAGTATTATCAGAGATGAAGACCCTGATGCAATTAATCCCAAAAAAAGAAGTTGGAGACTGGTTTTAGGGAAGCAAGATACAGTAATCAGACTTTATGGATTTGTTAAGGAGACCTATATTCTACCATCCTTTTTTACTCCGAGATTTTTTGCTTTGGGGTTTATCAGACAAAAATTGATAGTAGAAAATGACCATTTTCTACATTTCAAGAAAGCTACATATATAAAGTTCCCTTTAAAAATTGGTCCTTTTATCATCAAGAACAAGAATGCTGTCCCTTTTGTACAAAAACATTTAGAAGCACTGACTTTTAGGAAATCGACAGCTATTAATTATGATCCTTGTCATGTTATTTCTGATAGAAGGAAAGAGAACAAAAATAAATCCTTTGATCACCAAGAGGTTGAAGGATTGGCGAAGATGGAAAATTTACTACAATATAAATCATACACAGAAGTTTCAGGAAGTTCCCACGCTAATACTTCTAACTTGGATAAAGTTTCAGCTGAGTTGGTACCTGAGATGGTACCTACCCCAGGAAAGGTTGAAGCAAAAAGTAAAAAAAGTTTTTATGAAAGTACTGATATGCAGGTGGAGGAAGAAAGAGACGCCAAAAGATTAAAATCAAGACAGCAAGATGAAATAGTTGTATCTGACAAAGAAAAGAGAATGAAGAAAGAAAAATACCGAGGGCCAGGAATTCAAGTACAGGAATAAGAATTTGATGAGGAAAGAGCTGCAAGTGATTCTAGCAAATTTCATTCAAGAGATGAAATATGTGTAAAATATGGCAAATACAAACAAACAACAGTAGAAGCAATGCATAAGTTGTTTCTAGAAGTCAGGAATGTTGTCGATTCTTAAATTACTCTAATGAAAAGCAGAGATCTAGACAAAAATACTTTGAATTTGGCTATATCGTCTGATGATAAGGTCACAGAAATGAAATTGAATATGCAGAAGATAACAGTCCCTAATAAAATTCACCTACACAGATAGACTAGAGAGGTTATTTATGCTGATATGATGAAAGCTACTTTAACAGTGGAAAAACTACAGAAAAGAGTGAACAAGCTGCAAATCCAGTTGAGGCAAGAGAAAACAGAGAACAAAGCTCATTAGCTGCAAATAAAAAGATTAGAAGATGACCTGGTGAAGAGCAATGATGAACCAAACAGAGAGGAGGCAATTAAAAATCTTTTAGCTGAGAAAGAAAAGAATATCCAATTACTTCAGCAAAAGGTTAGAATTCCAGCAACTTGGATAATTCAAGCATCTAAATTAACTGTGTTAGAACAAGAAAAATAAACTTTATCTCAAGAATTGGATGATTGTATTGCTAAATTGCTCAATTTTAAGGAAAAAGAAGAAAGTTGGGAGAAATATAGATCGAGTCTTAAGACTGAAATTGAAGATCTAAAGGCCAAATCGGAAAATACAACACAAAAGAAGCAAGGAACAGATCAAGGCAACAAAGAAGCAAGCATAAATGATATAGTTCAAGCTATGTCCCAGGTTAGCTTAAAAGAGGTGGAGATCATAGAACTAAAAGAAGAAAAACAAAGACTAGAAGAGGAAAATAACAAAAAGGAAAATGAAATAAAAGAGTTGACAAAAAACAATAAATATTTTGTAGGCAGAAATCAGAGGATGATGGGCCAAGTGACATGACAACTAGCATTGCAAGGTGCAAATCGTTTGATTTGGGATTCAATCATTTATGAGGATGCAAAATTGAGGCCTTATTTAGATTTTATGAAGACAAACGAAGCCATAGAAAATGATAGCTTACAAAGTTGTAAAGCAATGAGAGAAGTTTTAGATAAGATACCAAAAGATACAGCCCAGGGTACCATAAGTTTCTTAAATACTCTGACATAAGGTGATCTAAAAGCAATGGCTATCGAAAATAGGGTAACAATTATAACTTGGGCTAGGAGAGTCCTTGGAAAACATTCTAGACTTCAGGAAGGGTCATCCGATCCTTCTTGTGCTCACCATTCTGGATACAGGTGAATTGTTGGATATCGGTGTTCTCAATTATCTACTAAACGAAGGGTTGGATGAACCTTCTTGTGCTTTTCCATTATTGAGCATTTTGGTTATACATGAAATGACGGCCTAGCCTTGGTATTTTTCCATGATTGACCATTCTGGTTTTTGGTTGTAAATGTTTTCCAATAATCAGGGATTTGATGCCCACAACCCGCAATTATGGATTGTGGGAAGAGTATTGTAAATGTTTGTGTTCTTCCTTTACGCAACCCGCAATGCGGATTGCGGGAAGTATTTGAATAATGGATTTGCGACATTTGTTTCTACAACCCTCAATGCGGATTGCAGAAACTTTGGTTTGTTTTCATTTGAAGTTGAACGTCATTAACCTACACCCCATTTTTTAATGAGGCTCGAGATAAATGAATGAAGGGGTGGCCAACCCTTCTTCTGCCCAATATTATTTTCAGAATAGTTCTAGACTACAGGAAGGGTGGTTCAATCCATCTTGTGTTCACCATTGTGAATACAAGTGAATTGTCGTTTATTGGTGTTCATAGTTATCTACTAAGAGAAGGGGTGGCCAATCCATCTTGTCGGTAGTCGAAAGTAGGGATAAACATTGTTTACATGTTATAACATAGGCAATGTCTTGATCCCTACCATATTCTGTGGAAGTTGGTAGTGGGGAATTGTTGTCCCAACCTTCGTAGGTTAAAAACAATTTCATTTCTCTTTTAAATGAAGGGTCGATCGACCCTTCTTGTGCTTAGTAGTTTTGCAGTATTCACCATTCATTATATACATGAATTGACAACCTATACTTCCTAGCTTGAATATTTGCACAATTCCCTCATAAATGAAGGGGCGTCTGACCCTTCTTCTGCCCAATATTATTTTCATACTAGTTCTAGACTGCCAGAAGGGTCGTCCGATCCTTCTTGTGTTAACCAGTCTGGATATAGGTGAATTGCTGGATATTGGTGTTCACAATTATCTACTAAATGAAGGGTCAGTCGACCCTTCTTTTGATTTATATTTTTCCAGTATTGACCATTCTGGTTATACATGAATTGATCTCTATTTTGGTAGGACAGCATCTCAACTATAGGAAGTGATGACATGGCATCTATGATGACATGGAATGTGTGATGCATCCGAAAAGAAACATGATGGTGTTCTGGTGCTATCTGACATCATTCTGGAAAAGTATGACAATTTTGTGAAAATTTGGAAATTAACAAAGTATGAAAAATGTAGTCAAAACTACTATGAGAGAATGCCCGCCATAATTCATGGTTTGAGAAAAATGCATGCACCATCATATCATGCTATAGATTGTGGGAATTGTTTGAATAATGGATTTGTGACATGCGTTTCCGCAACCTGCAACCCGCAATGAGGATTGCGGATTGCGAAAACTCAGGTTTTTTTTTCTTTTTCGAGTTGTAGTCCCATAACTCGCAATTGCGGATTGCGGGAACATTGTATATATTTCCAAAAAATAAACCCGCGCAACAGATCTTCCGGGATTAGATCTCGGCCATCGATTTGTCTTAATCTTACGCCTCAGATTTATCCCGATGGAATTAATAAATATGTTTATTTTTTTCTGTTTCCTTTTATTATTTTTCATCTTCGAAAATTACTTGCTGTGTGGATTTTACTGCGAGTTTTTACTAGGGGTCATTTTTGCCATTTTTTACAGCTTAAATGAAGGGTTGGCTGACCCTTCTTATCCTTAGTATTTTTTCAGTCTGCACCATTCTAGATATATATGAATTGACATCCTATCCTTTGTATGTTGAATATCTGCACAATTCCCTCATAAATGAAGGGGCGGTCGATCCTTCTTCTGCACAATATTATTTTCATACTTGTTATAGGATGCCAGAAGGGTCATCCGATCCTTCTTGTGTTCACCAGTCTGGATACAAGTGAATTGATGGATATTGGTGTTCACAATTATCTACTAAACGAAGGATCGGTTGACCCTTCTTGCAATTTATATTTTTCTGGTCTTGACCATTTTGGTTATACATGAATTGATCTCTGTTTTGGTAGGCCAAAATCTCACATGTGTGAGCCTCAAAGAGAGAACTGACACCATAGGAAGTGATGACATGGAATTGTTAAATTTTCAGAATTTACTTCAATCTGATCTAGGATCTTAACTGAGAGAACAACATGTACAACATATCTACAGCATATCAATCATGGAGACAATAATGCAAGCACACAAGAGACACAAAGATTTACTTGGGGAAAACCATAAAGGTGAAAAACCCCAATAACTTCCTCAGAGATAGAAAGAGCAATGATACAACCAACCAAGAGAGATAGCCATAACCTAGCAGCAGATCCTCCTCCTCCATAAGTGCGCCACTCCTCCTTGAGTGCATGTGTGAGAAGTGAGTGAGCAAATAGAGTGCCTCCCGCACTCTATTTATACTTGACTTGACTTGCCTTTTTACCTAACTCATGTAGGCTCGAACTTTACCACATAACATAATGCTGAGTGGGATGACCCCCAATAGGGTGGTCTAATAACCCTTTGACCCACATGGCCGACCCCCAATAGAGTGGTCTAATAACCCTTTGACCCACATGACTTATACAGGGCCGACCCCAAATAAGGTGGTCTAATAACCCATCAAGTATAAGTTATGACACTTACAATATAAGTGACGACACTTCCTTATAGAGGAATAATACCATCTCTATAGGAATACAATATACATATATGTGAAATACATTCCAAAGTTACATATACATCAACACTCCCTCTTAACTAGGAAGGTATTTCTCAGCACAGTTCTTCTAGCACAAGTCATCTTCTCTGGATCATCGTCACTGGATAATCGTCATCGAGTCATCATCATCGCCACTGCTGGTGCTATCTCAATCAATCTCTGAATCTACTCGTCATAGGAAGTTCTATAGAGCCAGTCCTTTTTCATACTGGATGTAGGCCCACCACCTGCAGGTCTTCGTCATCACTGGCCATACTGTGGAATCCTCAGGACTTATTATGTGCATCACAAAACCTCGAAAGAGCATCCCAGGATGTTACGGGTACACAACTCTGACCTGTAGGATCTCCCAGGTCGCCATTACATGTGACCCCACCATAAAACCTGGCAAGAGCATCTCAGGATGTTACGGGTACACAACTCCGACCTGAAATCTCCCAGGGCGCTATTACATGTGGTCCACCGCAAAACCTCGCAAGAGCATCTTAGGATGTTACGGGTACACAACTCCGACCTGAAATATCCCAGGGCGCTATTACATGTGGTCATGGAAAAATCTCGCAAGAGCATCCCAGGACTGATTACGGGCACACAGCCCAACCTATTGGATCTCCCAGGGCGCTATTACATGCCATAGGACAAAACCTCGCAAGAGCATCTGCTAGATATCCCAGGGCGCTATTACATGCCATAGGCAAAACCTCGAAAGACTATCTGCAGATCTCCCAGGGCACCGAATTACATGTCCTCCCAGAGAAAAACCTCGAAAGAGCATTTGCCAGATGTCCCAGGGCACCGATATTACATGCCATAGGCAAAACCTCGAAAGACCATCTGCAAATCTCCCAGGGCACCGGATTACATGCTCATCTGCACAACCTGATCCACAGCCATAGAGTATCAACCTGATACTCACCATACATCATCCTGATGTATCCATGATCATCCTGATCATCATCACTGCAACGTCCTGCTGCATGTCATCTGGAGCAACATCCTGAAGCTCGTCATCTATGATCATCCTGATCATCATTGCAACATCCTGCTGCATGTCATCTGGAGCAACATCCTGAAGCTCGTCATCTATGATCATCCTGATCATCACTGCAACATCCTGCTGCATGATCCACCTGATCATCAATGCATCCACCTGATGCATACCAAGTATCTACCTGATACATATCATCATACATGATCCTCCTGATCATACAATGTATCCACCTGATACATGATACATATCACCATACATGATCAACCTGATCATACAATGTATCCACCTGATACATATACAGATACATGGTCCAAGCATCCAACATGATGCATATACAAAATACATACACATGATCCAACTGATCATATCCAGCATCCAACATGATGCATACATACATAAATGATCCAACTGATCATATCTAGCATCCAACATGATGCATACATACATAAATGATCCAACTGATCATATCCAGCATCCAACATGATGCGTACATACATAAATGATCCAACTGATCATATCCAGCATCCAACATGATGTGTACATACATAAATGATCCAACTGATCATATCCAGCATCCAACATGATGCGTACATACATAAATGATCCAACTGATCATATCCAAGCAGAAACTAGAACATCATCCTGATGCCCATTATCCAGCGCTTACATCCACAGCCATGTGAAGGATCCTCCTTCCAACATGCTTGGAATGGCTTCAGCAAATGTGTCCATCACTTCTGCCTCGAAGTATCCTCAATCTGAAGAACGCCAAGTCTCTCTCTGAAGTACTCGAACTTCACCCTGGCTAGTGGCTTCGTCAGCACATCTGCAATCTGCTCGTCCGTCGCAACATACAGGAGCTTCACAGCTCCTCTCTGCACCATATCCCTGATATAGTGATATTTGATCTCTATGTGTTTCGACCTGTCATGAAACACTGGGTTCTCGGACAGCTTTACACAACTCTGGTTATCACAGAAGATACCAGTAGCCTCCAACGGGAGATCAAATAGCTCAGACAGTAGCTTCCGTAGCCATACTGCCTCACAACTAGCTGAACAGGATGCAACATACTCTTCCTCAGCTATACTCAGTGCTACGCAAGACTGCTTCCTGCTAAACCAAGAGATCACACCTGATCCCATACTGAAGCAGCACCCAGATGTGCTCTTCCTGTCTGCAGCACTGCCAGCCCAATCTGAATCAACATAACCCTGCAGGTTAAACTTTTGATTCACCTCATACCTGAGCCCATAATCCATTGTACCCTTCAGGTACCTCAGAATATGCTTTACAGCAACCAAGTGAACACTCCTCGGATCCGTCAGGAATTGGCTCAATGTTTTCATAGCAAAGCAAATGTCTGGTCTCGTGTTCGTCAGGTACATCAAGGACCCAATCATCTGGCGATACATAGAGACATCAATCGGCTCAGATGAAGCATCACATAGAAGCTTCAGATTTGATGCCATAGGTGTGGCCATGGCATTGCAATCCATCATCCCGAACCTCTTTGGGATCTCTACTGCATACTTCCCTTGTCCAAGGAAGATTCTATCTGCACTTTGCCACACCTCCATGCCAAAAACAAATAGTGCATCATCCCCAAGTTCTTCATCTTGAACTCGGTAGTAAGCTTCCGCTGCGTGTCGGCAATCAATCTATCTTCACCATACCAAGTTCTGCACATATATGATTTCCTATCATGTGTCTCAGAACTAAGTGGCTGCTCTACATACACTTCTTCTTCAACTACACCATTCAAGGAAGCTGTCTTGAATCCATCTGGTGTATCTTCTATTTCATCACTTTTATATTTCTCAATGCTGCCATCTGCAACATGCTTGATCTGATAGTTCCATTTGGAAGTCATAGCAAACTTCCTTTCATGTCTTGGGATTACATCCCAAACATCATTCTTCATGATCGACGGATCATGGCATTTCATTTCTTCATCCCAGATCCTGGGAACTTCAATATCTTCAATATCTTCAATAGATATCTTTGTTGCTAGAACAAATGTTGTAGTTCTTCTTTTGTAGGAGATGGCATACGATATTTCCTACACAACAAGTTAAATTGCATGATTAGAAAACATATCATAGTTTTCAGAACAAATTCTTACACATAAAGAAATATGCCATACAGTCATGCAATTATCTTAGCCAATGCTTCAATACAACATTTATCCATATTCCGTAACTTTCTAGATGCCTTCCAATCTCTACCAGAACATTGTTAAGAGTGTGCACAACTCCCAACATGTCAGCAAAGAGGTTTCATTCTAGATAAGTAGCAATGGAATGTTGTACAGTGCCATAGGCCACTTAACCATGCATATTAGGAGTATACTGTTCATCAATGCAATTATTCTAATATGCATAATACACAACCTAATTCTAGGAACATCAGTATATACATTATTGAACAGTATTATTTAAGAAATGGAAATTCAAATACTTATCTTTGTTTGTTCGTTGGGTGGACTCCCTCTGAGTCTTCGCTTCCTTGCAGGAGCTACTGGAGTCCTAATCTGAAGTAGCTTCTTCTACACCTTTCTGTTGTGGGATGTAGAGAGATGGTCAACTCCCTCTGAATATCTGCATCCTTTCATAAACCACTGGAGTGTACTCCCTCTTGATCTTTGCTTCCTGGATTACCTGTCCTTGAACTTACATTCATCCTTGGTTCCTATGCATGCTTATTAGTATCATGATTGTGTTATCCTTTTGATCTCATATAAAATCATACATTCATTAGTATACTATTAAAACAAAATAATCTCAAGCATGTATAGTCATGATCATTTCAAACAAAAAATAATAAGCATTAGCATTCAAGGTTTATGTAGAATTCTTAAGGTTAGTCAAATCATAAGAAACATAACATGTCTAAACCTGTAATTACTCAAACCTATGACTCTTCAGGTTAGTTGAATCATCAATCAAGATAAGAGATATATTATGCATAAAACCTGTGATTATTCAAACCTATACCTTCATGATTCTTTTGGTTAGTCATATCATCAATTAAGGTAAGAAACATAATATGCATACAACCATGATTATTCAAACCTATGACTTCATGAATAATCATTATCAACAACAGTATAAGATCCTAACACAAGGTAGGATTCTAACTTGATATAGGAAAAACATACCTAGATTAGCATGCTAGCTATTTATGTCTAACATACTCACATGATGTCTTCTTGTTCTTCTTCAATGACTTGTGCTAGGAACCTGTATATCTCATAGGTTAACTATTACAAAACCAAGTTATACATACCTTGTAAATGGATCTTCTATGAGATCCATGACAATGGATGAATCTTTGTCCTCATGTTATCATGATCATATGTTCTTGGACCAGAACATGATTTGTCTTTCTTGGTGTACCTTTCATGTTAGTAGACAACATAAACCTCATACAACACCATAATGCATTAGTACAATCATAAGTGTCAACACCCTAACCAATGAATATTTTCTATCATGCATTCATAATTTTGTTAAGGTGATACGACAAATCTAAAATCAAAATTGTACTAACCGTAATAACATGAAGACAAACATACCATAAACTTAATCATGGACAAATATCGAAACATACCTCGATGAGTCATACCTGTCGAGATCGCTTGTAATCTTCTTATATAAGGCCTTAGCCTCATCTCCCTCTGAAACAGGAACTTCTTCACTTATGCAGGTGACCAATCCATCTTCTTCTAGGATTAACCCAATCCACTTGATTTGCAAGAACTGGACCTGGAGATGGATATGGGTTTGTCAGAGAAACCCCAAAAATTCAAACTTTGAATTTCAAACTTCCGAAAGGATAGAAATATGCGCCTTGATGAGCTGATCAAACTGGTATATTCAGAATTTGAAAACTGCAAAGTTTCACTCCTCAATTTTGCCTTTGAAACTTTCGGATTCACTGGACGTGACCCTAAACTGGGGTTTGATGAAGCCCACTCTTCTGCCCAATCAAAAGGTTTGAACCAAAGCTCTAAGCTTCTATTTTTCTAAGGAGCTTCTAGCTGTGGTCACAGATTTCAAAAATTCCCATTTTTACAGAAGCCCTAATTTTCCACTTTCCTGATCAAAGTCCCGAACTAGGGTCTGATCAAGCCCGGCCTTCTGCCCAACCAAAAATTCTGATCTTGGTCTCTAAATTTTTATTTTGATGAGTAGCATTCAGCCGTGGTCTCTGATTACAAAAATTCCAACTTTCTCCAAAGCCCTAAATTCCGGAAGCCGTGAATGAAGGTACAAAAAAATAATTCTGTTTTGACAGAAATATGTACCTGATTGTTTCTGGCGTAACTCCAAAATTTTTGATCCACGGGGTTTGAAAAAGTTTCCTGAGATAGCCTGACCTGTTAGCTTTCCATCCTGATAGGTCTAACCTCAATTGGATTTTCTGAGAGAGAGTTATGCCAAATGTCGCAACGTGACCTGTTTTGGGATAATACAGGAGAGCGAACTTGTACGGCATGCCACGTGTCACTGTTTCAACTTAGACCTCTGAAAATATTTTCTGAGATATCTAGGCCTGTTATATTTCCATCCTAACAGGTCTGACCTAAATTGGATTCTCTGAGAGAGAGTTATGCCAAGTGTCGCAACGTGACCTGTTTATAGGATAATACAGGAGAGCGAACTTGTACGGTGTGCCACGTGTCACTGGTTCACCTTCGGCCTCTAAAAACATTTTTTGAGATAGTATAGTCTGTTTACTACCTGTAAATTTTTACGAAATTTCATTTGGAGCTTCCTAGCCCAAGTTATGACCTTTTTCCCAAGGTCACCTGATTTTGACTCAGATCTAGAAGAGGCAGAAACCCTATATTGCACAGATCATAAATCACAAAGTACAACGAATTAGAGGTTTTCCTTTGGACACAAGGTACCTGGAGATTTAATCTTCGTCCTGTAACAATTTCAGATCCGAAAAATTCGCCAAAACGGATTTATAGCGAAAGTTCTACGATGACTGGTTTTTGCTATATCAAGCCCTAACATCGTAAGTGCAACAAGTGTCATACATGCCATATCTTGCCTTCTTTCAGGCTAGCTCTGATACCATGTTAAATTTTCAGAATTTACTTCAATCTGATATAGGATCTTAACTAAGAGAACAACATGTACAGCATATCTACAGCATATCAATCATGGAGACAATAATGCAAGCACACAAGAGACACAAAGATTTACTTGGGGAAAACCATAAAGGTGAAAAACCCCAATAACTTCCTCAGAGATAGAAAGAGAAATGATACAACCAACCAAGAGAGATATCCATAACCTAGCAGCAGATCCTCCTCCTCCATAAGTGCGCCACTCCTCCTTGAGTGCATGTGTGAGAAGTGAGTGAGCAAATAGAGTGCCTCCCGCACTCTATTTATACTTGACTTGACTTGCCTTTTTACCTAACTCATGTAGGCTCGAACTTTACCACATAACATAATGCTGAGTGGGATGACCCCCAATAGGGTGGTCTAATAACCCTTTGACCCACATGGCCGACCCCCAATAGAGTGGTCTAATAACCCTTTGACCCACATGACTTATACAAGGCCGACCCCAAATAAGGTGGTCTAATAACCCATCAAGTATAAGTTATGACACTTACAATATAAGTGACGACACTTCCTTATAGAGGAATAATACCATCTCTATAGGAATACAATATACATATATGTGAAATACATTCCAAAGTTACATATACATCAACATGAATGTGTGATGTTGCAATCTGACAGAGATCGACGGCCACAAGCGTTGTTCTCTAAAGTAAGACAGGATGGTTTAAGCATGGGCGGAGTGTTGCTAGCCCGCGAACAAGTAGGAAATTAGATCGACGGGCGGAAGGACAGATCTACAGATGACAGGTACTTCGGTGATTTGAGATGCGTGGGGAAATGTGGGAAGTTTTGGTAGGGACCGCATGTTTCGATGGTGCAGATATGGCGTGGAAAGGCATCAACAGTGGAGGTTTAGTTCACAGATTGAACATGCATGGAGTATCGGCATCTTCCAAATTCGCGAACCTCGGTAAAGGCCGCACCTTTGGACAGTAAGGATGTGGAAAGTGGCCAGATCGATAGTTGATAATAACTACGTAGATCTAAGGTACGAGGAAGGCAGTGTTTGAGATATTGAAGGCTATGGAAGGCCGTGGGGCTAAGCATCGAAGAATATCAACAGTACCAGATCGATGATGGACGGCTCAGAGAAATTCCTTTATCGCTAGAGGTGCAAGAATGATAGGAAAGGATAGATAATAGAAAATGGAATGCATAGGGATCTGAGTACTGTATGATTCGGTTGCCCCCTTGCCCCCTTGGTCAAGGTCAAGGGGGGCAAGTTAATTTAGATAGATTCAAATAGACTCTAGCACCTTGTTGATTGCACATTCTATTTGGGACCAAGTCCAACAAAATTGATGCAAAAACTTAACAACTAGCTCAAAGAAAACTTCAAAGAATCAAGTAAGAGAGCTAAAATGCAAAGTCACATGACACATATCGAACAAAGTTATAATCATTTTGAATCTTTGATATATAAGCAAATATAGGGGTTTAAGATTGCTCCAATGCATGCAAAAACAATTCCCACTTCCAAAGGTATATTCTTCCTCCATGAGATCAAATGAGCTAAGACTTAAAATTGGATGAAAGTATATGCAGGCCACCTGATAAATTGATAATATTTTTGGTATTAAAAATAGAATTTACATGCATTGAATAGATAGCAATGTTAAGCTACCTATTGTGTGGATTTGACTGCGAGTTTTTACCAAGGGTCGTTTTCACCATTTTTTCCAGATTAAATGAAGGGTCGGCCGACCCTTCTTGTGATTAGTATTTTTGCAGTCTTCACCATCAAGATATACATGAATTGAAAGCCTATACTTCATAGGTTGAATATTTGCACAATTCCATTATGAATGAAGGGGCAGCCGACCCTTCTTCTACCCATTATTATTTTTATACTAGTTCTAGACTGCCAGAAGGGTCATCCGATCCTTCTTGTGTTCACCAGATTGGATATAGGTGAATTGCTCGATATTGCTGTTCACAATTATCTATTAAACGAAGGATCGGCCGACCCTTCTTGTTATTTATATTTTTCCGGTCTTGACCATTCTGGTTATACATGAATTGATCTCTATTTTGTAAGGCCAAAATATCACACGTGTGAGCCTCAAAGAGAGAACTGGTATCATAGGAAGTGATGACCCTTTGTTTTGTTTTTATTTGGAGTGTGGTCTCGAAACCCACAATTGCGGATTGCAGGAACGTTGTATATATTTCTGAAAAATTCAACCCCCGCAACTTGTTTTCCGCATTTCCATGATTAGATCTCAGCCATCGATTTGTCTTAATATTATGGCCCAGATGTAACCCAACAGAATTAATAAATATATTGATTTTGTTTTTGTTTTCTTTTATCATTTATCATTTTCAAAAATTGCCTGCTGTGTGGATTTTACTACTAGTTTTTACCAGGGGTCGTTTTCGCCATTTGTGCGGATTTTACTGTGATTTTTTAACAGGGGTCGTTTTCGCGAGTTTTTACTAGGGGTCGTTTCCGTGACTTTTTACCAAGGGTCATTTTCACGACTTCTTACCAGGGGTTGTTTTCGCCATTTTTTCCAGCTTGCACAGGTTGGCTTCGTGTCACTTTCTTATTCAATTGTTCAAGGTTTTTTTCTATTTTGAGTTTTTTTTCTTATTGGTGTTTATTTATTCATCAGATTTCTCTAGTTTTTCAAACATGTCTCATAACACTCGCTGCAAAACTCCTCAAAAAGATCTTTTGAACAAAGACCCAAACTTTAGCATCCTTTCCAACACCAGCAATAAGGTTTCTGAGACATACCAAATGGATTGGTCCAAAATTTAATCCATCTTTGACAATGACGACCTAACTGATATTCAGAGTAACCGCCCCGCCTATGAAAATATTAGGGATTCACAACTCCATTCTATAGCTTCCAAACTTGCTATCCTTCCCTACATTGATGCAGTTAAGTGGATTATAGACCATGCTAACCCTAAAGACCGCTCTTTCAATGATAGTGTAGGGTCTCAATTGGCTACTTTTTGTGCTGAGGTTTTTACCAAAGCTTATGCCCTAAAACCAGCTAGTCAACCCCTCAATGTTGCATTCCTTGAGTCGTCAAAGACTAGGTACAATTTCAACGAAATGTTGAAGTCTTGGATGCACAGACCGGCAAATTTCATGCCCAGGGTTGATAATTTATAGCCAATTTCATGGTTCAAAGAGCCTTATTCTCTTATGGAAGCCATGCTCTGCAGACTTTATGGTCTCCCTAATTGTTCAGTATTCAAAGCTGAATGGGCTCCTATCACCCATCATGTCCTAAAAACGGGGCAATCATTCCCTTGGGCTTCAATTTTATCAGCAGAGTTAAAGACAGCCATTGAGAAATATCAGAAAACAATAGCTACAAGGAAGCCATACTTCTTTTTCTCTGCATTTGTAATTGATGTTTTATGTATAGACTTTTAGTATCCCACCATGGGGTGGAGTTTGACTAAGTCCTCACCCCCTGTTCATATTTATTGTTCTACCTTATGGGAAAGCAATTTTGTTCCCTTGCTCTATGACATCTGCGACCATTTCTTTGGTGGAATTTACCAGCAGATTTTCAGGGAAGATGCCCCTACCCTTTCTCTTGATTCCAGAACTCTCATCCATACATTGGGTGACTGGTATGTGGGAGAATCCTTTGATTACATTAGAGTATGGGGAAGCAGTACTCTACATTTTCTACCAAGATTTGTCCTTGAGATATTGTTACTTGAGGAGATATCTTATCAGACTGTTATAGATGGTGTCTACCTTAAGCTCACTGGTCCCAAAAGGAAGGGATGGCCTAAGTTCCCTTTAAACCTCGGGCCTTTGGTTATCCCAACTTCAACTTGGGTTGCAACACTGTGAGATAGGATTGCTTCTTTCAAATTGGGATTTGCTCCCAAAATAACTCATGACCCCAAAGGATTTCTGGAGGCTTATTTCAAACAGGCGCATATGAGGATTGGTTATACACATCAACACATCCCTGATGACTCTATTTATCAGGGAGTTAATATTTTCTCTGAAGTGCTGCTGAGGGAAAAGAGCAAAGAAGAACAGAGCCATATATTTCAGTATCAGTAGGAGCTTAAAACTGAGGTTTTGAGATATAGAAGCATGGAACTCAAGCTTTATGAGAAAAAAAGAAAAGATAGGGAAGAAAAGGAAGCTAACAAAGCCAGTGCTCCATTGATGCTGACCTACCTAGATCGAGACAAAGGAAAAGGCCTTATGGAGGATACTCTGAAGTTGAAAACTGCTGCAGAATTAAAGATCTTAATGCATACATCTCAGCAATTCAAGTAGAAATTAGCACAGATGAAGTCTTCGGTGCTGGATACCCAAGTGGTTGTAGTACCCAAACCCACTACTGATATTCAAGTGGTTTCTATAGCCAACCTGATTAGTGATGTTCAAGTGATTGTTGTGAGTAAACCAACTAAAAGATAGAAAATTCAAACTTCAGCCTCTGAGATTCCTACTCTTACTATTGAGGACAGTGATGTGGAAGATGAAACACTTCCTTTTGTGACTGTGGTGCAGGAAGAAACTGAAAGTTCTCAGGAAATCGCAGATGTGTTGGATGACATAGTCATGGATGATCTTTTCCCAGATCAACAGTCTCTTGAAACCACTACTGTTGTCGACACCACAACTTCAACACTCTTACTTTCATCCATTCAATCTCTTTCCACTTTATCTTCTAGGGTAACACCACCATCCACCATATCCCAATTATTTCATGCAATAACTTCCATTACTGTTCCATGTCCAATCCTGTCAGTTCCACTTTCCATTCCACCATCAATAGTTGCAGAGATCCAGTCTTCAACTGTCTCTCTGCAACCACCATCATCTATTTCATCACCACCAGCCAATGATGTCCAAATCCCGGTTGTTTCGTCTTCACCATTAGTTGTCAGTGCATCTTTTTCACTTCGTGAAGTTTTTACTTCAATCCCTACTCCAACCTATTTACCCTCAGTCCCTGAAGTTATCCCTTCTCCACTAACCACCTCTCAGATTACTATGACAATACCTAATACCACTGTTACTCAGACAACCCCAATAATTGCAACAGGAGATGTGGCTACATCCTCGACTGAATTGGTAGCTACTTATGAGGAAGATATTATAACCTCGCTTGGAGATTATTTCTATAGCAAAAAGGCTAAGGTAGTGGTGAAGAAGGGTAACAAAAGAGGCATAGATCAAGATGTGGTGCAAGGCCCCTTTCCTAATCAAATAATTTGGGCCAAGCAATTAGATGACATACAACAAGAAGCACTGGATACTGATGCTGCCATGGGTGCTTTTGCAGGTGCCAATTTTGATTTAGTAATCACACTGAATAAAGAAATTGATGTCAAGAAGGAGGAGCTCAAGAAACTTCAAGAGTAGCTGGTTAAGGCCAATGAAAAACATGAAGCTGACATTCGTGAACTGAGAAAAGCATTTGAAAATAAGATTGAAGACCTTCAAGAACAAAATGCTTCTTTTCAAGTCCAATTGCAAGATGCTGAAGTTTTGGACACTGCCAATGCTGAAAAGATAACTATTCTTGAACAACAGCTAAAGGATGCAACTGCAATTGCAGCCTCCTCTGCGTTTTCTAGGTTTTCACAGCAAGAGTTCAAGGACCTAGCCAATCAATTCAACCTGGAGCATCATTAGCTTCTAGCTAAGCTATTTACTACCTTGGGTGAAATCCATGAGACTTACATTATATTTGACAAAATGGCTGGCACCTTGGGACAGCAAGTAGAGGAAACAAAACAGGCTTCCAAAGATTTAGAAGACATCATGGATTGGCAGAAGTATATTGAAGATAAGCCAGCTGATATTCCTGAGTTGGATAGCCTCAAATTCAGAAGGATCCGAATTGTTGTACGAGCTTGGGAGAATGTTATTGACATGGTACAGGATACTATCAATCAGGCTCAAGCCCTTTGCAGAAGAAGATGGTATACCTCAAACAATCTCATCGAGATACTGGCATTCCCTATAATGGGGCTCATTGAGGGGGCAGATCTGCCAAAATTGATGATAGAACAAGTCGAAGCCCGTTGTGATCAAGTCAAGGAGAAAATCCTGCACATTGAGCATATTCAAATTGAAGACGTGGATTGGTTGATTAAGCAACCTGTTTCCTTGGAGGCCAAGATCTATATGTTTATCCACACGTGGCATAAAATAGCCAAAAATGAGATTGAAGGATTCATGTATGATGCCCATCTGGGGCTCAAATCTCTTCGTTATCCAAATATAGATGAATTGATAGAAGTTTGGGACAAGTGGGAAGATTTCCTCACTAAATAGAATATTCTGATTTTGTAATCCCTATTTAAGGGGAATTTATCCTTTGTATTATTTTTGTAATTTATTATTTTAGGGGTAGGTCTCTCTTAGGCAAGGGATGATCAGTTTTGGGGTATAAATCGACAAAAGAAGACTGGAGATGCTCTGTTTTATGCTGAGCTTGTAATTTCTTACATACTTTCATTAATACAGTAAAGTTATTTTCTTGCATCATCTTTTGTTCATTAATCAAATTTATTTGGTAAATATTAATTTCTACTTCAGGTTATTATCTATGTTGTTTAATCATTTGCAAATATTATTTCATGCATATCTTGTTAATCTGGATTTTTCCTTATGTTAGATCTGTGTATGCATTATGTTTTAATTGAATTTTTTCAACTAAAATATTTATCGATTTCTACAAATGATTTACAGTAAATTATAATCTATGTTAATTTTTCAATTGACTTATTGGTTACAAGTTAATCTTGAATCTGCTTAAACACTTAATATTGCATTTAGTTAATTTTAATTGATTGATTGTAACTTAAGTAATTAAGGAATTGATCTTCTACACATTTCTGTTAAGTGGATGAATGTCCTTATTTATTTTCACATCAAGTTAATGTGCATTTAAACAAGACACCTTTTAGAGTAGGTCTAACTTAGCTTAGATTTTCCTGCCTAGGTAGATTTGTTTCAGACTGAACACACTTTGTTTTACTTCATTAGAAGATAGATCCCTTTAGGATCAAAACCACAAGTGCTAGAGGAGGCCTTTGTATCTGTGGGAGATCACCATCCCAAACAACTCTAGGATAGGGTAATACTTGCGCAGGATTATCTGAAGCCTTTGGCTTGGTTTTATCCCTCTGTTGAGAGCTTTGGAACCCATTCCAGCACATACAAACTCGAGGCCTCAACAAATGGCACTAGAAGGAGGGCCTGAAGTAAAATATGCCTAAGCAAAATACCCATAAACCTCCTCCAGCAAGAACATCATTGGTTGTCACTCGTAGCTAGTCACAGGCATCTACCTCTGAACAGCAAATAGTCCCACAACTGACTATAATTCCTGGTACACCTGCACCTCAGCAAGAAACTAGAAGGGATATCCTTATCATATCACCTACTCGAGGACCCCTTTCACTTGACAAAATACTGAAAAGTTCTAATGATAGTGTTGCTAGAGTACAACAAAGAATTATTAACCTACAAAGTAGAGGACTAGCAGCAGTTCAACAGAACACCATTTCACAAACTGATAACCAAGAACACCATGTCACAACCTCATTGATGGATGGATGCTTCCTGTATGTTCTTAGAATGACAAGCATAAGCCTAGTTAAGGAGCTGCTAATTAGATGCTTAATAAATTAACTTAATATGATGATAATGACTGTTATGTAATTGCAGAATGTGAAACAATATGAATCAAGTAAAGAAATTTATTGATGCATAACCTACATATAAATCATATGAATGATAAATCAAGCACACATATTTATATGTTTTATGATTTCACAATACAATGTAAACAGAGGTACTAGATGTATGTATGAAAAACCAAAATGAATCAAGGAAACTTTATACACAACAAAAGAAAGGAAAAGAGAAATTAACTGAAATTCTTTTAAGATTGTCAAACATTACAATTCTCCAAGTACAGAGTTTCTCCATTTCTCTCCTTCGATGGTTCCCCCATTCATCTGATTTGCCAAGGGCAGATTGCCACTTTCCCTTTTGGAAGGCTACTTTTTACACATCCAATACTTAATCTTGAAATTTTAAAATAGATTTTAGCAATTTCAAACTCTGATTTTGCATTTTCGAAAACCAAACTTGACACTTTACAAGAATTATAATCACAGTGAAATTGAACATACTAGTAAAAAAAACATTCAAGTGTATTATTTAACAAAATACTTCCATTTTCATTTTATTCACAATTGGCCTCACATCGCTCATGCCATTCAGCTGCAGCAAGCAAGGCCATAATCGATCTAACAAAAATGAGTCCTTGAAATTGTCGTAAGTATAAGTTTTTTTTATAATATAGTTTCCTTCCTCGTTAGAAACATGTTTTTCTTCGGAGTCATCGAAAATCACAGTATTTGTCTGATCCCAACCGTGGATCAAAGTGTCCCAAACTATACTCAAAGGCTTGCGAAATACAAAAGGATTTTCATCACCCTAAAAACCCTCGCTTCCTACGGAAGAACAATGTTCCTGTGTTAAAATTAATCTAAATAGTTCAATTTTCAATCCTATTCTTTCTAATAATCTAGGCAAAAACTCATCAACATTTTTTTGTTGAGCAAATGTCTCTATGCCAACCTCAAAAATACTAAAGCATTTTTCAAAAAATTACCTTAAACCTGGTGTAACGTCCCCACCCTTGGACCCAATGCAAGGAAGGGAACCTGATGCCATTCTATGGGGCTTTTCATTAACTCAGCCATATTCATTAGATGCATACAATTAAAACAAATGTGTGCATATGGAAATCAAACAAACATGCACAGCGGAAATGAACTCATCCACCCACATATTACATGACTGTTATTCAATTTAACACAATCAACAAATTAACATATTTGCATAAGTAAATACAAAATAAAATTCTCATCTTGATGTAATGCTGTCCCAAAAAACTAGCTATGTCGCTGCAACATTCCTCCTAGCCATAGGTCTCTGCTTAGCCTATATTCTTTCAGCACTCAGAGACCACCCCCGAGTTGGGCATGATATCTACAAGGAAAAGGGAACCCTCAAGCTCAGCTCATCCCAAAGCAATGGATAACCAACTCAACCCCAGCATTCTCTTGCACACCCAACTAAGATATGGGCTCTGGAACACACTTTCAGTAGTGGAACTTAGGAACTAGATGGACAAGGGTTTTCCCAAAACGTAGGCACACCAAAAAAGGATTATGGGAAGAGGAATCCAACCCCAGGGAAGAAAACCAATTTCCCCCACAGATGTATGAGCATATAGTGGGCCAAAATGGCCTCTAAAAAACCCAAAATCATTTTACTCTTTTCTCCACTGTTAGACACACAAAAATGCCCTTCCCAGTTAGGAAAATGAAGGTAAACACAGTAAAACTAGTGAGAAAAACGCCCAGGTGGCTCCAAACTCGTGAGAGGGCAAAGTGGGTTGATGGGTAATGGCTTGGGGAGCAACTCATGGCTCTTTTCTTGCCCAAGAAACCAAACACGAATTTCCATGCAGGGTGGCTTCCCATACCCGAATTTGGACATCCATACCTCCCATTTCCCAAGGAATTAACTACCTCAACCAACTCTTGGGAGAAATCAATGATTGGGTACAAAAGTCAACATGGGTAGTTGAGGGTTTGATTGGTTCTCTCATTGACACTTGGCTTGGCTTGATTGGCTCCAAGGGTTTGAATGTTTTCCCTCCCAATTTCCTTATAACATCATGCCCCCATCTCTTGTTGCATTGCATAGCTAGTTGTGGGATTTTATATTAAAATGCATATTTACAATTCCCATGGTTCATTAGCACATGGGTAGCATAATATCAAATACTTACCTCTTCTAGATCGAGCGTTCACTAGTGGGGCCTTGGCCTTGAGCTCCATGCTAGGAATCATACATAATATGCATACATTATTTACATTATAGACCAAAATATTACAAGGGTCAAAATGGGGGACATTACACCTGGCCATATAAAATAATACTTTGTTGATGTTTCGAAGTCCGGTGGTCGTCGCAATCCGGGTTTCTATTTTCTATGCAATGCGTGTAACAAAATGCCATTGAAATAAAAAATTATCAATGGTTTACTATAAACAAATCTTCTAGTACTATCTGCAAACAAAAACCACACACACACAACCCAGTCAATAAAATATTATGGTTCAATGTTTCTAAGTATATTGCTTTCATGTTCAACAATTTTTGAAACACATTACCAGATACATGGTATGATGTCCATAAATAATATGAGAACTATGAAATAAGACTTACATCAATTAAATGCAGGAGTTGTAAAAAATATACAAATCACTAAATGATTTTTTTTTGTATAATATGACAGTCATTTCAAATTCAATGTGTTTAACCAATGCCCCATTTTTGAACGAGGCCCAAGATAATTCAACAAACAACACAACATTGTTTTTATAGTTATATCTCTCTCTTGTGAATCGTCAAATTTCCAACTAGTTGGCATTTTCAAGCAGTTTTCCTTGCAATTGTCTGCTGATTGATATTGCCCTTCATCTATAAACAACATGCCTGTTTGCTTATATATATCTCCATATTGGATAAGTACATCCTTGAACGACCTTTTGTATAATATGTTATGTACTTCACCAACATTATAGTATGCATACATTGAGTGATTATAAATAGTACTACGTTTACATTGCTCTCGACCCCAAATAAATACAAATTCCTCATTTTTCAACCATTCAAATACGCCAAGGAAATTTTTAATTTCCATGTTGTCGAGTGAGTAAAACCACAGAGCAACGTCGAAATGCTCTTTGGAAACACTGATAATTTCGGGGTTGAACATGCGTGTATAATAACAATAGTAATTATGGACAAAATGAGGTTGCTCTAAAGAATCTCCAATGGCTTCCCCTCATTGACACTACATTTAGATGACCCAATCCCAACATTGAATTTGGAAAGAAGTAAATCCAAAAATTCAATGGCATGTTTTCGTGACTCATATGAAGATCTTTTATGTTTAAATTCAAATTCACCATTAGTAATCTCTTCCCCCTTTTTTCCTCTTTCCCCTCCAACAATATTTTTTTGATTTCTTTTTTTTCTCTTTTGGAGTCATTTTCTGTGGCTTTCTTGCGAAATAGAAAACCTTCCATTTCTAATATCAATAACATTTTTGTATGGGGAGCTACACAGAAATATTGCTTGTCATTATATACTTCGGAATAAATTTGTTTTATCAATTTAAGTAAAAAATATTCTTTGTTTTTTACCTCTTAATGGCAGGCCAACATTTGATTGGTGAGCAACATCGCTGGAGACACTGCATTTTGACACCAAGCCCTCTCCAGTTTCAATATTGTCAAAGCACACTTCTGGTTCATTATTGTCCAAGCACTCTTCTGCTTCTTTATTTTCCAAGCTCTTGCCTTGTTCATTATTGTCCAAGCTCCTGCCTGGTCCATTATTCTCCAATATGATTTGTTGTCCAATCTCCAGGGACATCGTCGATGCCAGCTCTGGTTGTGGATGATCCACATGTTGACCTAGAAATTTGCAGGTATACATTTTATATAATTTTTTGCAAGTATTCAAGGTCACTATCCCCTTTCATAATTTAGTTAATTTAACCACGATCATTGAAAAATAAATTTTTACCTTCTTGTCATGTTTGTGCTCCTGATTGGTAGTTATTTGTAGAGTCTATATCACATTCACTTTCGTCATCGGATAGTATAATCTGATTGGACGATACCTGGGTGTGGTCTTTATTTGAAGCTGTAGTAGAATAGGAATTTGAAGAAGTTATTGAACATAACCGACCAAGAAAAGTAAAATAAAATCAAAGACATATGAAAATGTTAATAGAAATACCTTGTTTTAGAAAAGTAAAATAAAATCAAAGACATCTGAAAAAGTTAATAGAAATACCTTGTTTTAAACCCAATTCATGATAGAAACCGTTCATAAACAACTCTTGTTGTACTGACTCCACAATAGAAATAACTAATCTTTATGGAGCCCCGCATCAATGAACAAAGAAGCCTACCTCTAGCATACAACGAAAGAACTGTGCCTTGAGAAGAGACATGTCTAGAAACTATGTGATCCCAAAATTCCTGTGTCCTTTCTTTTTCAAATAGATGGCGTCTAGTACTATCATTGTTAACCTTGGCTGAGGTAAATCAACCATCGGTAGGCCCTCGTCCTTCCAATCCATATCAAGTTCAGAAGTAGATAAAATATCCTTCTCCATTCCAATGCTCCAACACTGTATAATAGAGAATCCTATAAACGAGTCCCTGGAGAATTCTCTATAAACTCCCTTTATAGGATTCGGTGTAACATGTTTTTTTTTATTTCTTGTTGAAAATTGTGAAAGCTTTAGAAATCATACAAGAGTTTTCCATGTCAACTAAAAAAATACAAGTACATGCCTCTTGATTTTTTTCTAAGTAGTACAAAAACACCAGCATGTCTTTTTCTGTCCATGGACTATCACAATAACACATATCCATAGCAACAAATTCACAGCTAACCGTTGCACCAAAAAATGGAATTAATCTGAGCACGTGTTGACCAAAGATTCAGGATAACAACATTGACAAGCAAACTGTGAACTATTTTCGACATTGGCAATGGACATACCCATCCTCTCTTTATTGATATACAAATTCAATATTTTATGAGCATCAATTAGTATTTTGGTACCATTATCCACTTCAGATTCGTTCTTTCTCTTTTTACTCGGATATTTTACTTGCTTTCCGGAGCATAAAATACTGCACAGTTGTTGGATATGGTTTGGTGCAATTTTATATATTTCAAAGACATTTTGGTCAGTGACAATCTGTGATCGATCACTTTGAACATAATTAACTTTGAGATATTCAATGATCGAATGCTTGGTTGATCTCTCATCCTTGATTCCTTTGCAATATTGATTTAAAGTTTCTGCGCAAACGTTTTTATAAACTGATGTGCTCATCCAAACCGATCCGTTGATTATATTGTCCGCCACAACAGTCAATTCATCTTCATCAAGATCATGCAATGGTCTAAAAACATTAGAGCCATAATTCTTTATTTTATTTGGAACAAAATCATCCTGATTGATGCTCTTGGGCGAGCATGTCAAGGAGCCACTTTTGTAAAGCTCAAATACAGACTTCCATTTGCTCCACATTTGTTCCAATGCCAAAACAAGAATTTGCTTGTCTTTAAGTCTCTCCTTATTTTGAACTTGAAAGATATCCATACATTCAGATTCGAAAGACTGCAAACATATCAAATTGAATATTCCAGTTAATTTTCTAATTTCATAACACAGAAAGCAATCTAAAGACTTTGATTGATAAGAATAATTTTTTTATACCTGCCAAGCATCACTTGAAATGTTTCCCTTTCCAGGGCGGGATGGGCTACCGTGGGATATCCATTTCTCCCTTGCTTTTTCAACTTAAGAAATGTATGCAGTCTCTAAAAATTCCTTATTTGATAAATTCTGTTGTTTGCATCATTCGCTGATGATGTGCTGAGGAACATCTCTATGTAGAAGATGAGTTGTTTGATTCCAATACCTTGAATGGAGTTGTTTATATCGATCATCTGCAATGATTATTTACTGCACAGAAATAGTATGCTGCCCATCCAATATATAAAAATTTACAATTGGCAAATGAATTTCTTCTTCATTTCCAGGAAGAAAGGCAACGTGGTCTCCTTATCGAAAGGCAATAGAATGGCATCTCTCAATGTTGTTGTAAATGTATGTACAAGAGATACAACCATCTTTTGCATGACCTCCTCATCAACCTTTTAGTATTGTAAGTGAGGAGGTGCAACAACACATCTTGTTACGTCAACGGAAAAAATGTTCTCTTTGAACAAAAAGTATTTGATCTGCTCTTGTTGAACTTCTTTTGAATTTTCGAAGCTCTTAGTCTCTTTCCACATCATCGCTCTAAAAGGACTTCCTTTGAGTTGTTTGAAGGAAGATTTGTCCACATATTTTACAATAAATTGGAGAAATGCTCTTTTGTTGTACGTAAGAATCCTTTCATGGCACACCTTTATCGGCTTCCTTCTAATATTCATGTAATGCAATACAGAGGAAGTTTTCGCAGCCTGCATTCGTTTCCTCCATACCGACAAAATTCCTTTCTTCAAGGATGAAACGGTCTCGATTCTGGAACGATTAGAAGCCTCATACGAGGGAAAAACCCACCCTTGCTTTGCATAGGAAATCGAATTTGGATCGGGACCACTTTTCATTAGATTTGGTCAATAATTACAAACGATAATATCAAGCGGGGAAAAGGCAATAGTTTTCACCATTGAGCGCTTCAACTTGAACTCGCAATTGTTCATCAGATTCAACAGGATCCGCATATGTCAATATTCCAATTCTAGTATGAACTCCATCCTCATTCAAGAAGAAAAGATATAAATCTGGGTACAAATTATCTGGTTCTTCCATATCAACATACCATCCATTTCTGAATGGCTGAAGGTAGTAGTGATCTGTTATCAATTCAAATAGAGGGATTTCCTAGTAGTTACTGAGGCTCAACAACGTAACCATTCTTTATCTGCAAAACAGTCAATGTCAAGTAGTCAATATAAGAATGCATACAATGTCTATAATTATAAATTAGTGTTTTAATATTAGATGTATACTTGCACATGTTCATGCTAATGATCGATGGTTAAGGAACGACCCCTCATTTTCAAAATCAATTGATTGATTAAGAACAAATCTACTAGCATTGCCCATGAGAGATCAAATGCACATTTTACATAGTCGTTTGAGATAAGGATCAATCATAGAACAAGTGATCATCATAGAAGAGGCGGCCAATCCTTCTTGTTTATGTGTATGAGTTAATCACATGTTTTGTATTCGAGTTCATGTGAGTTTTTGTACTTAATTTATATGTATGTGAATGGTAATTGCACATTGATTAACTGGAATATAAGTGCTTGATTGTGAAGAAGAAACACATAGTTTGACGAATTCATGGCTAACTGGTGAATGCAGTAGAGATTCAGTGTAGTTCTGTATACTGCGATAGCTTCCAAGTGCGAAGACATCTGGTGTTCTATCCCATTAGTTAGTTGATGTTAAATAGAACGTTATGCAAATGTCATAACAACATCCCTGCATCGCCATGGTTAAGAGAATCTTGATTATGCAACCCCCGTATTCGCTTCGGGTTAGACTTCAATCTATTTACAAGGTGATGTCGACACGGCCAGTGAAGGGGTTTTGTTGTGTATACATTTATCTCGTGAATGAAGGGTCGACCAACCCTTATTATCCTCAGTCTTGTTTCAGTGTTCACCATTCTTCATATACATGAATTGACACCCTCTCCTTCGGAGGTTGAATATTTGGACAAAAGTATATGCAGGCCACCCAATAATTTGAAAAGATTTATGGTATTAAAAATGGAATTTACATGCATTGAATAGATGGAAAGCTTAATTAAGCTTGGACAATTACTGGACAACAAGCTCTACAAATCATACAGAGATAACAAAAAAAACTTATTAAAGAGTATTGATTGGATTGTTTCTTATCTCTTCTTTTCCACCAGACCAAAGCATTTTGACTGTAACTAAATGGCTACCTTGGATTTGTTAAAAATTCCCATTCAATGAAGGGGTAGCCGACCCTTCTACCAAGTATTCTTTTCATAATAGTTCTAGACTACAAAAGGGTCAGCCAATCCTTCTTGTGTTCAACATCTTGGATACAGGTGAACTCCTAGATAAAGTTGTTCACAATTGTATACTAAACAAAGGGGCGGCCGATCCTTCTTGTCTAAGGTCAGAAGTCGGGATAAATATTGTTTATATGTTATAACTTAGCCAATCTCCGTTCCCCACTATTTATTGCAGAAGTCGGCAGTCGGGAATTATAGTCTCGTCATGCAATCTGCATTGCGGGTTGTGGGATAGCGGAATTGATGGAACGTTTTAAGAAATCTACGTATCCGTAATCCACAATATATTTGCGTCTTCGAAAAAGGCGATGAAATCCTCATGCTGGGTGCAAGAAGGGTCGGTTGATCTTTCTTATGCCGAGTATTCTGTTCAAAGTAGTTCTAGGGTGCAAGAAGGGTCGGCTGATCCTTCTTGTGTTCACCATTCTGGATACAGGTGAATTGTAACATACAGGTGTCTATAGTTCTCTACTAAACGAAGGGGCAAACGATTCTTTTTATCGCAGGTCGGGATAAATATTGTTGATATGTTATATCTTATCCAATACACAAATCCCAACTATTCATTGCAGAAGTCAGAAGTCTAGAATTGTTGTCCCAGCCTAGGCGAGCTAAATATTTTTACAATTCACTCATAAATGAAGGGTCGACCGACCTTTCTTCTACCCAGTATTATGTTCAAAATAGTTCAAGACTTCCAGAAGAGTCGGTCGATCCTTCTTGTGTTCACCATTCTAGATACAGGTGAATGGTTGGATATAGTTGTTGACAATTTTATAATAAACGAAGGGGTGGCTGATCCTTCTTGTCAGATGTCAGAAGCCGGGATAAATATTGTTTATATGTTATAACTTATCCAATCTCCATACTACGATGAATTCTGCATTAATTTGGAAGAAAGAACATTGACAATATTTAAATGTGTGGATTAGAGCATATAAAATGAATTCTAACTCAGATATTATAGTCAACTATGAGGCAAAGCGATAAGATGGTGTAACACGAAATAAATTCACAAAAGATAAATTAAAAGACTGAAGAAAGTAACAACATATGAATCTCTATTTCAGATATACTTGTACTTCTATTATTCATTAAAGTCTTCAAAAAATATTAGATCACTGTATTTTTTGCTCTCGGATCCAACCCCTATTACTTTGTAAAATCAAAATTATACAAAACGTTCTTTGAATTCCTCACTAAAAAGGAAATTTCAAAGAAATATACCAATGGGACATCCAAATCTATTCTCAAATATTTATTCCTGACATAACCTGTGTTTTGGTTTCCCAAATCTTTCAACAATTTTCCATTGCTCTTGAGTTGGGATTTCATAATCCATCATTTCTTTCACCATCACCTCCAATTCTATGCATTATGTGTAACATACATCTGGAAGACCCTCTTAATCATTACAAATTGTTCAAGTATTTCAAAATCATCGGTCAATTTATCAATTATTGTCTTTTCAGTTAATCCTTTGACCATGACATAGGATCATAATTTATCCTTTTAGCTTCCTGGAAATCCATAATCTTCAGTAATTTTTCAGCCTTATTCTTGATGATGAATGGACCAACTTTAAGAGGGAATTTCACATCCGATGCTTTTTTGAAAGCACGGAAATGTTTTCTTTGGAATGCAACCTTTGTCTAATAAATTCCAAGGAAAAAACCCTCATTGTTAAAAAGGCTGGCAACAGATATGGTGCTCCAGTGAAACTATACACCCTAATTATAATATGTTATCTATACAAGAACCAATCACTTGTTTGGCCTTATGGTGTAGGCTACAAAGTTGCTTTCATTTCTTCTAACACTTGGGGAATTTCAGCATTAAAAATAATTCTATAAACTTCTGCCATGATTTTATGGGTGAACTCAAACATATTGACCTGTTTAGGAAGGTCATGAGAAAAGATGGTACCAAGAAACTTGGATTCCAAATTTTTTTAACACACGAACAGCTTTAGGAGATATGATTGATATTTGAAATGCTTCAACTGGTTGAATTTCACCAACTGGACATGAATCACTTTAGTTAGGAATTCATCAAAATTAAAACAACAGACTGGAATCGACTGTGACTCTGGTGAAATTACTTGGAGAAGGAAACCTAACATAACTTCCGTGATTGACTTATAACTATCTAGACCTAAAATTTGACTCAACAAGGGAAGAACTAACTGGGTATCTCGCTGAAAGACATCAATACTAAAAGGGAACGATAGGTTTTCATGCAATTGACCATCTTTCAAGACTTGTAATAAAAACTTGTCATTTTTTGCAGGACTGTAGTTTCTATAAAACTTTGCCAATTTTTCTTCATTAAACGACTCATGGCTTTTGGGAAATGTTTCAGGTAAATGTATAACCTCACGGACAGTCTGTGAATTTACTCGACATAGAATTTTGGTTGTTTTTACATTAATGATTACCCTTTCTCCCTGTGAATAATTCGCCACACACCAACAAACAAATTCAGGGAAGTGCAGGGTTTGTTCGACACAAAAATAGTACAGAAAAGAACCAAAAACATTAAATACATCCTTCCCTGTGACTTAAACTGCGAAATACTACACACAGACAAAACAGGGTTGAAAATATCCCTTTCCCTATCAAATACAAGCTTCTCGTTTTCATCTGACCTTTCATTGAAGGGAAGAAGTTCATGGGTTTTCTCCATTTCGGACACAAAATCTAGACACTAAGGTTTTTGAGCTACCTGTGAAGTGAGGTTCTTGCTTGTTGTTCCAGTTGAGGATGACAACAACGTGTTTCCCATGGGTTCTTTTCCTCTAGGCAATAAGCGACAAAAACATGTTTTGAAATTTCAAACAAACCTTTTATAGAACATATGCTTAGGTGGTTTTGGAACTTGTGATGAGCGGTTTAAATTTAACTGCTTTTCATAACGGACTCCACCAATGCTTGCCACGTGGTAAGCGGTTTTATTTCCGCTCCACCTTAACCAAGTTTAACCATCGTACACTTTCTAGTGCGGGAACCCATTTCCATTGTCGATTTGCTTCTGGGTGGGTCTGCATCATAATTCCACCACGTTGCTACACGTTTGCAACTTTTGGTGTGAGTCATCCAATTTCTTAGCGCCTTTTCCACCTCCTCCCTTGGAGTGAGAGACCTTATGTAGAGACCTTAGAATAGTGACAATATTTGCATTGTTCCTCTCTATAAACATTAATAAGCAATGTTATATTGATGTTAAATAACCCAAGAATGCATATAGAATAAATTTAAAAAAACATAAAGACAAAAATGCTAACAATATGAATAAATCACTTGTTTGATCAATTATACCAATTCTAGACATTGTTTGTAAATGAGTTTGTAGAAGATCTAATGTTACATGGGAAGAATTTGATCAAGAGGGAGAGATGACCATAAGAGATAAGAGAAGTCTAAACAACAAGATCAATCTTCCAAGATGGCATTGAGATGAAACATTAAATTAGAAAAAGAAGGAGAGATCACATGTCGTAGCAATAACATCTAAGGTTGGTTTTTTTTACACAACCCATTTCATATTAGCTGCATAATTCTATTGTTCATGTAGTGTCCCTTTTTAATAAATTTGTTAAAATTGGAAAATTGCAATTTTTGGCCAATTCGAACCTTAGAATACTAATGAGTTGAATGCTTCCAAATGATTCTGATTTGGGTCTAAACGTGTTTGAAAGGTATTCGGACATAAAAAGTATCAAAATTTGCATCATTCCTCTCTACAGCTTTTAATAAGCAATGTCTAATCGAGATAAACCAAGAACCTGTATAGAGGAAATTGTAGAAACATAAAAAATACCTAACAATTTAAAAAATATTCATAACAATTGAGGTGTAATATGACACATTTATGCAGCTATTATAGGCTTGGAAACTTCCAAATGACTTTAGCCACTTGCATTTACAATTAGAGAATGAAACGCAGAATTACTATGAAAATCTATGTTGTGTTGGTTGTGGAGCCAGATCTTCTAGTCTCATAGATGATATTGTATCAGCCGTGTTTGTACCCCAGTTCTATATGATATGTAGGTGGACTGTACACTCACCCCAGTGGGGGGGTGTGGGGGGGGCATCGCCCCCCCATGGGGTTCCAGGGGGGACCATCCCCCCTGGCTGGGGGGTCTGGGGGCCAGCGGTCCCCTAGCGGGGGTTCGGGGGCAACGCCCCTGAAAGAAATGTTTGGGGCTATTTTCGCCAGCTGTTTTGCGGGCCCATGGTTTTTGGGTATCCCGTGGTATTTTCCCATTGTATTTCCCCTATAAAATAAAGACATTGTAATAAAGCTAGGGTAGATGATGTATTAGGTTTTATGCATTGTAAAGATCTCTGAGATTAGGAGAGAGACTGTGAAATAGTGAAGAGGAAGTGCACCAGTTGTGCTGCAGGTTGTATCCCTTCACCTTGCTGGACAGTAATAATAATAATGGCAAATTCAGTGTGGACGTAGCCCAAGTTGGGTGAACCACGATATATCTGCGTCTCTCTTGTAATGTGTATGTGTGATTATATTTGCATTTCTGTTTATTGTTATTGCTCTGCGATCCTATTTTTCTATCAATTGGTATCAGAGCCAAAGGTCTATTTGGCAGTCAAACCCATAGGAAGCTAGGGTTTCTGGTTCGAGTGGGAGCAATGGAAGAAGAAGGAAAGTTTAAGGTCGAGAAGTTTAACGGCCAAAACTTCGGGTTATGGAAGATGCAAATGGAGGACTATCTGTACCAGAAGGATCTATTCCTACCGTTGGGTGGAAAAGCAAAGCAGCCGACGACTATGAAGGACGAAGAATGGGTGGTTCTTGACAAAAAGGCTCTGGGAACAATACGGTTGAGCCTGGCTTCGTCGGTGGCTTTCAATATCTCAAAAGAAACGACAACAGAGGGTTTGATGAAAGCATTGGGTAAGCTGTATGAAAAACGCTCGGCTTCCAACAAGGTATTTCTAATGAAGCGTTTATTTAATATGAAGATGTCTGAAGGTGGATCTGTTACTGATCATTTAAATGAGTTTAATACGGTTACAAATCAGCTAAGTTCTGTAAGTGTGAACTTTGATGATGAGGTTAGGGCTCTTCTAATCTTGTGTTCATTGCCAGAAAGCTCGAATAGCTTTGTCATGGTTGTAAGTAACTTTGTCTCTGGTTCAAACACCTTGAAATTTGATGATGTTATTGGTGTTATTCTTAGCGAGGAAATGCGAAGAAAAAGCACAGGTAAGACATCAGGTAATGCGTTGACCATGGAGAGCAGGGGAAGACAAAAGGAGAGAGGAAAGAGCCAAGGTAATCGTGGAAAGTCTAAAATGGGCAGATCCAAGTCCAGAATGGGAAAGATAGAGTGCTGGAATTGTGGAAAGAAAGGACATCTGAAGAAAGACTGCAAATCTCTAAAGAAGAAAGGAGATGCACAGAAGGAAACTACCCAGGAAGCAAATTTAGCAGGTGATGTGTTACAAGATGCTTTGATTCTTGCATTAGATAATACTAGTGATTATTGGGTAGTAGATTCAGGAGCTTCATGTCATGCTACACCCCATAGGAAATACTTTCATGAGTATGTTCCTGGCGATTTTGGACATGTTTTATTGGGTGATGATGAGCCATGTAAAATTGTTGGAATGGGTAAGGTATGGATAAAAGTTAAGAATGGAACTGATTGGTTGTTGAAAGATGTTAGGCATATTCCTGCTATGAAAAGAAATCTGATCTCAACAGGGCAGTTGGGAGATGGCGGCTGTCTATCTACGTTCGGAGAAAAGTGGTGGAAGATCACTAAAGGATCAATGGTGATAGCAAAAGGAGACAGAGTAGGTACGTTGTATTTATGTCCTCATAATACTGACCATTCTATCTCTTTAGCTTCCACAGGAACAGATACAGCATTGTGGCATCATAGGCTTGGCCACATGCGTGAGAAGGGGATGCAGATTCTCCACTCAAGGAAGTTGTTGCCGGATTTGAAGCAGGTAAGTTTGGAATTCTGTGAAAACTGTGTTTATGGAAAACAGAAGAGAGTCAGATTTCTCAAGGTTGGGAAACAGAAGAAGAATGAAAAATTAGAGCTTGTGCATACAGATGTATGGGGATCGGCTCAGGTACAATCTCTTGGTGGCTCTCATTATTATGTTACATTTATTGATGATGCAACTAGAAAAACTTGGGTTTATTGCATTAGATAGAAATATGATGTGTTTGCTACTTTTAAGAAGTGGAAAGCTTTGGTTGAGAATGAGATAGGAAAAAGGTTGAAGTGTCTTAGATCTGATAATGGAGGTGAGTACTGCGGCAAGGAGTTTGATCGTTACTATTCATATCATGGGATTCGTAGAGAGAAGACAGTCCCAGGAACACCACAGGAAAATTGTGTGTCAGAAAGGATGAACAGAACGATCATGGAGCGTGCAAGGTGTATGCAACTGCATGCAAGGTTGCCCTTACAGTTTTGGGCGGATGCTGTAAATACTGTTGTTTATTTAATAAACGGAGGACCTTCAAGTGCTTTGGATGGTGGTATTCCAGAGGAAGCATGGACAGATAAAAAGGTAAACTACTCATTTCTGAGAACGTTTGGTTGTGAAGCATTTGTCCATATTGATAAAGAAAATAGAACAAAGCTTGAAGCTAAACCCAAGAAATGTACCTTTATTGGATATGGGGTTGATGAATTTGGTTATCGCTTATGGGATTATGAAAATAACAAAATCATCAGGAGTAGAGATGTGATATTCAATGAAAAGGTCATGTATAAAGATCAGTTGCAGGGAAAGAAATAGGAAAAGGAAAGCACAGAGTACATAGTGCTTGATGAAGTTAAAGAAAATGAAGTTCCGAAGGTGCCAGAAAATCAAGAGCAGCAGCAAGTACCTGAAACTCCTGCAACTGTAAGAAGATCTACCAGGTTAAGTAGACTCCCTGAACGATACTCTCCTTCAATGTATTATTTATTGATGACTGATTCTAATGAACCAGAATGTTATGAAGAAGCAATGCAGGTGGAAACTAGAAAGAAGTGGGAGCAAGGCATGAATGAGGAGATGGACTCATTGGTAGGAAACCAGACTTGGGATTTGGTTCAGTTTCCTGGTGGTAAAAGAGCATTGCAAAACAAATGGATTTACAGGTTGAAGGAAGAAGGAGGTAAGAAGCGTTACAAGGCCAGACTTGTTGTAAAGGGGTTTGCACAAAAGAAAGGTATAGATTTTGATGAAATATTTTCTCCTGTTGTAAAGATGACTTCAATTAGGACTATCTTAAGTCTAGTGGCGGTAGAAGATTTGCATCTTGAACAGTTAGATGTAAAAACAGCCTTCCTCCATGGGGATTTGGAGGAAGAAATATATATGCAACAACCACAAGGGTATGAGGTCAAAGGTAAGGAGGATCTGGTATGCAGGTTGAAAAAGAGCTTGTATGGCTTGAAGCAAGCTCCAAGGCAGTGGTATCTAAAGTTTGACAGGTTTATGAGAGAACAAGGTTATAGTAGATGTCATTCTGACCACTGTGTTTATTTCAAGAAGCTAGACAATGGAAGATATATTATCTTGTTATTGTATGTGGATGACATGCTTGTTGCAGGGTCTGACATGCAGGATATAAATGTACTCAAAAGGAAGCTAGCTAATTCATTTGCGATGAAGGATTTGGGTGCTGCAAAGCAAATCCTTGGTATGAGAATAATGAGAGACAGGAAAAATCGCAAATTGACATTGTCTCAAAGTGAGTACATACAAAAGGTGTTGGAGAGGTTCAGAATGCAGAATGCAAAACCTGTAAGTACACCTTTGGCTAACCATTTCAGTCTAAGTAAGGAAATGTGTCCCAAGACACAAGAAGAGACAGATTACATGTCCAAGATTCCCTATCAATCAGCAGTTGGCAGCTTGATGTATGCCATGGTGTGCACAAGACCAGATATTGCACATGCAGTGGGAGTTGTGAGCAGATATATGAACAATCCAGGTAAAGAACATTGGAAGGCAATACAGTGGATTCTCAGGTATTTGAGAGGTACTACCACTAAGGCATTATGTTTTGGAGGTTCAGACACTGTTCTACAGGGATATGTTGATGCAGATATGGCAGGTGACAAGGATAGTAGGAGGAGCACCACAGGGTATGTGTTTACTGTAGGTGGAACAACAGTAAGCTGGATTTCGAAACTACAGAAGGTTGTTGCACTTTCAACAACAGAAGCAGAGTATGTTGCCATTACAGAGGCTAGTAAAGAGATGATTTGGTTGCATAGGTTTATGGAGGAAGTGGGTAAGAAGCAGAAGGATAACATATTGTATAGTGACAGCCAGAGTGCCATCCACCTTGCAAAGAACTCAGCATTCCATTCCAGGACTAAACATATACAGCTCAAGTACCATTTCATACGCTCTGTTCTGGAAGATGAACTGTTTAAGCTAGAAAAGATACATACTAGCCAGAATCCTGCAGACATGTTCACAAAGGTAGTGACCAGAGAGAAACTGAGTTCATGCTCGGTTTCAGTTGGCCTTCTAGCATGAAGGTGAAGAGGAGAAATTTGCCAAGTCCAAGTCCAACAAGTGCAGCAGCGGTGGAGTTGCTATGATCAGTCTCCAAGTGAGAGATTGTTGGTTGTGAAGCCAGATCTTCTAGTCTCATAGATGATATTGTATCAGCCGTGTTTGTACCCCAGTTCTATATGATATGTAGGTGGACTGTACACTCACCCCAGCAGGGGGGTGTGGGGGGGCCATCGCCCCCCCACGGGGTTCTAGGGGGGACCATCCCCCCTGGCTGGGGGGTCCGGGGGCCAGCGGTCCCCCGGTGGGGGTTCGGGGGTAGCGCCCCCAAGAAATGGGGGTTCGGGGGCAACGCCCCCGAAGGAAATGTTTGGGGCTGTTTTCGCCAGCTGTTTTGCGGGCCCATGGTTTTTGGGTATCCCGTGGTATTTTCTCATTGTATTTCCCCTATAAAATAAAGACATTGTAATACGGCTAGGGTAGATGATGTATTAGGTTTTATGCATTGTAAATATCTTTGAGATCAGGAGAGAGACTGTGAAATAGTGAAGAGGAAGTGCAGCAGTTGTGCTGCAGGTTGTATCCCTTCACCTTGCTGGACGGTAATAATAATAAGGACTGGCAAATTCAGTGTGGACGTAGCCCAAGTTGGGTGAACCACGATATATCTGTGTCTCTCTTGTAATGTGTATGTGTGATTATATTTGCATTTCTGTTTATTGTTATTGCTCTGCGATCCTGTTTTTCTAACATGTTGAAGCCCCCAAGGGTAGATGACTCCAAAAGACTCGTTTAAAGGATTTCGAATTGGGTCTGAAGGTATATGAAGGGTATTAAGACATAAAAAGGAACCTCATTGGTGATTGTAGACTGATATCAGAATACTTCTGCAACATCCATTCAACTTCAGGAGAAGTTGTGGAATTTTACTAGTCAAATCGAGGTTCAAAACCCCCAAGGGTAGGGGACAAAGATGGCTTCCCAAATGTTGTAATACCTTCCCAAATTTTAGAACAGAGATGTGGTACTGATAAAGGACTTCAATGATCTCCCCAATGCATCATCAATTAGTTTCTATATGCTTCGTCAACTACCATAATGACACTCCAAGGACTTGTGCAATGTTAATGAAACTTATTAACATTAATGACACTCCATACATCAACAAAATCACAAATATTGACTTATACAATTCAAAATAATGTCTCTTCAAGCTGTGGAAACAAGATATAGGGAAAATGGCACCATTTATGCATTGTTTGGTATTTTTACATACTAAGTTTCACTTGGTATTTCGACCTGAGATTCTTTCGAGCATTAAATACAGAGTATATCTATCAGAATACAAATAAATGGCTATTATTGGACCATCACAAAAGCTACTCTCCTTATTTGTTCTTGTGAATTTTATAAACTTCTCAAGTCCTCCATGGGTACATCTCAGGACTGATTACACTATCTCTGAAAAACCTGTCATGGCATCAACTGAATCTGATGAAGCATCACTCAATAGCTTCAGGTTCGATGCCATAGGTGTGGCCATGGCCTTGTAGTCCATCATCCTGAACCGCTTCAGGGTCTCTACTGCATACTTCTTTGTCCAAGGAATATTCTATCCGCACTCTGCCACACCTCCATGCCTAGAAAATTAATTAGTGCATCATACCCAAGTCCCTTATCTCAAACTCGGCAGCAAGCTTCCTCTTCGTGTCAACAATCAACCCATCCTCAACATCCACATACAGTAGGAGTATCACTGGGTTTCCTTCCTCAACTTTCTAGTGAATCGTACAAGGCTTTCTTCAAGAATCACTAGAATCTGCTTTACTCTTGGTAAAGTCCAAACTAGTCAAGAAACTGTCAATTATGCCGTACCATGTCCTAGGTGCATGTTTTTAATCGTACAAGGCTTTCTTCAGTTTACACACATGAGTCTCCTTGTCATGTGTCTCAAACCCGAGCGGTTGCTCCACATACACTCCCTCTTCCACTACACCATAATTCAAGAATGTTGTCAACATATCTCATAACTTTCTAGATGCCTTCCATCTCTACCAGAACAATGTTAAGAGTGTGCACTACTCCAACATTTTAGCAAAGAGGTATCATTCTAGATAAGTAGCAATTGAATGTTGTACAGTACGATAGACCACTTAGTACCCATTACTTGCATATAAGTAGTATCTTGTTCAATTTTTTTCTAACATGCATAATATACATCATAAATCTAGTAACATAAGTATGTATATGAGTGAACAACATTATTTAAGTAATCATATATTATACAAGAAATAATAATTCAAATACTTATCTTTGTTTGATTATTGGGTGGACTCCCTCTCAATCTTTGCTTTCTTGCAGGAACTACTGGAGTCTCTAACAGAGTGTTCTTCTTCTTGTGGGAGTGCTTTTGTTCTTGGGACAATCTCCTTCTTGTGATGAGGATTCTCCCTCTTGTTGTAATTCTTCTTAGTGTGTGCTGTGAGAGCCTGGTCTTCACTACCCATGTTTTCTTTTGGAGCTACAATTCCATCTTCTTCCTGTGAGCTTTCCTCCCACAGCCTACTAAATGTGATGAGCTTCTTCCTAGCACAAGGTGGTCACATGACCTAGGAGGACCATTCAAGGTGGTCATCACTATTTCTCCATTCTCTATACATTCTTCAATGGCTTCAAGTTTTTCTTTTATCTGAGAGAGTCTGACCCTTGTAAAGTGTGACTGCATCGTCTCTGCATTTTGTATCTTGACATTCTTTAATTGATTCCTCAAAGTCATCTTCCGATTTATGTTCTTTCCTTCAAATAGCTTGGTCAAGGAGTCAAACATCTCTTTGGGTGTCTTTAGGGATGACACATGTAGTATGAGATGGTCCTTGATAGAATATGCAATGATCCTCGTGGCCTTGACCAAGTTCTTCTTATGTAACGCCTTAGCCTCATCTCCCTCTAGGACTGGAACCTCATCACTTATGTCGGTATCCAATTCATTCTCTTCTAGGATTAACCCAATCCTATACTTCCATTTTCAGAAGTTATCAACCCCTTCAGGCTTATCATCAGGCTTGGTGTGGTGAGACATCTTAATGAGAAACTCAAATGGAAATAAAAGATTTATATCTTACCACTGGATTTGGAGATAGCTAGGGTTTGACATAGAAACCGTAAAAATCCAAACTTGAAATTTCAAACTTATGACTAGACATGGAGATGCAATTGACTGAGGCGAGCAAGCTGGTGTGCTTGGATTTTGAAAACTCCACAAATTCATACTAAGGAAAGTAGAGTAAACACTCCACTAGCATGGACAAGGTACAAGCTCTCCAAATTGCAAAGATGCAAATAAAAATGATCAAAAGCTACTCTCCTTCTTTGTTCTTGTGAGTTTTATAAATTTCTCAAGTCCTCCATGGGTCGAATTCCTTCCAACTCAATTTGGGAAGATATTCCAATGTGTTCTAGTTGTCCAACAATTCCTAGTGACTATCCTTATTCCCTCATTTCAAATGGGTGTCTCTTTGGCTGCCCTAACTCCCTTGTGCACCTTCTTAGAGGCTATTTTTATCCCTAACATGTCATATATTTCAGATGTCGGCATTCAGGTCTGATTTGTGTCATAGGTGACTATCATAGCATCTTCATCATTGTTGTCATACTAGAGGCTAGGGAATCTAGACCAAGTGTCACAATTCTTCTAAGATGCCTCTTCCTATTCCATGGGACTTATTCTTCCACTCAAATTCGACCTTACATGACTCATGCCATGAATAATACCTCTTCAACTACCCCAAGTATGTTATCGTTCATCATGAACTCGAATTGGTGAGAGAATCATTCCTAGTGTAGTGGGGAATCTTGGCACAAATGGGTCCCACAACCTCTTAATGTGTGTCCTCATGGTCCAAATTATGCACAATGGCCTCTCCAATTCCCAATTAGGATGGGAATCTTTCACCCTCGAAATTGGTACTAAGGCAAGTAGAGTAAACACTCCATAAGCGGACAAGTTATGCTCTCCAATATGCAAAATGAGAAATGATAAAAAACCACTCTCCAATGGCATAGATATTATTGGTGATTGTATTGGAATATTGCATGGTAATGATATTGGCATGAGATACCTCTAAGTTTTTGGAATGTACTATGAGGTCTATGATGTAAGGGTTTGAAGGTGAAAATAGATGAAGTCTATTGGTGATTATTTCTGGGTTTTGATTACACTCTTTGGAGTCCTATTGTTCTTGTTATTCATATTAGGGTGCCAAGATCGAGAAATGATAGGAGATTGAAGTGTTCTTTGGGTTGGTGCTCGTGATCTCAGGGAGTTGGGGATTCCATCCAGTTGTTGCTAGTAGAACTATTGAGTTGGACTTTACTGAGGTCTAGAATCTTATCTATAGGTTGGAAATTATGAAAACCAAGGGGTTGTAGCCTCGTTCCAGATGGAGCTAGTAATCTGAGGAGTTGGAGCTTCCTTAGGTTTCGAGCCTCCTTCCAGTTGGTGCAGTTAAATCATGGAGTCAATTCCTTCGAGAGAGTCTAATAGATGGACTGAAGATCTCTACAGCACATGGACGAACATGAAAGTCTCTACTCCGAAGATGGGGTTTGGCTAATCTATGGATAAAATTCTGATATGATTGGATTATAAGAATGGGACTCCATTTAAATGCACAAGGTTTTGATATCTGGAAATATTTTCTAAATGCTTACATTGCTCTAACAAGACTACAAAAAAATGCATCCATGAAGGATCTAACAAATAATATTGCAATGAAAATGGATATCGTGTTGCATGGAATACATGATCATGTGAAAGATAAATTTGGAAGGTGTTCACCAAGTGGGACAAGGTACAAACTCTCTGCACAAAGGGACCCCATTCTTAGCATTATTTTTGTCCTGGGTACCTAAAAAGATCGGATAAATATTTCATGAGCTTTGGAGTCCAAACAAGGCTTAAAAAGTATAAGGGAAGTAAGCTTACCTTAGGGGGCCAGGCCCTACAAACTTATGCCAATAGGCCCAAGCGCTTAAAATATTAAGCAGAGGTGCTAGATAATCAACTACACAACACGTTAGGCGACGATGAGGGCACTATGCAGCAGGTGTTGGTTCATCCAACAATACTAAGAGATGGTGGGGGAATCAATATTGCCTTTTTCAACACTTTTATATAAAATTAGTATTAAGCACAAGTTAAATAATCATTCCCAATGTGAATAGGACAATTAAAAATATGAACACACCAATACAAAATTGTTCTACAAGCACCAACTTGATGTAGAACTTAATCCCATGAATTCTTCTACCGCTACAGAAAGGATGCTCCTACACCCCTGGTTTTCTACCTGCTAAACAGACAAGGATGCCCCACCACCCTAAATCTCTACCCACGACTGGAAGGATGCAACAATTCCCTTAGAAGGCCTGAACCTGCCCCAAGAAGCACCCAACAAACCTCTAATTTATGATCTTGCTTCTGATATGAAATTACCAAAACTTCATATACACCTATGGTCCTCTTCATACATTTGACTTGTATGGTTATATATATTTTCAAAGAACTTTATTATTTGAGAACGTTATTAAGGAAAATCATGCATCTTCATAAAAAAAATATTGGATCATGCATCGATTCATCATTGATCTTCATAGTCTTTCAATCTTGTTTTAATTAGTCAAGAATTACTAATTATGAACCCTTGTAGTCAATATGTCCCATCAATTAAATGAAAGGGTAACGTCTTTGACCCTTATTGTCCTATAACATGCTATAACAGTCTTTAAATTTCTTTGATCATTAATTCCGAGAGCTAACCATTGAGCTAACCAGAGCCTTAAATGCAGCAGCTTAGCATTGAGCTGCAGAGCATGAAATGCAGCAGCTTAGTGGCTAGGATTCGTTGAATCTGTAGATTTTTTAGATCCAACGGACCCTAAGCACTGAGCTTCCACATTTAATGCTCTACAGCTTAGTGCTTAGCTTTCGCCCTGTAGATCTACTGCGATCTGTGTTCTGGTTTTTTTTATTTACTGCGATCCATGTTTTGGTTTTTTTATTTGTCTTTCAATTCCTTTGATATTTGCAATTTATGAATGCATCTGATTTGTTGGTTCATATTTTTCTTAACTCACTGTTTGGATGTTGTTACGTATTAGGTAATTATGTTGTGATTGTGTAATTGAAACGTGTTTTCCACTGTGCATGTGCAGGAAGTCTGGCACGAAGGAGACACGTGGGTGGGAGCCCCGACGTGGAGGAGTTGCATGGGAGGAATGTGTGATGTGGACCAGCCACATCATATCCACAGGTGCCAGCGACCGTGAAGGATGGGCGAAGGTGGTTTCACAAATGGAGGAAGGCAGTTTTCCTTACCGCCCTTCCAACATGTGAAATCATGTGGTGCTGCCATGTGGAGAGTGGTTTCAGATTCCGCAACCACCCATCTCTCTGTCCTAGCGTGCTTGTTGGGGATGCGGAATGGACGTGGGACCCTTGATATTTCCCCGCTCGATTGATCTTTTCCGCCATTTAAAATGGTTTGTATGTTGGCATGGAGGTGATCCTGAGGATTGTATCACTCATGTGAATAATCTCATCACGTTTATGATGGATTGTGTTTTATGTGTCATGACGTACATATGATATCACAACACACTATGATAATTAATGTCACATTTATGATGGATTGTGTTTATGTGTCATGACGTACAGATGATATCCCGCCATACTGTGATAATTAATGTCACCATCTTTTCTGGATTGATACTGTGATGATATCCCACCACACTGCTCTAGCCACCCACTGCCTACATTGAAACTTAAAGTTCAAACTCTTTTTTATTTCCAGTTTGGAGCTATGTTTTCTCTCAAGATCGAGGTTTTCTTTTACTGAGGTGGAACCGAGAAGAGTGTTGGGTGGGTAGAGTAGTAATATTGGTTTGAAGAATCGACTGCTAGTTTTTCAATTGGCAGGTATTTATATTCATCAAACCATAAATCTAAATCTGTAACAGAGCATGCTTATTCAACCTCCGGGCTAAAAACCATATCTTCCATGGTTGTCAAAAATCAATGCAATGACAGTTTCAAGTTCACAGAAATTTAAAGTCGCTAAACGTTTTAGATTCTTCAGAATTCCTTCCACCCTTGTCTATCTTCTTTAGATTTCCATAATTTATTTCCAGAATTCTGGGTAGTTATCTTCTTACAGTCCATTAATATGAATTCGCATCGTTATATTTGCAAAATCGTGCGTTACTCATTACTGGGCTAAATTAACAGAATTAACAGGTTTAATGGCAATTGCCACCAGCTTGCATACGTTTTCTATCTGGTGATGTAGCGTATTATTTTCATATATTCCATATTTTTTTCTGCAAATCCTCTAGCATTTGGCTAGGTTTGTTGGAAAAAGATAACGACAAATGAACTCAGAAAATTGAAACATGTTTTTTGTTTTTAATATCATTTTGCAGTTAATATTCACTATAGTATACTGATCTATGTAAACGTTATACTTTATTTGAAATATTTGAAATTGATCGTTTATGTATTAATTTATATAATATTGATTACATTTCTTTTATAAATATATATAATTTAAGTCTTTAATTTAATTGAATAAAATTAAGCAATCAGATAGCTTTAAACAAATTTATCAACGTATAATTGTTTGCCAATACACTATATTGGCTAGAAAAGTCCCATGTATTGGGTAGTTGGACATGGTGTATAACTCAAATTGTTGGATGCAATGAGAACACTTGTGAGTCTTGCATACGATACCAAGGCACTTAGTTGAAGAGATAAAGCTGGTAAAAATGTTCTTAAAATTAAGTGAATTTTAGCAGAAAATTGGTGAAAATTGGTGAATACCCTTGTCTATCTTACTTTGTAGGTTGATAATGAAGAAAACAAAATAGTCCATTAATATTGGGCATTGGTCATAAATGAATCCAATATAAATTTTAGCATAAAATTAGTGAATACTTAGATGCAATAAACCACAGCATAAACATATGAATTCTGATTTAATATTACTTTCATCCAAGCATGAAGAATAACACAATGGAAAATATTTACTGGAAATAACAATTAACAGAGAAAGGAAGGAAATTTACAGACTGTCATTACTAGAAATAACAATTAACAGAGAAAGGAAGTAAATTTATAGATTATCATTAATGAATAGTTTTGTCATCAGTGGTACAATTATATTCAACACATTCCAAGCAACATATGCATGCCTTCCCAGGCACACCATAATGCTAATTAAAATTTAAGCAGGATATTGTGTTGGAAAAGGAATTTAACAGTGACGACAATACAGATAGTGATGCCATTAGTTGGAATGATTATGACTGCGATTAACCAAACATAAACATTATTTCTTTTTTTCTTTAAAAAAAAAATAGAAACAATATACTTTTGGGTCTGCTCTTCCCGAGAATGACGTGAATGATATAGTAGCTTCTACTTTGCCAAGTGTAGAACAGATCAATTATGGAATAATCAAAGCCACGTGGCACAATCTGAGCATTCCACGTGTCACTATGGAGACTAGATTTCAATATTTGAATGACAAAATTTACAAACATTTTGTTACAAAGAGTTTGCTGTCAAGTCGAAATTCTGTCAAAAAAAGCGAGGTCGCTCTTTCGTTAGGTTGTTCCATTTCAGGGTGTTGGAAGTAGATGCTGAGGAGAAAGAGCATCCGCTCCTTCTCCTGGGATGAGTTTTTCGAAGTGGCTAAAGTAGATATCGACACTTTAAACACATATTTCATTGGAACATTGCTTCACAATATTCTTTTTGTTATAGCTTGAGATTGCAAGAAGGGTCGGTCGATCCTTCTTCATCTTCACCATTCTGGATATCATTCAATTTCTAGATAAAGGTTTTCACAATTATCTACTAAATGAAGGGCCTTCTGGCCCTTCTTCCGTTGTTCACCATTTTAGATATAGATGAATTGACGTACAAGGCTTCGTAGGTTGAATAATTTTACAATTCCCTCATAAATGAAGGGGCGGACGACCCTTCTTCTGCCCAGTATTGTATTCATAATAGTTCTAGAATGCAAGAAGGGTCGGTAGTTCCTTCTTTCTTTCACCATTCTGGATATAGGTGAATTGTTGGATAAAGTTGTTCACAATTATCTCCTAAACGAAGGGGCGGCCGAATCTTCTCTTCGGAAAATGGAAGTCGGGACAAACATTTTTATATGTTAGAACTTAGATGATGTCCGGGTCCCTACTATTTACAGCGGAAGTCGGAAGTCGGGAATTGTCGACATAGCCTTCGTAGATTGAATATATTTAAATTTATATTGTAAATGAAGGGTCGGACGACCCTTGCTGTGCTCAGTATTCTTCCTTTGTTCACAATTTTGGAAATACATGTATTGACGGACTAGCATTCGTATGTTGAACATTTTTAATATTCTGTCATAAATGAACGGGTGGGAGACGCTTCTTCTTCCCAACATTCTTTTGGTAATCTTTCTAGACTGCAAGAAGGTTCGTTCAATCCTTCTTATCTTCTCTTCTTCTTCAAGAAGGGGCGGCCGATCCTTCCATTCGGAAAATTGGAAGTCCGGACAGACATATTTTTATATATTTTAACTTATGTTATATCTTTGTTTAAAATAAATATGATTTTTAATGTCCTCATATTATTTTATATTTCATAAAACGCTTTTGAAAATAAATATGATTTTAATATTTCGTCATAAATGAACGAGCGGGAGATGCTTCTTCTACCCAATATTCTTTTGGTAATCTTTCAAGACTGCAAGAAGGGTTGTTCGATCCTTCTTGTGTTCTCTTCTTCTTCAAGAAGGGGCGGTCGATTCTTCCATTCGGAAAATTGGAAGTCCGAACAAACATATTTTTATATATTATAACTTATGTTATATCTTTGTTTAAAATAAATATGATTTTTAATGTGCCCTTATTATTTTATATTTCATAAAATGCTTCTGAACTTTATTTTTGTTCTGAAAAATGTGTCCTGTTATTTTATATTTCAGATATTGTTTATGAAATGGATTTTGGTACTCAACAATGTGTGGACCTGCTTTTGAATGGATTGAAAGTTGCTGAGGGAATCTCTTTTCCATAAAGATTTTTTTTGCATAATATCAGCATTAATGCTGTATGTATCATTGTAAATGTTACCAAGACTTTAAATGCAAGTCTTCCATTTCCCTATCCATTGGAAGGTGAAGATACATTGTCAGAGGCTATTGGTGGTTATATTCAATGGCCTGTATCTGAGATCGTTAACCAGATTGGGTCCGCTCTTCACGAGAATGAGGTGAATGATATACCAGCTTCTACTTCAACAAGTGTAGCACATATCATAACAACTAAGAATGAGGTGAATGATATACCAGCTTCTACTTCTACGAGTGTAGCACACATCATAACAACTGAGAATAGATCTTCTTTTATTATGAGAAAAGTTAAGTGTTTACATAAGTGGTCAAAAAGAAAGGATTGCATTTCCATAGGTTTGGTAACAAATGTGAGTGGGACTAATTTTGTTGGGGGAACATTTTTGGGTGACTTCTCCTTTGGTGTTCTGGTGAATGAAGTGGTGTTTTCTTGTATGGAATGTTGTCTAGGGTTTAGCAGTGGAATTTTTGTTGTATGGCCGATTAAAAGAATCATTGATTTTAATATAGAGACATTTCTTTCTGTTGCAAGCAATTTCAACAATAATCAATCTGAATCTACTTTGAAAGTATTAAGAGAAAATCACAATGTCAGGTTTCTGGGACAGAAAGTTAATTTGATACATCAATGTTCTTTAAAGCCACAGTATGTTGCTCAGGGAATAGTGTCAACGGTTTTTGAGGGAGACATTGTACAATTCAAAGCACTAGATGCTGGTGAGTTTGGTATTTTAGTTCATAAAGTCTTCTGCAATTGCGATGATTGTGGTGTATTTAAAGGCTCCCTTATAAGATGGCCTACAAACCATTTGCTTGACCTCCATGATGTTCCTTTGGATGTTATACTAAAAAAGAAAGCATACAAAGTTATGGTCAACTTTTGGAATGTGTTTGAAGAATGTCCTTTACAGATGGTCCTTCCAGGTACTCCCCATTTTTAATGTATAGATGTTAAAGGTAATGGAACAAGGCCATACAATTACGTAAAGCGACAAGCTGGAACTAAAATTTCTGACATAAATTCAAGATCGGTACCTTACAGGCCTACAATAAATATGGGTGCATTTCTTTAAAAAAATGGCATCGAACATTATTGCTCAAATTTTTGTATATAAATAATTCCACTTCAATCAATAGTTGAATGTAGGAAGAAATTTGATAGTATGAATGGAAATTCAAAAAGACAGTATATTATAAATTCTATGGGATCAAATGCTCATGTGGCCAAAGAAGGAGATGACAGAAAAATAATATTTTCTACAATGAGATTAGACATAAGAGATGCCTGTCAAAATGCATGGTCTAAATGCCATGGGATAAAAAAGAGCACTTTCTTCAATTATAAAAGAATGGTCTTGAATGGTGATGTGAGAGTTGTGCACGGTAACAGTGGCTTGGAAAAATCTAGGGTGAACACTACTGCACTAGTAGCTATTATTAATAAAATTGTAGTAGAGAATTGAGACAAATCTCCACATCTTACACGATTAATCAGTGGAGATGGAACAAGGACAACCTTGAAATTATTTCCCTCTAATATGTCCCATGGTTTGCTGCGAGAAATGGCTAATGATGAAGTGAAAAGAATCGGTTTTCCTCCAGAATCACAATCCTCCTTTAGCAAGGTGATGAGAGAATATTTTCCAGATGTTAAAATTTCTAAATCAAACTCCTTTGCAAGGTCTAATGAGTGCATTACAATATAGGATAGGCTTAAGGGGACCAGTGATCCAGCTGAGGTGGAAAAGTTGTGAGCAAACCAAGTAGCTCATAATAAATACATCGCAAGTTTTCGCCAGCGCTATTATTCACACAGGTTGGCTTCACAGAACAATATGAAGACTTATCTCAGTATTGTTCATGACAAAATGGATAATTCAAAGACTTCCATTCCAAGGATGGGTAAGAAGGAAAAATATTTTAGTAATGTTATGAATCTTCCCACATCATTGACTGGAATGTTGACTCATGGGCACAATACTGGGGGTTTTGGTCATTTCAACCTCTCATTTTTAGAGATGGGATCGAATTTCACTGTGACATCCCTGACTAAATGCTTGAAATGTCTTGAAGAACCAGTGGTTGATAAATATGGTGATTTTCTCTACAAAGGCAGAACATCTAAGCACCAATTGCATGATGCTCTATTGCAATCAGACTCATATGAAAAGTGTTTGATATACAGACAAGATGTAATGCAAGATGATGTAATGTGTGTTGATGGTACTAATCAATGCATGCCAAATAGAAAAATACCACCCATATTATTGTTGCAAATGGATAATTGTTCAGGCGATAACAAAAACTGCTTTGTATTTGCATTTTTATCTCTTTTAATAGCAAGGAGAGTGTTCGAGACAATTGAACTTGGATTCCTCTCGGTCGGACACACCTTTGAAGACATAGATGGAACTTATGGCAGGTTATCAGCAAAGCTAATGTGCAAGGATATATTTTCACTCCTGGAAATTATGGATATGTATAGGACATGTGAAGATCAAAATTCCTTTGTTCCTTATCTAATTGATGAACTTTAAGATTTTAAGAGTTTTGTGAAACCCCACCTTTTGGATGGAAATGCCAAAATCATCGGTACCAAAAAATGCCAGTTTTTTAGATTTCATCTCATAGATGACATTACAGTCATGCAATGGAGGGCATCACCTTAAGATGAAGCTTGGTTGTCTCATGTTCATCTCTAGTGGTCATTGCCAGATGGTAGCGTAGACTTGCTGGTGGGAGAGCCTAGGTTATTAAATCTGCAATCAAAAAGTCCTTCAGAGATTGACGAAATAAAAAAAGGGAATAGAAACATATGTTTCATTCTGGAATCAAGGGATTGAGAAGGGAGGTGAACAATTTTTCCGTCCCAAGTTAAATTATTGGGAGGCTTTACTTAAAGCTTTGGACGGTCCTTTCGAGAGTGTTGATCAATCATCCACTAACTTTTGGCCATCGACAAGCCATGATATTTGTAGTAGTGAACCTACAAGATCTGAACATGAAATTATGGATGACTATTTGAAGGAAAATGTTCCTACTTTGCAGGATTGCTATGTTGGACCACTATGCAACAAGCCTAGAGATAAATTCATTCCAAGAGTGGATGTTGTAAGGGGCCAAATGGTCATTGTGCAATCACCAGAGCTAGATTGTGCAATCGGGTTGGGTAAGGTGATTGGTGATATTTATCAGGAGTCAGATGCTAGTGCTATTGGGTCTTACAAAGTATAGGTGCAATGGTGGAAGCCAACAAGAGCATCGAAGGATCTGAAGTTCTTGTACAAAAAATGCTTAGATAGAAAGCAACAATGGGTTGTTGGTGCAGAAAAAAAATATGGTGATCGATGTAAATAGCATCATATGGGCATGGTCACCAAGGCAAGGATGAGAAGGAGAAAAAATGACCATAAATGAGAAGGTCCTTGCAGCAGTCAGGGCACAACGAGAAAATATGGTTTCTAAATAGTAGACAAAATTGGTTTCTAAATTTCTCTATGTGGCAGTTTTAGGCAACAAAATTGTTGTGTTTCTAAATTTCCACTTGGTAAACAAAAAGTTGTATTTTTTCATTTTCAATAATGTTTTATAAAAGGAAAGGCCATTGGGATTGATAATGGATGGTTATCTGTTAAAAAATTGGATTTGTGATCATTGTCATCATTTGCGCACTAACTTTCGTTAAGTGTTGTAATTAACACCTTAATTACTAGTAGTGGTTTATCCGCTGCACTTAAAATCAAGTAATTATCCTCAGAGTAACTACCTAAATACTAAAATATGATCAAGTAATTATCCTCAGATTAATTATACTCAAAGTGCCAAATTCAGCGATGCTAATAGGATAAAATATTCTATACGAGCAAATATTATAATTAAACTATATTTCTAACAAATTAAATATGCCACGTGTCACAATATGATCGTTCCACGTCACCCTGGCATACAAGATATCAACATTTAAACAACCAAATTTATATGCATTTTGATTCAAATACTTTGCTAGCAAGTGGAAATATTCTCAGAGAAACAGCGGTCGCTCTTTCCCAAAGGTGTTCTATTGTTACGATTCCCTCGTAAATCAAAGGTCGGCTGACCCTTCTTATTCCCAATATTCTTTTCAGAATAGTTTGACAGTGCAGGAAGGGTCGGTCGATCCTTCTTGTGCTCTCTATTATGGATATAGCTTAGTTATTGGATAAGGGTTTTCACAATTAACTACGAAAACAAGGGGTAGTCGATCCTTCTTGTCGGAAAATAGAAGTCAGGAGAAACTATTTTTATATCTTAAAACTTCCAAGGTGTTCTATTTTTAAAATTGCCTCGAAATTGAAAGGTCGCCCGACCCTTCGTATTACCAATATTATTTTCATAATAGTTCGACACTACAAGAAGGGTCGATCGACCCTTTTTATTCCAAATATTCTTTTCATAATAGTTTGACACTACAAGAAGGGTCGGTCGTTCCTTCTTGTGTTCTCCATTATTGATATAGATAAATTGTTGGATAAATGTTTTCACAATTAACTACGAAAAGAAGGGGTGGTTGATCATTCTTGTTGGAAAATAGAAATCCGGACAAATGCGTTTTATATGTTATAACTTAGCCGATTCATTGGCTATTCGCACAATGCGTGAATATTTTAGACATTGGAATTTTCACTTTAAAATTTTGAACATTTAAAAATGAAAATTGTACTTTTCAAATAAAAAATTGCATTTCTTGATTTGAAATTCATACTTTTCAAATCAAAATTTTTATTTTTTGATTTGAAATTCACACTTTTAAGGTTCATAAGTAGTCAAGAAACACACTATTCAAATACAAAAACTTAGTTTTCAAAGCCAATATTACCACTTTCAGAACTTGAATTTGCACATTAGAAAGGTTGATATTAACACTTTCAAAGTCAGGTAGATGTTGACACTTTCCTTTGAAATTTTCTTTCATTTTTTAGTGTTTTTGTGAGTTGAGGAAAGCACTGAGTTATTTTAAAATTCAGGTCTTTCTGCAACTCACAATATGCAATCCGCAATGCGGATTGCAGAATCTTGGTTTTCGGTTTTGAAACATTTTATTTCTGCAATTTGCAGATGCAAAAATATTCTTTAATAATTGTGGTCTTCTGCATCCGCAACCCGCAACCCGCAATTGCGGGTTGCGGATGCAGAAGACCAACCCCGCAACCCTTCTTTTCCTTCCTGCATGTTTACGTTTTAACCGTCTATTTGTCTTGACCCTGCGGATAAGATTTCACTGGGTGATTTAAATGAATTTTAGCTTGCCCGTTTAGTTTGTCAGTGTTAGCACTAGATTTGTCCTGGATGAAAGTGGGAGGTTCAATTCTAAAAAGAATGGAGAAAGCAAAATAGAATTATCTGGGTAGGTATTCATGGCCTTAATGGTGGAATGATCAAATCCCAATCCTGAAACTTTGCAAGGAGAATTACATTGCATAGGTCCGCCTCCAATTACATATCTGCGCAAATAAACGTTCTAGATCGGTGGTGGTGAAGATCTATAGTCATCAGCACGCTTCATTAAAAAAAGGTGAGGTGTTTTAGATGAAGGCAGGAGGTTTATCCCACAAGCATATTAAGGAGCAGATCAACGGCCAATGGAGCAGATCGACGGTCGGGAATTACTTCTCCGATACGACATGCGCGGAGAAAACAAATTTTCGGATCCGGGAACTTTTGGTAGAGGTCCACGGGTTTGGACAGCTCAAATCTGATGAGGCTAAGATCTATGGCAAAGGTTTTGTTCTATGATATAACTTGCACGAAACATCAACGCAAGCCAAATCATTGAAGTTGGTAAAAGTCACAGAAAAGGCGACATGTGGCGGGATTCGAGACCACCAGGGATCATAGAGTTAGAAAGCAGCGGCAATCCACGGCCTAGAACAGAGCAGGAAAATAGATGGCCAGGGAAGCTTCCACGCTGCAGGAGATGCAGGGGTGATAGAAAAGGATAAATAATATAAAAACTCGCCTGCACAGAGATATGGATTCCATCTGTCCTATTTTGCATCGAAAAACGATAGGAGAAAGTTGTGCAGAAACAAACAGGTCAACCAGGGGTCGAAGCCAACCTTCAACCAACCAGGCAGGTTCTCTGCTCTACACTAAACTATTTAATGGTTGAATTGAATGATAGAGAACCCCCTTTTTACAATTCCCTCGTAATTGAAGGGTCGATCGACCCTTCTTATTTCCCATATTTTTTATTTTAAATTCACACTTCTCAAATGAAAATTTTCATTTTTTGAAATCAAATTTTGCATTTTTTAATTTAAAATTCACACTTTTCAAATCAAAATTTGCATTTTTTTAATTTGAAATTCGAACATTTTGAATTGAAATTCATAGTTTTATAACAAAAAACTGCAATTTTAAGGTTTATAATTATCAAAAAACACACTCTTCGAATAGAAAAACGCACTTTTCAAAGCCAATATTGCCTAAATTCACACTTTCTTACTCATAGCAAATTTGTCAAGTCTAACTCATTTTTCTGATAGTACCGCACTACCGAGCAAGTACTACAAAATCGATTTTCAATTGTACGAGATGGCCTTTTACATGGATTTTGAGTCATTCGATATGTACAAAGCCATTACAAATGTGTGGGCTTCTGTGAAAATCTCTCGTGCAAATTTTGAACATTTACAAATGAAAACTGTAATTTTCAAATAAAATATTTCATTTTTTGATTTGAAATTAACACTTTTCAAATCAGAAATTGCACTTTTTCATTTTAAATTCAAGTTCACAGTAATTTAAAGTCGTTGAACATTTTAGATTCTCCTTGTCAGTCGATGAACTTTGGCGACATATTTTATATCAGCCACGGATGACACCCCTATCAACCAACATGACAATACTATTCCGACGAATGCAGGGGTCAACCAGACGGTAATGTAAGCTATAGAATATTTATGGGCATTTTCTTAAATGGTGCTTTACTATTATCATGTGACGGTAATGTAATTCATTTTATGGTATGATAATACTTAAGCCATGAGGGAGAAGAGTGGGGGTCAATATAGTAGAGAGGGATGTGAGTTATATGTAATGAAATTAGTTTTATATAAATCAGAAGAATTATAATTGTCTATTTTCATATGGGTCTTGAAAATAATTTCACTCATATGGATGCACATAATGAAAATAGTGGTCAGATTCCCACATGTTATGCAAGTCCTATGTTTTATAATAATTGTGTATAGATGTTTTACAACCAAAAGGTTTCTATATATATATATATATATATATATATATATATATTCATTATGTGCAACCATATATGTTATGCAAGTCCTATGTTTTAACAGAATTATGTATATATGTTTTGCAACTTCACCATGTGAAACCATATATGTTATGCAAGTCCTATGTTTTAAAATAATTATGTATATATGTTTTGCAACTTCACTATGTGAAACCATAACAAGACCTATGTTTTAAAAGAATTATGTATATATGTTATGCTACCAAAATGATTCTATTTATATTGTTTCATTATGTGCAACCATCATGGCTCATTTGAAGGGATGGTAGTGGAGGATGACATGGGGCAGGGGTCATCCAGACACCCTGTAACATCATGTCTCCAATAAATTACGCCCTCAATCATTATGTTGATGCCGGTTTACACAATTCGTTTCCATCATTGCTCCGTCGAGGCAGTTGGCTTCCTTAGCCATAACTGTCTCCATGCTGAAGGCCTCTCCTTGTCAGTCGCTAAACGTTGGCGGCATCTTTTATATCAGCCACGGATGACACCCCTATCAACCATCATGACAGTACTATTCAGACAGATCTAGGCTCGTTTGAAGGGATGATAGTGGAGGATGACATGGGGCAAGGGTCAGCCAGACGCGAGGCAAGGCTCAGCCAGACGCCCTGTAATGTCATGCCTACAATAAATTACACCCTCAATCATTATGCTAATAGCCTTTTACATGGATTTTGATTCATTCGATCTCTACAAAGCCATTGATGGAAATCCTCTCGTATGTGTGGGCTTCTGCGAAAATCTCTACGATTCAAGTCGGCTCTCCGCCTTGCTTTCCATAGAAATTCCTATAAATATTCTCAATGGACTCGGGAGATCTACAATTTAAAGGTTGGCTGAACTTTTGGGTGGATTTTTGGTGGTTCAATTTTTTGAATCGGTATATCATGGCTCCTCGTAGTTGCTCTTAGGGAGAAGGCTCGTCTCAACAGCAGACCATGGAGCTGGAGGAGTCTGCCCTGCAGAGCTTCAATTGGGGGGCTCAGTATCTAGCAGAGACGCCTACTCTGATAGAAGCATAGATAGCATGCCGTGAAGTAGCCCTTCGCTGTGAATACGAATCCCATTTCTGCTGGAAATTAATCGCCAGCCCCTTCTGGGTGGTCAAGATCTTTTTGGCTCACGATATTCATGCGAGGAACCAGCTAGCTCACGGCCTCCGTGAAGCCATCCAAATTATAAAAGGTGACCAACAAACTAATTCGGCCAGTGTTCGCTTGCTCAAGTCTGCTCTGGAAGATTATATGGATACCTCGAGAGACTTCCCTCGTGAAGAACCAGTTTCCCCATGGGGGGAGCACCCTGCTCCCTGATTAGTCTTGGCAGTCTGCATTCGTGTCGGTCTTGGTGGTCAGCGTCTGCACTAGTGGCACTTTTCTGTTTTTTCCATGTCTTGGGAAGTTCAGTCTCGGTGCAGACTCCGGATCTTAGCGTGGTTTTGTTATGGGGGTTGCTCGGCCAGAGCCCTCTTCCTTTTTGGTTAAGGTTTTCCTCGCTCTTATGATCATGTTGGGGTATTCTGAGGCTCGGGCCCTCTTAGTTCTTTCCGTTGTTACCTGTCTATCGGCCATGATATCTTCAATCTATTGTAATCTCAGGTTTTATCTGCAGTTTCCTCTGCTTCATGGGCTATTTAGCCTTGTTGTATGCTCCTCATTTTGTTTTTTTCTGGGTTTTTGACCATACCTTGTATGGCACGAGCTGTTGGGCGTTCGTTTGTAATTGTATTTTGTACCATTATTTTGTTTTTAGTAATAGATTGGACCTATGCTCAATTAAAAAAAAAAGATCATCTCCTTTGCAGGATTAATAAAAGACTAAATTTTTATTGGAGTTTCGACTTGTAGACATAGAAGCACTAGACTCATCCCCTGCAACCTCAAAAATAATAAGTCATTATTCCTCAAACATGTAATCTTTGCATCAGACTGTTCCATCATTCTGTTGGAATATCAAGTTGGAGCATGCAATTAATTGTAAATATAATTTTGCAATATTAGAAAGAGTTGGTGGTTTTCCCAATTGGGCTTCCACGATAAAATTGTGTCTTCCATTTTGATTCTTTCACTACTACATATGGTCTAATTTGCCACGAAAGTTCGTTGTAATAGCCCCGAATTTTCGTCCCTGTTGCAACGACTGGTGTTTCTTTTTTTCATGGAAAGTGATTCGTGGATATAAGGTCTGTTGGGCCCAGCTTGAGACAAAGTTTTGGAAACACCTTTTTGAGGCAAGTAGGGAAAGTTGAGCTGAGCGTAGCTCAGAAATACAATTTTGGATAAGTATTGAGGACGCTGCGAAGTTGTGCGCAGCATCCAACTTCTGACCAGACTGCGGAGTTGTGCACAACATCGAAGTTTTGGATGTGATGTGAAGACCAGTACTGCGCTGAAGCAGTGCTACGGAGTTAGGAGGCCACATGGCGCCGGCAAAGCAGTGTGCTGGACAAGTATCAAGTGTAGGTACCGGTTCAACCGGTAGCATCCATTTTTGGAAAGATATTCTAGGATGGCCGAGCGGCGAACATAGGCAAATCAGGAAGGCAGCCACAAGTGGGTTGTTAAGGAAAGCGATGTTTGGCATGCTTAGAAGGTAAAACCGTTAGAGAGAAACGGTTTGTCAGAAGCATCCTGTAGGCACACGTGCGACAGGAAGGCCGATAGCGACAGGATGAGGACGTGAAGATCCACCATGATCAAGCAGATGCTACTAGGAGCCAACAAGCTGGTTTGAAAAATCGACGTAGTTTTGGAAACCCTTAGGGTTTTGGGTTTTAGGTCTTCGACATTGTACAGACATGACCTTCGGGCATGATCTATTTAAGAAGACACTTTTGTATGGGATGGGGTTGCTCTATTTTTGGATATTAGATGCTAGTTATTAGAGTAATCTTGAGATAACCTTTTTGGTATTGTAAAATATCTCTGAGCTGAGAATATTGCAAAGGCTCCGCAGCTGTGTGCACAGAGACCTAGCCGAGAGAAAGGAGAGTCTGCAGCTGAGTGCACAGACTAAGAACGGTTGCCCCATCCATTTTTCAAAGAAATATATTACCAACCATTCTTGTGGACGTAGCTTTCCATCCAGGGAAGTGAACAACGTTAAATCCTGTGTTATGCGATGTTGTTTATGAATGAATGACTGTCTATATTTTCTGTAGAATGAATGCTTGAATATTTCCTTGCATGCTGTAATAGGAGAACTTTGATATGCATTTACCAATAGGAGAAGTTTGGGAATGATATGCTAGGTTCCACGGAAGAAGATGAATGGCAAACATTTCAATGCTATGTTAAGATCGTGAATCAGTCATTTAAGTTTAAATACTTTCTTAAACACAGTGAAGGAATGCAGCACAGTTAGTCACATTTATCATTTCAGTCCACGTTGTAATAATCTAAGTCCCTGAATGAATGCTAGAAAGATAACCAGTAAGTGCCTGAATGGATGGATGGGTGATATTCATCTCAGTTGCTTAGCGTTTTCAAAATATTCCAAGTAGGGGATAAGTGTGGTTGATTCACAATCCCAGTACAAGGCCCGCAGCAATAAGAATACTCTTAGTGAGGCCCGCAATGTTTCCTTCACTGCGCAGTACTGCTCGCAGCGTAGATCCTGCTGCGTACCGCATCACTTTGCCCCACAGTGCACTCCTTATGTCCTGTGTTGCGCAGCTTGTTCATATAAACAACTCATCATTTACTATGGAAACCTGATTCCGTAGTACCCCATAAGATACACCTCGGGTGAGACCTCAATCTGCTCGTAGGTTGTTTCCGAAAGGGCCGGTGTGAAGGGGTTTTGTTGGTCAAAAGAGAGAACCGAAAAGAACCTAGGTCTACTTGGAAACCTCTGGGTCAGTTTTAGCCAACAAATGGTTCTGTTGCCGCGCTAGAATCCATGATGAGTTGCAATCATGATGTGCGAAGAAGAATATCAGTTCCCCGAAGGATCTGACTATTGGCATCCTGAAAAGACAGAAATCTAAGCTTGGTGGGACAAGACTATAAGAGATTTTAAAAGACAAGAGAATAGACATCCACGTCTAAGCGACACATAGTGGTCGGATAGATATCTGTTGGACGACATTCATGAGATCTTTTGGGCATCGTTTCCAAACGAGCTGCATGCATGGATCTTGCGGCTCGCAGAGAAGAAAACTTGTTTCCAAGGAGGAGTACCTATAGAGTGGAATCCTGAGCTCACAGCATAGCTTAAAGCATTAGACAGCCCATTGTCATGCGCAGTTGATTATTGGGTCGATCATATGCTAGAAGGCTTTGTAACAGAATTTGCTGTAGACACACTCAAATCCTACAGCCAAACAGAAGCACACTTTTTCCGACGATTCCAAGGTAAGTTTCTAAACAATATTAGTCTATACATTAAGATGCTGTTAGCTAAGAAAGGTGTTCTAAGAATGCAGTAATATTCTTGAAGTTTGTCATGATAAACAGTACATATATTGATTCTGATGAAGAGACACATACTCTTAGAATTGGTAAGAGATATAAAATTAATAAGAATCCGGGAGGCCCTGGACTCCATATCAATACAATGATCCCCTGTGATCTTGACAAGGAAGTTGCACAACCATTTACTCCTGAGAACGCACCGGCTGTGGAGACCGCACCACCTTTATCTCAAAACCCACAAGCTACTTAGCCCGCCCCGCAGAAGACTCAACCTAGTCTATCTCTCTTGATAGTCCCATTTGTATTTACTGCGTAGATCCCTTTACAGCAGCCGTGCACTAATCCTGGTGCCCCACCACCTAGTAGCATAATGGCAAACATGGATATGAAACTACCAATATTCAAAGGAACTGGCCTAGAAGACCCTGATCAGCATTGGTTCCTTTACAAAGCCATATGGAGTGTAAGACAAATCCAGGATGATGCCGTGAAGCAAGCACAGCTCATCATCACTTTCAGGGATAGAGCGCTACATTGGTTTATGAAATACTCTACCGTATAGCCTAGAACCCTCGCAGAAATTAAAGCCGCACTGGTGGTGGAGTTCAAGAAACCTAAGTCTGAGTCTCAGTGTATAAGTGAGCTGAAGGATATAAAGAAGAGACCAACTGAAACAGTCTGAGAATTTGATTAGAAATTTAAGACCTTACTAGACCAAGTAAGTTTTGTTATACCGCCAGAACAAAAATAAAGAATGGTTAATTGCTGCGATGTTACCTCATATCAGATTACCATTGATGCAGCAGAAGGTTCTATCCCAGGAAGAGGCCTTGGAAATTGCAATGAAGCTGGAAGCTTCGCCAATTGGTGATACTAGTTCTAGGATGTCTCAGATCCAGAACTAGCTGACCACCCTGACACTTGAACTACAAAGTATGAAAAATGGTAAAGAACAAAGATATGAACCTAGACAAGAGGTCTGGTGTACAAGTTGTAAAGGAGAAGGTCATGACCATGAGCATTGCCCTCTATTCTGCGACTATCTTAACAGTGGTGCGCCTAACCCATTAAATAAGAATCAGGCCCCATGGTGTGAAATTTGCAGAACCACAGGACATAGACCTAAAGACTGTTACCTCATCCAAAAATATGTGAAAACTCCTAAGAATTTATACTGCAATTTCTGTAAATCAGCTGGACATGATGAATCCAACTGCCGCGCATATGAATTAATGAATGAAAGAAAAAGGGATATGGACTCAATGTTGTTAAATTTTCAAAATTTACTTCAATCTGATCTAGGATCTTAACTGAGAGAACAACATGTACAGCATATCTACAGCATATCAATCATGGAGACAATAATGCAAGCACACAAGAGACACAAAGATTTACTTGGGGAAAACCATAAAGGTGAAAAACCCCAATAACTTCCTCAGAGATAGATAGAGCAATGATACAACCAACCAATAGAGATAGCCATAACCTAGCAGCAATCCTCCTCCTCCATAAGTGCGCTTCTCCTCCTTGAGAGCATGTGTGAGAAGTGAGTGAGTAAATAGAGTGCCTCCCGCACTCTATTTATACTTGACTTGACTTTCCTTTTTACCTAACTCATGTCGGCTCGAACTTAACCACATAACATAATGCTGAGTGGGCCGACCCCCAATAGGGTGGTCTAATAACCCTTTGACCCACATGGCCGACCCCCAATAGGGTGGTCTAATAACCCTTTGACCCACATGACTTATACAGGGCCGACCCCAAAAAAGGTGGTCTAATAACCCATCAAGTATAAGTTACGACACTTACAATATAAATGACGACACTTCCTTATAGAGGAATAATACCATCTCTATAGGAATACAATATACATATATGTGAAATACATTCCGAAGTTACATATACATCAACACTCCCTCTTAACTAGGAAGGTATTTCTCAGCACAGTTCTTCTAGCACAAGTCATCTTCTCTGGATCATCGTCACTGGATAATCGTCATCGAGTCATCATCATCGTCACTGCTGCTGCTATCTCAATCAATCTCTGAATCTACTCGTCATAGGAAGTTCTACAGAGCCAGTCCTTTTTCATACTGGATGTAGGCCCACCACCTGCAGGTCTTCGTCATCACTGGCCATACTGTGGAATCCTCAGGACTTATTACGTGCGTCACAAAACCTCGAAAGAGCATCCCAGGATGTTACGGGTACACAACTCCGACCTGTAAGATCTCCCAGGGTGCTATTACATGTGACCCCACCACAAAACCTCGCAAGAGCATCTCAGGATGTTACGGGTACACAACTCCGACCTGAAATCTCCCAGGGCACAAATTACATGTGGTCCACCACAAAACCTAGCAAGAGCATCTCAGGATGTTACGGGTACACAACTCCGACCTGAAATCTCCCAGGGCAACGAATTACATGTGGTCATGGCAAAACCTCGCAAGAGCATCCCAGGACTGATTACGGGCACATAGCCCAACCTATCGGATCTCCCAGGGAAACGAATTACATGCCATAGGACAAAACCTCGCAAGAGCATCTGCCAGATATCCCAGGGCGCTATTATATGCCATAGGCAAAACCTCGAAAGACTATCTGCAGATCTCCCAGGGAAACGAATTACATGTCCTCCCAGAGCAAAACCTCGAAAGAGCATTTGCCAGATGTCCCAGGGCACCGAATTACATGCCATAGGCAAAACCTCGAAAGACCATCTGCAAATCTCCCAGGGCAACGAATTACATGCTCATCTGCACAACCTGATCCACGGCCATAGAGTATCAACCTAATACTCACCATACATCATCCTGATGTATCCATGATCATCCTGATCATCATCACTGCAACGTCCTGCTGCATGTCATCTGGAGCAACATCCTGAAGCTCGTCATCTATGATCATCCTGATCATCACTGCAACATCCTGCTGCATGATCCACCTGATCATCAATGCATCTACCTGATGCATACCAAGTATCATACATTATCCTCCTGATCATCAATGTATCCACCTGATACAAATACATGATACATATCATCATACATGATCCTCCTGATCATCAATGCATCTACCTGATGCATACCAAGTATCATACATGATCCTCCTGATCATCAATGTATCCACCTGATACAAATACATGATACATATCATCATACATGATCCTCCTGATCATCAATGCATCTACCTGATGCATACCAAGTATCTACCTGATACATATCATCATACATGATCCTCCTGATCATCAATGTATCCACCTGATACAAATACAAATACATGATACATATCACCATACATGATCCACCTGATCATACAATGTATCCACCTGATACATATACAGATACATGGTCCAAGCATCCAACATGATGCATACATACATACATAAAATGATCCAACTGATCATATCCAAGCAGAAACCAAAACATCATCCTGATTCTCATCATCCAGCGCTTACATCCACAGCCATGTGAAGGATCCTCCTTCCAACATGCTTGGAATGGCTTCAGCAAATGTGTCCATCACTTCTTCCTCGAAGTATCCTCGATCTGAAGCACGCCAAGCCTCTCTCTGAAGTACTCGAACTTCACACTGGCTAGTGGCTTCGTCAGCACATCTGCAATCTGCTCGTCCGTCGCAACATACAGGAGCTTCACAGCTCCTCTCTGCACCATATCCCTGATATAGTGATATTTGATCTCTATGTGTTTCGACCTGTCATGAAACACTGGATTCTCGGACAGCTTCACACAACTCTGGTTATCACAGAAGATATCAGTAGCTTCCAATGGGAGATCAAATAGCTCAGACAGTAGCTTCCGTAGCCATACTGTCTCACAACTAGCTGAACAGGCTGCAACATACTCTGCCTCAGCTGTACTCAGTGCTACGCAGGATTGCTTCCTGCTAAACCAAGAGATCACACCTGATCCCATACTGAAGCAACATCCAGATGTGCTCTTCCTGTCTGCAGCACTGCCAGCCCAATCTGAATCAACATAACCCTGCAGGTCAAGCTTTTGATTCGCCTCATACCTGAGCCCATAATCCACTGTACCCTTCAGGTACCTCAGAATATGCTTTACAGCAACCAAGTGAACACTCCTCGAATCCATCAAGAACTAACTCAATGTGTTCGCTGCAAGGCAAATATCTGGTCTCGTGTTCGTCAGGTACATCAAGGACCCAATCATCTGACGATACATAGTGATATCAATCGGCTCAGATGAAGCATCACACAGACGCTTCAGGTTCGATGCCATAGGTGTGGCCATAGCCTTGCATTCCATCATCCCGAACTTCTTCGCGATCTCTACTGCATACTTCCCTTGTCCAAGGAAGATTCCATCACTCTGCCACACCTCCATGCCAAAAAAATAAATAGTGCATCATCCGCAAGTTCTTCATCTCGAACTTCTTCAGTAAGCTTCCGCTGCATGTCGGCAATCAATCTATCTTCATCTGTAACAAATAGGTTATCCGCATACAAAAGTAGTATCAATGGATTGCCTTCCTCAACCTTGTAGTAAAGGTTGGAATCCGCTTTACTCTTGGTAAAGCCCAAACTGGATAGAAAGTTGTCTATCGTACCATACCAAGTTCTGCACACATATATGACTACACCATGCTGTCTTGAAATCCATCTGGTGCATCTTCTATTTCATCACTTTTATATTTGCAACGTGCTTGATCTGATAGTTCCATTTGGAAGTCATAACAAACTTCCCTTCACGTCTTGGGACTACATCCCAAACATCATTCTTCATGATCGACGGATCATGGCATTCTATTTCTTCATCCCAGATCCTGGGAACTTCAATATCTTCAATAAATATCTTTGTTGCTGGAACAAATGTTGTAGTCCTTTTGTAGGTGAAGATATGCGGTCTTTCCTACAAAACAGGTTAAATTGCATGATTAAAAACATCTCATAGTTTTCAGAACAAATTCTTACACATAAAGAAATATGTCATACAGTCATGCAATTATCTTAGCCAATGCTTCAATACAACATTTATCCATATCCCGTAACTTTCTAGATGCCTTCCAATCTCTACCAGAACATTGTTAAGAGTGTGCACAACTCCCAACATGTCAGCAAAGAGGTTAAATTCTAGATAAGTAGCAATGGAATGTTGTACAGTGCCATAGGCCACTTACCCATGCATATTAGGAGTATACTGTTCATCAATGCAATTATTCTAATATGCATAATACACAACCTAATTCTAGGAACATCAGTATATACATTATTGAACAGTATTATTTAAGAAATGACAATTCAAATACTTATCTTTGTTTGTTCGTTGGGTGGACTCCCTCTGAGTCTTCGCTTCCTTGCAGGAGCTGCTGGAGTCCTAATCTGAAGTAGCTTCTTCTACACCTTTCTATTGTGGGATGTAGAGAGATGGTCAACTCCCTCTAAATATCTGCATCCTTTCATAAACCACTGGAGTGTACTCCCTCTTGATCTTTGCTTCCTGGATTACCTGTCCTTGAACTTACATTCATCCTTGGTTCCTATGCATGCTTATTAGTATCATGATTGTGTTATCCTTGTGATCTCATATAAAATCATACATTCATTAGTATACTATTAAAACACAATAATCTCAAGCATGTATAGTCATGATCATTTCAAACAGAAAATAATAAGCATTAGCATTCAAGGTTTATGTAGAATTCTTAAGGTTAGTCAAATCATAAGAAACATAACATGTCTAAACCTGTAATTACTCAAACCTATGACTCTTCAGGTTAGTTGAATCATCAATCAAGATAAGAGATATATTATGCATAAAACCTGTGATTATTCAAACCTATACCTTCATGATTCTTTTGGTTAGTCATATCATCAATTAAGGTAAGAAACATAATATGCATACAACCATGATTATTCAAACCTATGACTTCATGAATAATCATTATCAACAACAGTATAAGATCCTAACATAAGGTAGGATTCTAACTTGATATAGGAAAAACATACCTGGATTAGCATGCTAGCTATTTATGTCTAACATACTCACATGATGTCTTCTTGTTCTTCTTCAATGACTTGTGCTAGTAACCTGTATATCTCATAGGTTAACTATTACAAAACCAAGTTATACATACCTCGTAAATGGATCTTCTATGAGATCCATGACAATGGATGAATCTTTGTCCTCATGTTATCATGATCATATGTTCTTGGACCAGAACATGATTTGTCTTTCTTGGTGTACCTTTCATGTTAGTAGACAACATAAACCTCATACAACACCATAATGCATTAGTACAATCATAAGTGTCAACACCCTAACCAATGAATATCTTCTATCATGCATTCATAATTTTGTTAAGGTGATACGACAAATCTAAAATCAAAATTGTACTAACCGTAATAACATGAAGACAAACATACCATAAACTTAATCATGGATAAATATCGAAACATACCTCGATGAGTCATACCTGTCGAGATCGCTTGTAATCTTCTTATATAAGGCCTTAGCCTCATCTCCCTCTGAAACAGGAACTTCTTCACTTATGCAAGTGACCAATCCATCTTCTTCTAGGATCAACCCAATCCACTTGATTTGCAAGAACTGGACCTGGAGCTGGATATGGGTTTGTCAGAGAGACCCCAAAAATTCAAACTTTGAATTTCAAACTTCCGAAAGGATAGGAATATGCGCCTTGATGAACTGATCAAACTGGTATATTCAGAATTTGAAAACTGCAAAGTTTCACTCCTCAATTTTGCCTTTGAAACTTCTGGATTCACTGGACGTGACCCTGAACTGGGGTTTGATGAAGCCCACTCTTTTTCCCCATCAAAATGTTTGATCCAAATCTCTAAGCTTCTATTTTTCTGAGGAGCTTCCAGCCGTGTTCACAGATTTCAAAAATTCCCATTTTTACAGAAGCCCTAATTTTCCACTTTTCTGATCAAAGTCCCGAACTAGGGTCTAATCAAGCCCGGCCTTCTGCCCAACCAAAAATTCTGATCTTGGTCTCTAAATTTCTATTTTGATGAGTAGCATCCAGCCGTGGTCTCCGATTACAAAAATTCCAACTTTCTCCAAAGCCCTAAATTCCGGAAGCCATGAATGAAGGTACCAAAAAATAATTCTGTTTTGACAGAAATATGTACCTGATTGTTTCTGGTGTAACTCCAAAAATTTTGATCCACAGGGTCTGAAAAAGTTTCCTGAGATATCCTGACCTGTTATCTTTCCATCCTGACAGGTCTGACCTCAATTGGATTCTCTGAGAGAGAGTTATGCCAAATGTCGCAACGTGACCTGTTTTGGGAAAATACAGGAGAGCGAACTTGTACGGCGTGCCACGTGTCACTGTTTGACCTTCGGCCTCTGAAAAAGGTTTTTGAGATAGCTAGGCCTGTTATCTTTCCATATTGACAGGTCTGACCTCAATTGGATTCTCTGAGAGAGAGATATGCCAAGTGTCGTAACGTGACCTTTTTATGGGATAATACAGGAGAGCGAACTTGTACGGCGTGCCACGTGTCACTGTTTGACCTTCGGCCTCTGAAAAAGTTTTCTGAGATATCTCGGCCTGTGTACTACCTGTCACTTTTCACGAAATTTCATTTGGAGCTTCCTAGCCCAAGTTATGACCTTTTTCCCAAGGTCACCTGATTTTGACTCAGATGTGGAAGAGGCAGAAACCCTATATTGTACAGATCATAAATCACAAAGTACAACGAATTAGAGGTTGTCCTTTGGACACAAGATACCTGGAGATCTTAGCTTCGGCCTGTAACAATTTCAGATCCGAAAACTTCGCCAAAAAGGATTTATAGTGAAAGTGCTACGATGACTGGTTTTTGCTATATCAAGCCCTAGCATCGTTAGTGCAACAAGTGTCATACATGCCATATCATGCCTTCTTTCAGGCTAGCTCTGATACCATGTTAAATTTTCAAAATTTACTTCAATCTGATCTAGGATCTTAACTGAGAGAACAACATGTACAGCATATCTACAGCATATCAATCATGGAGACAATAATGCAAGCACACAAGAGACACAAAGATTTACTTGGGGAAAACCATAAAGGTGAAAAACCCCAATAACTTCCTCAGAGATAGATAGAGCAATGATACAACCAACCAATAGAGATAGCCATAACCTAGCAGCAATCCTCCTCCTCCATAAGTGCGCTTCTCCTCCTTGAGAGCATGTGTGAGAAGTGAGTGAGTAAATAGAGTGCCTCCCGCACTCTATTTATACTTGACTTGACTTGCCTTTTTACCTAACTCATGTCGGCTCGAACTTAACCACATAACATAATGCTGAGTGGGCCGACCCCCAATAGGGTGGTCTAATAACCCTTTGACCCACATGGCCGACCCCCAATAGGGTGGTCTAATAACCCTTTGACCCACATGACTTATACAGGGCCGACCCCAAACAAGGTGGTCTAATAACCCATCAAGTATAAGTTACGACACTTACAATATAAATGACGACACTTCCTTATAGAGGAATAATACCATCTCTATAGGAATACAATATACATATATGTGAAATACATTCCGAAGTTACATATACATCAACAAATGTGAGGCGCTGGTTTGTACCGCGTACAAGAAGATACCCAGCCGAAACAAGAAAATGCACAATATGACCAAGGAGGATACAAAGGTCGTGGTGGTGGATACCGCGACAGAGGAAGAAATGCTGGTCCGACGTAGGGAAGAGGCCGTGGCCAAGTCATTTGTTATAACTATGGCCAACCTGGGCACGTATCTAGAGATTGTGTTAACCCATGCACTACGTGCAATTATTGTAAATAATTTGAGCATGTCATTGAAGATTGCCCAATATTAGAGGTGGAAATGTAGAAGAGAAGATGAACAGAGGCTCCGAATCCAAATGTCTAGTGGATCGCAGTAGAAAATAGACCAGTAGATCCGAGCATTAATGTGGTCATGCGCAGTGGCGCTGAGATAGGCCGCAACAGAGGAGCAGAAGCTTCAACATCAGGGGAGGCATATTCGAAGAAGGATCCCCTTGAAATAGTATGGATAAGGAAATCTCCAGGAAAAGCACCCCCTCTTAACTTACAGAAGAATAAGGAGATCTTCATTGATGCACGGGATACCTCTAGAGAACCAGCAAATAAGTCATCAAGGATCCCGCTACGCAGTGAAACACCACATGTTGAAGACATGCCGGCTCCTTATGATTAAAAACAAGCACTGTGACAAATGTCCATACTTCTGTTGCACAGTTCTTGCGAAGCTGCATGAAGTTACTAAAAAGCGAAAAAGCCATAGTAGAGCTCCAGAATCTCATCAGCCAGTATGAACCTCAGATTGCAACAGAGACTCCAGATAGCACTGTACATCATATAAGGAAGCACAAAAGAACAAACCGAGAGATGAGGCTTACTATGCAAATAGGAGATTTTGAAATGGATGAAGTCATCCTTGATCTGGGATCAAAAGTGAATGTCTTGACTAAGCAGACATGGAAGCAGATGGGTCGACCAAAGTTGCTCTGGTCACCTATCCAGTTAAGAATGGCTAATCAAGAGAAGGTCATACCTTTTGGCCGCTTAGCTAATGTAGTGGTTGACATCGACAGAGTATAGAGTCATGCAGACTGTGAAGTTATTGAAATTGTGGATGATAGTCAACCTTTTCCAGCAATATTGGGAATTGATTGGGATATAGATAACTTGGCTATAATAAACTTGAAGAAAAAGAAGATGATCTTTGAAGGGAAGCATCTTAGGGTCATCACACCATTGGATCCTAAATATGGTGATAGATACAGTGATCCAACTCAGGAGGAATCCCATGCTCAAGATTTAGACCGACTATACCAGATGACTGCAAACAAGGAAGACTACATTAATTCTTTTGCGGATGGTACGCTCAACTGGCGATGTGACACTTCTTGTATCTCTGACTCGGATACAAGACTGGAGAATTGGCAAAGAAGCATGCATGAAGTATTAGCAAGAAGATGTGTGCAGGTTAAGAAATCACTGCGCTAGATTAGAAAAGAGGTGAGTCCTATTCCCACATATGATGGTTCTGCTAATGTTTACAGTTTCATAAGGGAATATACTGCAGCTATACCAGATGAGCATATATTTCTAGCTTTAGATATCGCATTGCGTGATACACCTACCAGATGGTGGAATGCACATAAGAAAACATTGACCACTTGGGATCAATGCAGAACTAAGATGCAGATCCGGTTCGCCGAAAAGGTTTCTTTACCCTTCGAAAAGTATAATGGACAGACAGACCCTAGTCAACACATTGAAATATGTTCAAAGTCATGGGTGGGAAGACCACTTACAGAATGGGTGCATTTATTTGTACATACATTGGATGCGGGTATCCCAGAGAAATGGTACCTAGACCTAGAGTTGCACAGTGAACTCACTGATTGGGAGCTGCTCGCTGGGAACTTCCGAAAGGACTTCAGTTTTGAAGATGAGAATCCATTAATCCATGAAGCATTATAGCTAATCAAGAAGCGCATATTCCAGGATGACTGTCCTCACCAAAACATAACATTGCAGGATTTTTTTGGGACATAGTGCGTTCCTACGCACTTACAGTCAGAATGGAAGGAACATGAAGAGCACTTTATCGAGTGTTACAACTTAGCTGAAGATACCAATCATACAAATGAAGACAATGAGGAGGACCCGCGCAACATAGACATACTAGATTCAGAAGGTACACGTGAGGTAGAAGGACCTCCATTGGAAATCCCAGATATGACTGGACCAGTAAAAGCACAAAAAGTGAACATTGGTACAACCAAAGAGCCGAAGTTCGCATCAATAGGAGATTATTGGGACAATCAGACTATTGCAGAGATCGCAGATACCTTACGTGAGTATCAGGAACTATTTCCAACCAAATTTACAGAGATGAAAGGAATTTTGGGAGACCTAGGGGTCATGAAAATACCCTTAAAACCAGGTACTAAGCCTGTCAAGCAGAGGCCATACAGATTGAATCCGCGCTACAAGGAAAAAGTCCGCGCATAGCTAGATAAGATGCTAGAGGCAGGAATCATTGAACCGGTCGAAGAATCCAAATGGATTAGCCCCATGGTTGTTCAAGACAAGAAAGCAAAAGGTGAGATCAGGATTTGTGTGGATCTCAGAAAGCTGAATGATGCTTCCATGCACGACCCATTTTCTACTCCATTCACAGACGAAGTGCTTGATAACATTGGAGGAAATGAGGCATATTCTTTCACTAATGGTTTCTTTGGTTACCATTAGATCAGGATTGATCTTGTGGATAGGCATAAGATGACATTTGCTACAGAATGGGGGTCATTCCAGTACACCGTCATGCCTTTTGGTCTGAAGAACGCACCTGCCATATTCTCTAGAGTCGTCGTCACAGCATTTAAAGATTTTATGCACAAGTTTCTAGAAGTGTATTTTGATGAGTGGACTGTATTTCGTCTATTGAAAAATCATTGCGTGAATCTCTGTATGATGCTAGAAAAATGTCAACAGCATCAAATATCCTTGAATTTGAAGAAGTGTATTTTCTGTGTGCCCTATTGAATTTTACTTAGCCACATTGTCTGTAAGCAAGGATTGATGGTAGACCCTGCGAAGATTGCAGTTATTGCAAACTTACCAACACCAAATTCAGTCAAGATGTTGCGATCTACCTTAGGCCATACTAGATACTATAGGAAATTCATAAAGGGTTATGCGCAGATAACCGCAGCAATGGAGAAGCTGCTGAAGAAGGACGCACCGTTCATTTGGAATGCGGAATACGAACAGGATTTTGATATATTAAAAGAAAAGATGATCACTGCTTCGATTCTAGTCTTTCCAGACTGGACAAAGCCATTCCATGTCCATGTTGACGCATCATGTATTTTCCTGGGGATCGTGTTAGCTCAGCCAGGAGAGGGAGGTATTGACCACCCTATTGCATTTTCTAGCAGAAAGCTTTCAACAGCAGAGAAGAACTATACTACTACTGAGAGGGAAGGCCTTGCAATGGTATATGCTCTACAAAAATTTAGACACTACTTGCTGGGATCGCACTTCCCTATGTTTACTGACCCTTCTACATTGAAATATTTGGTCAACAAGCTAGTGCTAGGGGGACGCATATGCTGATGGCTATTGCTGTTCCAGGAATATGACTTTGAAATTATTGTCAAGCCAGGTAGACTGAACTTGGGACCTGATCATTTGTCAAGGATTAAGTCAGGAGAGGAGCCAACGAACATTGAAGATAGTCTACCTGATGCACAACTATTTTCTATACAGGTTGTCAATGATTATTACAAGGATATCATTAACTTCCTAACCACAGGGCCGGCACCCCAAGAATTCTCGGTCCAGCAGAAAAAAAGTTAGTGGTGCGTGCCACGAACTTCACTATAATTGCAGGTTAGTTATACAAACTTGGGCTGGATGAAGTCCCGCGCAGGTGCATACTCGATCATGAGAAGGCATTTATTCTAGCCGATGCACACTCAGGAATCGCAGGAGGTCACTATGCAGGAAGGGCTATTGTGCAGAAGATATTGCGCACAAGGCTATGGTGGCCTACGCTCCATAAAGATGCCAAAGAACATTGCAGGAACTATGACGTCTGTCAGAGGACAGGAAAACCATCATGCCGAGATGAGATGCCATTGAATCCATAGTTAACACTGCAGCCATTTGAAAAATGGGTAATAGACTTTGTGGGTCCTATAAACCCACCAGGAAAAAGAATCGGTGCAAGGTATATTATTACTGCTATGGATTACCTCACCAGATGGGCGGAAGCAAAACCAGTTAAGGACTACAGCGCCAGTACTGCTACGCAGTTTATTTTTGAAGAAATACTCACCAGATTTGGCTATCCGAAGATTTTGATGAGTGACCAAGGTACTCACTTTTTGAGCAAGATGATTGAGGCGCTTACAGAGGAATTCCACATTCGTCATCAGCGCAATACTCCATATCATCCATAGGAGAATGGTACTGTAGAGGCTTTCAATAAAATATTGGAGAATGCACTCACTAAGGTATGCAATGTAAATAGAGACGATTGGGACCTGCGCATCTCATCTGTGTTATGGGCATACAGGACCACATGCAAGAAATTGACAGGACAGACACCCTTTCGGTTGGTTTATGGGTAGGAGGCTATAATTCCTATGGAATATATTGTCCCTAGTTTAAGAATCGCTGCATTAACAGGGATGGCAGATTGCAAAGATCTAGAAGAAAGATTACTACACTTACTAGGCTTGGAGGAAGATCACTTAATCACAGGCTTCCACTAGCAAGCTCAGAAGGACCGCGAGAAAGCATGGCATGATCGCCATATAAAGAACAAGTGTTTTCAGGTAGGTGATCTAGTCCTCCTGTATGATAGCAAATTCATGAAATTCCCTGATAAATTTAAGATGCATTGGCTTGGCCCATATACTGTGATACATGTTACTAACATTGGTGCACTCTAGTTAGCCAATTTAGCTGGTGACACCTTGCCAACCTTGATAAATGGAAGTAGGCTAAAGCTATACCATGATAGCACTGCTTCGCAGAACCCTGAATAACGATCCAAGGAAGGAAGTTCTAAGTGTCAAGTATAGTTGAAAGTGGACACTAGAAACGTAAAAGAGTCTGTACATGTATGATAAAAGGAAGAAGGTATGATAAGAAGAATGATCTATTCACCGCGCAGCACTGTTGGAGCTGCATGGAAGAAAAATATATATATATATATATATATATATATATATAGAGAGAGAGAGAGAGAGAGAGAGAGAGAGAGAGAGAGAGAGAGCCGCACAGTTGGAAATTTTTGACACTGGGAAGTAGCCGCGCAGGGTTGCAGATGGCTTGCCGCGCAGTTCGACACAGCACTCAGAGAAAAACAGCCGTTGCATGGCTTTTCAAAAAAATAGCCGTTAGATGACTGTTGCAGCAACCACTTCAGCATTTAAAGAGAAGATAGTCGTTCTGAGCACGTTGACGACAGAAAAGACCGAAGGATCCACTCAAATTCGCCAACAGACACCACATTAAATGCTTATCTAGCCGTTGAAGGGCATGGGAGGGGGTCCGCTGCACCTATAAATAGCACTGTTGGAAGACTCGCGGGCGTTTCCAAGCACTTAGAATTTTCTTTTTATTAACCTCTCCGAGCTAGTAGCCATCTGTATTCTGTCTACATTAGCCACTATCTCATTCGTGAATGTCCGAACCTTCCTATAGAGAAGAAGAACTGACCATTGAGGAAGCACTGAGGATCTTTCAGCACGGAGGGATTCAGCAGTTAATGAAAACTCCAGTTAAGAAGGTCGCCGTAGAACAAGGTGAAGGATCCCACAGATCACCAAGAATTAATCCGATAATGCAGGAAAAAGAAAAAGATAAAGGAAAAGTCGTAACTGCACCTCAATCCAACATCATAAAGATGGGCTCCTCAGCACAGAAATCACCAGTCTTTCAGAAAGAACCCTTGAAGATGACACCCGAATATATCTCCCCACAGGCACTGAATGCCCCTATGTTTAAATTATCCAAGAATGTGAGATACAACATCCCGCTGTCACCTATCTCAAAGCATGTAAACACTGCTAAGAATCTGCTAGGAAAGATAGCAGAATGTAAATGGGAGGATTATGACCTCTTGGAAATGAAGAAAGACGAGCCAGATGTTCCCAAGTACCCAAATTTTCAACCAGACCAGTATATGTGCTGGAAAAAGAATACCAAGGGAATTCTCAACCCGGTTGCCGAAAGCTGGCTAGCACCTGTCGTTCAGTTAGGGTTACTGAACTTGCTGAGATTTCCACATTTTGACCGCTCTCCAGAAATTAATATCGTGGTTCGCAAACTCATGGCGCAAATCCACCAAGTTTATCTATGGCTAGATAGGAACATTGATATTAACATCGATTTGATCCACTGCATCACCAGGCTAAGCAAGCGCGGTAAGGATCCTAAGCAATTCTTCCAGGGGAAGAGCAAAGATAAAGAAGTTGTTGAGAAGATGAAGAAAACCCACCCAATAGCGAAGGGAAAAAGAGGTTTCCCAATGGAAGATATAGAGGAAAGAGCAACAAAATTTGTAACGCAGTTGCTCGCAGGCAAGATACTCAAAACAGCTAGGCCTTCAGAAGTGCCTGTGGGCGCAATACTCCTTGGTGCCGCAGCGGTCAAAGGCAACAACTTTAATTGGTGTCAGTTTCTGTTGAATGAGTTCCTTGAAGAACTCAACGACACACAGGTGAATGGTGGCCAGTTCCATTTCACCTGGGTCATCGTCCTGATTGCTTTTTGTGGATGGAAGGAGCCACGAGATTATGTGGGTGTCATTATGGACACTAATGAGCCTAGAGGGTTCAAGTTCGTTAACCTTTGGGTGAACAAAAATGCAGAGCGCCAGCATGCGACAGCAGAAGTCTTTTACCAGTACTATATTCAGCTGCACGATGCAATCACAAAGACACCCCGCATTACAAAGCAGTTCACGGTGAAGTATATCCGCGTCATTGACTTTGAGGCAGATATGAAATGTATCTTCATCTTGCCGAAAGCACAAACGAAGAAACCAAAGTGGTTCCCAGGGAACTATATCATGTATGAGCAAGACATTGAGGACCTCATGAAATATTGGCCACCAAAGTTCCACGTAAAGGTTATGAACGTGGAGACAGACTCAGCGGAAGATGAGCCAATCCCGCTCTCATGCCCAATCATTGAAGAAACAGGGAAGAGAAAAGAAGTTGAGACTTCGGAGAAGCCAAAGTCGAGGAAGAAGGTGAAGGCCACAAAGATTCAATCGGAGGCAGTCCTCAATGATGATGACTACGAGATGACAGCTGAAACAGTCTCAGAGCAGATGAAGGAGCTTATGGTGGCTAAAGAAAAGAACGACATGGTCATCCAGGATGACTTGCACAAGACACGGCTCGCAATGCAAGGCCTGATAAAGAAAATAGATGATGTCCAGAAAAGCCTTATCTTGCCGCAGGAAGAAGGAGCTGAAGGGAGGTTGATAGGGACCTCACAGCAAGAACCACCGCAATTAGCAATAACGTTGCCATCGAAGACTAGAATTGTCCATGTGGACCCATTGGCTATTGCATTGCTAATGGAAGAACAAGTTGTGTTGGACACAAAGGGAGTCGAGAGGGTAGAGCTCGACTTAGCCAAAATCCCATTACCAAGATTGCACTTCATCCACACGTAGATCGTTGAGGAGATGCATGAACGGACGGTTGAATCGATGAAGTCACAAGCAGAGCTCACCGCAACAAACAGGCAAATTCAGCTGCACACAGAAATACAGCTACGGAATGAATTGGACTGCTGACAAAATTTGGAGACTACCATATCCAATGTCGTGCAGGATATTGAAGGTATAGAACTCCAGGATGATCCTACGGACACAGTTCTAAGGATTGGGGATAGGGTAAGATCTTTGCAATCGGAGATGCAAGATAACGAAATTTTCTATCAGGCTGATATTACCTTGTTGAAGGCGCAAATGAACATACAAGCACCATTAACTGAACATCAAGTCAGAGAGCAAGCAGTGAGTGCCACCTCGAAAAGCATTACAAGTGAGATGGCTAAGTGCCAATCTCTCCTGGATAAGGTTTCACAGGAAATCATGACCCTTGAAGAGGATCAAGGGTTGCTACAGGTCAAAACCGTTGTACAAAAAAAATAGATTGCGCTGGACAAGTTGAACGCAGAGGTTAAAGCTCTGCCACCCAGAGAGAGGCTGCCAAGATACAAGGATATATCCAGCTTAAAGAAAGAAGTACAGGAATTACGACAAAAAGAGACTGAGATGGATAATCAGTCATAGCAGCTCTTGGAGAATGCCATGGCGGTATCGCAGCAGATTGAAGACAAGTTAGCAGAACTGCGCGATAACCAGGAGCAGGTACAAGACCAAATTGGACAAGAAATAACTCCAACACTACTTGAGACAGTTAAACAGGTTGAGCAGGATACAAGAGAAGCAGTGGTGCAGTTGTGCGGTACATATGACGAGTTCACGGCTAAGTTCATTCCACCGGTTGCGGTGTAGAGTGAGATAGCTAAAACAATCAGTGGCTCAGGGACGAACCACATGTAAGTGTTAGGGGCATGTTGGGCCCAGGTTGAGACAAAGTTTTGGAAACACCTTTTTGAGGAAAGCAGGGAAAGTTGAGCTGAGCGAAACTCAGAAATACAATTTTGGCTAAGTATTGAGGATGCTGCGAAGTTGCGTGTAGCATCCAACTTCTCACCAAACTATGGAGTTACGCGCAGCATCAAAGTTTTGGATGTGATGCAAAGACCAGTACTGCACCGAAGTAGTGCTGTGGAGTTAGGAGACCACGTGCAGCTAGCAAAGCGGTTTGTTGGACAAGTATCAAGTGTAGGTACCGGTTCGACTGGTAGCAACCATTTTTGGAAAGATATTCCAGGATGGCCGAGCGGTGGACATATGCAAATCAGGAAGGCGACCACGCGTGGGTTGTTTAGGAAAGCGACGTTTGGCATGCTTAGAAGTTAAAATCATTAGAGAGAAACGGTTCGGTAGAAGCAGCCTGTAGGCACACGTGTGACAGGAAGGCCGATAGCGACAGGATGAGGACGTGAAGATCCACCATGATCAAGTAGACGCTACCAGGAGCCAACAAGCCGGTTTGGAAAACTGGCGCAGTTTTGGAAACCCTTAGGGTTTTGGGTTTTAGGTCTTCGACATTGTACAGACATGACCTTCGGGCATGATCTATTTAAGAAGACACTTTTGTATGGGATGGGGTTGCTCTATTTTTGGATACTAGATGCTAGTTATGAGAGTAATCTTGAGATAACCTTTTTGGTATTGTAAAATCTCTCTGAGCTGAGAATATTGTAAAGGCTTTGCAGGTATGTGCGCAAAGACCTAGCCGAGAGAAAGGAGAGTCTGCAGCTGAGTGCGTATACTAAGAATGGTTTCCCCATCCCTTTTTCAAAGAAATATATTACCAACCGTTCTTGTGGATGTAGCTTTCCATCCAGGGAAGTGAACCATGTTAAATCCTGTGTTATGCGATGTTGTTTATGAATGAATGATTGTCTATATTTTCTGTAGAATGAATGCTTGAATGTTTCCTTGCATGCTGTAATAGGAGAACTTTGATATGCATTTACCAATAGGAGAAATTTGGGAATGATATGCTAGGTTCCACAGAAGCAAATGAATGGCAAACATTTCAATGCTATGTTAAGATCGTGAATCAGTCATTTAAGTTTAAATACTTTCTTAAACACAGTGAAGGAATGCAGCACAGTTAGTCGCATCTATCATTTCAGTCCACGTTGTAATAATCTAAGCCTCTGAATGAATGCTAGAAAGATAACCAGTAAGTGCCTGAATGGATGGATGGGTGATATTCATCTTAATGCCTTAGCATTTTCAAAATCTTCCAAGTAGGGGATAAGTGTGGTTGATTTGCAGTCCTAGTAGAAGGCCTACAGCAGTAAGAAGTCTCTTAGTGAGGCACGCAATGTTGCCTTCACCATGCAGTACTGCTCACAGCGTAGATCCTGCTGTGTACCGCATCACTTTGCCCCGCAGTGCACTCCTTCTACCCTACACTGCGCAGCTTGTTCATATAAACAACTCATCATTTACTGTGGAAACCTGATTCCGCAGTACCCCGTAAGATACACCTCGGGTGAGACCTCAACCTGCTCACAGGTTGTTTCTGAAAGGGCCGGTGCGAAGGGGTTTTGTTGCTCAAAAGAGAGAACCGCAAAGAACCTGGGTCTAATTGGAAACCTCTGGGTCAGTTTTAGCCAACAGGACAAACATTCCACGCCATGGCAATAGCAACGCTTCTTTGATGCCACATGTCAACAACACAACTTTTCCCATATCTACAGAAAATACATCCTGCTACAAAATTGCGTCTCTATATCGACGCACAACTCCTATAAATTTCCACACTGGCGTTGAATCTTCCAAAAAACTTCGTCGCAATATCCACGTATCCATTCACGATCTTTCATGGCAGATTCAGTACCTGCGATGATTCTTTTATAGTCCCACGAAACATCATCTCAGTATCCACGCATGGATTCCTAAACTTTTGTGGCAGGTTCAGCACCTGCGTGGAAGATATTTTATAGTTCCACGAAGCATCATCGCAGTATCCACGTAAGGATTCACAAACTTTCATGGCAGGTTCAGCAACTGCATGGAAACATTCTCTATAGCCTACATTGTTGTTTGTCGATATAGAGACGATACCTGGAAGTGTTGAAAAAAAAATTGAATGCGATGATACAATCATAGATTTGCTTCAGATAGACTAAAAGCACTTCTCATGAACTAGCTCTTACATCTACAATCAAATCCTTATCAATGATTCCTTTCAAATTTACAAACAAGTATGCTTAATGATGGTTTCCAATTCTATCAAACTTCATCAAACAAATAATCTTTCATTGTATTCTTTAAAGTAGTTACCAAGTCTTTATGATAAACAGTAACACAAATAATATTTGTTCAAGTAGTTTTCATACTTATCCCTTTTCAACAATCAATTCTTCAACTTCAAGTTTTGTCTTTTAATGGCACAAATATTCAAACTCAAACTCAATTTGCTCACAAAGAATAGGCTTGGTCTTCAATTTATAACTGATGTCCTCCCATAACACTATTCAAACACAAATTCAATTTGGTCACAAAGAATATGCTCAATCTTCAAGTGACAACACAAGTCCTTCAAATATGCTATCAATATGTTTCAATGCTTTGCAAATTGTTCTTCTTAAAGCTCATATTTCACATCCTTGTGTCCTTTGAATAATCACAAGGCTTAAACAACATTTTGAAATGTATGAGCTCGGTCTTACAAAGAATTATACCTTAGATCTATTCACTTCTTAAGAATGTCTATATGCTTATGTAATGGTATATATTTAGATGCTTAATAAAACTTTCTCAGAGTCATTTATCATCAAACTTTTCATGAGCTTGTAAACAACAAACACAGTCCTAGATAGATATCTCAAGAACTTGAACTAAATGTATAAACATGAAGAATTGTAAGCCACAGTCTTAAGCACATGTGGATAGCAGTTGAATCATAAGCCCCAGTATCTTGCATTAAAGAAATGACATGATAAAGTTTTACTTTAAACCCCTACAAGGAAATAAGATCACAATTATACTTGTCATGAATACCAACGGTTGAAAATATTTCTAAATGAACTTTGAAGTCAATTGATATAATCAATCTTACCTCTACCAAATCCCTTGTTTACCAAGTCTCCTAGAAGCACACTAAGCATGTAGCAACAAAAAATTATTTAAGTTACACAAAGGAATCCAACCAAAATAAATTCTAACTTGTGTGGATATGAAAAGGGTGGGAAGCAATGCACCAAAAAGAATGCACAGAGAAGGCATGTGTAGGTTGAATGCAGAACCCCAAAACTACATCATGCCACAAGATAACAAACTGGAAAAATACTTGAGCTAGGGCACAATAGAAGAGCCCAACTTAGCTTCAATGTTAGAGGCCACCTGATCCAATGAATGCACCAACCCAACAAAAACCAAAACAAATAAAGATCCCAATTGCAAATTTTGATGAGCTGCATAAATTTTCACTGTCAAGTGCACTTTATGTAATAGGATTTGCCAAAAATACCATAGAACTATATAGGCACCACATGCAAACAATGCAATTACCATGCACTCAAATGGGAAGATGTATTCACTTAAGACCAAACAACTTCAAACAAAGACATATTACACAATTTTACATGTAGCACAACCATGTTTACATCTGCCATGCAAATATTTCTGACTCCATACAACACTTCATGGAGATAGGATTTTCTCCATAATCTATTGTCGTCTTCTTATGTGACACATGAAACTTCTATGCACTTGCTGTTACCCAGAATTTCATTTGATTTCATGTCACCTTCAATATATTTTCTAGCTGCATATGCAATCACACACAAATCAACATCATCACGTTTTTTCCCACAGTGTCTATATCTCATTCTACGAGCAGTTATGGATGAAATCTCTCCACTATAATGGTTTAGTCTCAATCAAGGACTCCCAATTTCATTGAATTTCTTGTCTGAAGGCCAAGGCATGATACAATTAGAGGAAGCCTTCTATCTTCAAACAGACCATCTTTCCTCAATTGGAAGCAAAGATCTGGTTCATTACCAATGGGCACATTACTTGCAGCCCCCCTCATGGGACTCACTGCTAGAAGATTCCCTAAATGGAGATGATCCTAATTTCCTATCAATGGAAAAGACCAAGTAATCAATTGGGTGTCGAGAGAGGAAGAATGGAGATCACTGTCACAAGTGAGATGTTATCAAATTCTTGAGTTTTCCCAAGTTTTCTATGTTTTTCAACTCACCAATTTTTTTGAATTTTTAAGGTCTGAATTTATACTTGATGAGTTTTGTTGGTTTTCTCTCAATTTTTCTGATTTTCCAAGTTGATGACCCGTGCCAACTTTTTGCAAGTTTTTTGTTTTGCAACACTAATGTTATCTATTGGTTTCGAAGTCCTTTTGTTAATTAGTATAAGCTACTTGACAAAAAGTGGTGTGCACCTCTCTTCTTGAGCAACTAGGGTTTCATGTGGTGATTTTTGGTGTGTGAAGGCTTCTATACTATCTTACGAGGCTTGTCTAAAGGAAGGTTCCAAAGTTGGAGTGTGCCACATTCCAACTTTGGTTTTCCCAATCGCCATCGAATCTCCAACTTTCGATAACCACCATAATTTCTATAGCTTGCAATTTGTAAAAGACCACAATGCCCAGATTGTCCATAAAAGACCACAATTTGATATTAAATAAGTAGTGAATACTCAACTGTGTAGAATAAGTCCTGTACGTGACTATTAATATTGTCTCCTTCAAACTCCAAATGTACAACCAATAAGTTCTTAACACGGGGTCTTTGGTAAATTCAAAACTGCCATATCAACAGATTATAATGAGTTACACTAACAAGCAAACTATAACGATAAACCAATATTCAGTAACTTGTAATAAATTAAACATATATATCATATAACAAAAAGAGAGATTTAGTTGAAGATACCAACCTCGATGTGAAACCATTCTTGAAAATATACTCAGAAGTATTACTTTCAGAAAAGACCTCGTGTGCCTCGGAGAGGCCAATCATCTCTAGGAACCAGCTGACCCTTCAAGAGGGTTTGTACAAACCAGAGAGAGAGAAATGACTAGATTTTATTAGGTCAATGAAGTCAACATAAACAAAGTTACAAAAATTACAAACTTCAACCAAGTCTCAGCAGAAGAGAAGTGATTATCACCACACCACAACTGATCGCAGGTGATCAAAGTCAACTTCTTTATAAGACCAAAAATTCAACAAGGTGGTATATAAAAAATGAAGGAGGGTAAATGACCGCATTAACCACAAGTCAAATAAAAGGTACCACAAGTCCAATAATATCTCAATCAAGGTGGGGAAGGTACATTAAACAAAAATGAGATCTGAAGTGCTGGTACAAATATAAACAATGGTCATAAAAAAAGAAAATATAAAAGATGGTCATAACATAGGTGTGGGCAGTAGAAGACCCATGACCCTTAGAACCAAGGGTAAGCTGATCCCAATGTGGCCAAACAACCATAGTACTCTATAAGAGCAAAAATTCAACAAGGTGGTTTTAAAAAAGTTACTCAAGGAGGTTAAATGACCCCATTAAACACCAGTGAAGGTACCACAAGACCAATCATAGCTCAATCAAGGTGGGGAAGGTACAACCAGCCATATCTCTCTCAAATGTATAGCCGTTCGATATAACCTAAAATTTCATCATCATAGTATGAGGAAGGGTCGTGGGATGCCAAATAAAAATATCCCCCATTTCTCTCTATGCAATCCTGAAAGCATCACATAATAGATAAGTACCTTGTACTATAGAAAATAAAAGCCACATGTGTTAACATAATTTAGATCTCTATCAACTTAGGGAATCCTCTGTGGTCCCTGTGCTGAAGTTGGTACTCGAGATGTAATGGGCAGTAATCTTATAACATAATTTTCATCTCTTTCAGTAAAAGTTGATAAAATAAACATATTGATCATATAACAGTAAGAGAGGTATAGGTGAAGATCTCCACGTTAACATTTAACCAAAACTCAGATCTGAAGTGTGGTACTATTTCTGAATAGTGCTAAAGCAACAATAAATTATTTTACAACATAAATTTGATCTCTATCAACTTCAACACTCCTCTGTGGTCCCTATGCTGAAGTTGGTCCTCGAGATGTATTGGGCAGTAATCAAATTATAAAGAGTGATGATCATCGAAGTCATGATGAACATATCTAATATATCTAATATAAAGAGAATCAATTTTTCAGACTAATTTATCTACATGCAGCACATACAGGAGTGATGATGTTTTAGAAAACACAGAATTTGAATATTAAAATACAAAATAATTATAAACAAGCATACAATGACTTGTAATGACATTTAAATTTAAATTTCAAATTCTACGAAATAAAAGATATAAATGGGAAAAATGATAAGAGCATCACATAAAAGATAAGTACCTCGTAACTAAACCAGATAAAAGTTATCTATGTTTCATACTAACAACATCTATATCCTTCAAAATACAAGTCATGAACTACTTTTTCGTTGATTTATGTTTTTTTGCATTGAAATAACTTGTGAGTACATTATCACAATCATCAATTGGCACAGTATTTACTGCGATATCTCCTATTATTGTTTGTGTTTCCATGCCCTCATTTGTGCCACTTCTTGTACGGCGTTGAGCAGGGTGTGGAGGCAGTTCTGTAGGGGTGTGAACTGCAACAACGAAAATGAGGTGCATATATATATGACATTGAATTATTATTGAAATAAATATTTCATTATTTTGATTAAAATTACAATATTTCTCTTTACCAGTATCTGTAGATGTGACAACTGGAGTGTTAATTGAAGGTATAGTTGCTTCCCCTTGCACTTCATGCTCCTGAGCTACATGGTCTTCCATTGAAAGAAGAAAATTTATAAGTTTAGGTCAGGAAATATATACATCTAATGCCAGTATACTTTTCTATTTCCAAAGCCTACATACTGGAATGGACACTATGCTCCACACTATCATGGGAAATGTTCACCCCAACATCAACTTGTACTTGCTGAGTAGCGCTAGATTCACTGCTGCGGTTGCATTGTTGCTTAAAAACAAACATAAATTTTTAGTTATGGGTGATATAATCAAAAGTACTGAATAGACTTTAATAGTATACTACAATTGGTGATATACCTGCATTTGCATCATTGGGGAGATTGGAGTCTGCCCCAAGATTTTCCGATGTTGAACCACACTTTTAAAACCAAACTTGAAACCAAGCTTTAGGTCTTCGTCAGTGGCAACAGCTTGGAACGTATTTCCATGCAATGCATGATAACACATTTTAAAATTTCCAGTATCAAAATCAGATATTTGTTCAGTACTGTTAAATAAATATTCCCGACAACTAATCATTTAATACTTACAATTCTTGCGTTTAGTTTTCTATAGCCACCCTAGCCCAGTCTATGTTGCCCGTGCTTTTCCATTCTAGCCTTGGTTTCTTTGGAGGTGTCAGGTAGCCTATATATGAAAATTTTCAAAACCCTTAGATATCAAAAATATTACTTAAAACAAAAAAGAAAAAAACAATTGAGCTTATTTCAGTAAAAAAGTGATATATGTTGTACCTTGCTTTACCAGGCCGTGGTTGTTTTCCTTGTCCTTTTTGCAAGTTCTCCTTTGCATCATCTATCAGTGCCTTCCACTCTTTCTCAGGAACCATGGGAGGGCGCTCATGCCTGAGGTTAGCTTGCAATCTTTCCCTATATTGGGCCCTGGTATATTTCAAATTCTCACTGGCTAACCTTGCAACAACTTTCCTGTTGAAAGTATTTCCGAACAAGTTGACCATGTGGTCAATCAACTCATTTCTCTTAGTGCTATCTTGGCTATTCCACCATGTGCGAATGGTGGGGCCAAACAGCTCCAAGGCTTTGTCATTCAAATGCCTGTAGAAGACATTGTTTCCTGCAGAAACATGTAATCCATTAATTTATAATAATTTCAACGTATGTCTATTTCAATTTCATGATTAAAATAAAAAAAATAATGGATAAATACAAGCAATTTTCTGGATCTTGATAGGAACACAAGAGTCATCCACCAGAAAGGTGAGATCTAGTTTTCTAGTGCTTTTAACTCGTGCCGCACCAGGAAAATTTTCCTCGTTGTCTACAGTACATTCATCTCCAGAGTCATGTGGAGTCCTAGGCTCCGTCTCATCATGCTCCGGCATGGTATCATGCTCTCTTTCACCATGATCCAGCATGGCATCATGATCCGGCATGGCATCATACTCTCTCTCATCAGTGTCGTCATCAATGGAATCGAGGCCAACTACAGGAGTGGCAAAAAGCCTCACTGGTACATTGCTTTTTTTTGTTGAATTGGACCATCACTGCTACCTATACCTGTCATGGCAGGTTCTGTAGTCATGGGTTTTAAAAAATCCTACAAACAATAAACTTTACTTTATCAGATCACTTGGAATGATAACATAATATCAAATATGAAATCACAACATAGCTTAAAAACAATTGTGAAGATGCCACTTACCCCATAAGACTTTATAACCCCTTGCAGCTCTAGATCTTTGCCTTGTTCTCCTGTGACAAGGGCCTTTGGCGATCCAAGGCAAGCATTTCATAATTTTCCTTTTTCAAGGCTACTCTAAAAGTGTGCATTGGGTCAATGGAATAGAAAATCTCTTCCTCAAACCCCTCATCACCCAGAGCTGGTGCATGTGACTAAATTCATCAAACAATAAATTTAACTATGCAATATAATTTTAACATCATTCAAATATTGATATTGTAATGAAGATTAAGTTACTATTATGCACCAACATTTACCTAACTCGGTGTTATGACCGGTGAGTGTCCACTAGGAACCGTCGCCATGGAAGCAGCAGGTGCCTTTCCACGGTCCTAAATGAACCAGTAATCCGTCATAATGTCAGAAAAAATGATCCAATAATCCATCATAAGCTCAAAAAAATGTGAATGTACTAAAACGAAACATTTACTTATTTTACTAAACAATTACCTGATGAGCCACAGAGTGTGACCTTCCATAGTCACCCTCGACCATGGAAGTAGCAGGTTCCTTTCCAATGGTGCCACACCAACACAATAAATCAATAAATAAACATTTACCTTAGACTAAATAATTGTAACATAAAGAAAAATGAGATATTGCATTAATATTAATTTTTACCTCAGAAGTAGAAGATACATGTTCTGCTCCATGGCCATGAGCAGACTCTTGCCATAGTTTAATAAGCATGCTTTCATATGGAAATATTAACAATAAGCACGGAAAAAGCGAATGCTAACAGTGAAAATCGGAACATCTTGTTATTGTAGTCATATTTATTTACTATATTTAACATTTACCTGACGAGGCGTAGATGCTGACCTTCCACGGTCACCCTGGACCGTGGAAGAGGCATGTGCGTTTCCATTGCCTCCAACCTAAAAAAAAATTCAGTAGTCAATAATTTCATCAAAAACAAAAATGAGATATTCATAGCAATGTAATTAGCATGTAATCACATGGAAATATTCATAATAAGCATGAATAAAGCGAATGGCAACAGTGGAAATCGAATGTTAACAGAAGAAAACCAAACATTTAGTTATTGTAGTCATGTTTGGTTACTACTTTTAGCATTTACCTCATGAGGCATGTTTTCTGACGGCCCACTGTTCCCTTGGACTGCGGAAGCAACATCTATTCTATTTAAGTTGTAATCGATCAACAACTCTTCACCTACAAGTATTTTTTTATTGCACATACAAATATACGATGATGTTCGCGTGCCTCGAATTCGCAATTTGGTTGCTTATTTGTTGTCACTGGTCATGTACTATTTATAAAGCCAGCAATGTTTCCGGACGCTTTTGGTCTCCCATCAATATACATAGTTGCCCCTTTGTTTTAATTTTTTTCTGCTATTTGAATATAATTCGTGGCAACTCTGTATCTCCACATACTTAGAGTATATTGGACCAAGATCAACCAGTTATTGTATCTGTATAGTGGTCATACATACTCCATCAATTCGGTTACAGTGCCATAGTGGACCATTATTCCATCCATGGAAAATAGACCCAATCCATGTAAGAATGAAGGAGCGATGCGATACATCCTCCCTTTGATGAGCAAATATGTGTCCACTTGAGGTAGCATATTAGGTACCCATCATTGCATGAGATGTTTATACCTCAATGGCAAATCCATGTCTCCTATGCTCTCAGCATCATAATTACATAACCCACCATTGGCAATAAAATATTTCATGCGTCTATGAAATCTTTTCCTTATCTTTTCAGATCTAGTTGATATAAAACCAGTATATCTAGTACAGCTCATCTCACTTTCAACCTCTACGAGTATATCTTCATCATCACTTGAGGAAGATAGATCAGACAGATACCTATTTGGTGGTACCTACACTCCATAAAACAAGAATAAATAGGATAGTCCTTTCTCTCTTCTTTGAAAGTACACATTTACTTCCCTCAAATCTGAGGCTTAGGAGGGACATGCCTAACCCATTTACTTCTCCTTCCAACACTGTTGGGCATATTATTGGCAACCTACTCTCTTTCTTTGAATGGCATATTTCTGACATCCTACCATTCATTTTTAAAATTTACATGCTGGTATCTTATGCTAATGCATATGAAAACTGGTTGTTGGTGAACTGTTTGGCAAAATCACTCAACTAATAAACATTAATTGACTATATCAGCCCAGCAAACCATAACTACAGTGAGATGGTCCACTCAGGAGTACATTGCAGCAGTGTTTGTAAATGTTTCATGTCAATACATCTTAACCAAAAAATCTATAAAATACTACAGCAGAGAACGCAAAATAAATCAGCTAACTTAGGTGAAATATTACACCTTAGACATGTTGCAAATTTCAAATCCATGCAAATTGGCACTCAAAAGGCCATGGGAAATTTGATTTTCAAAGACTATTTTCAGACATTATGTCTATATTGATTTTCCGACTATATTGGTTTTTTTTTTATTTAAAAAAAAATAAAAAAATTCAATCAATAATGAGTCTATCCATCAACCAAGCAGGAGGACCAAGTCAGAAAAATGTAAACCTGAGAATAGTCCCTAGTCGGTCACTCATGTGTTGAAAAAAATTCAACACTACTAGTTAGGTCAATTTTCTAATACAATTTTCAGTGACATGTAATGTAAGATAAACACATTAATCACAAAAAGGGGGGTAACACACAACATCAAGAGAACTAGGCCAAATGTAGACAAGGAAAAAATATTGGTAACGTTACTACTGGGGAACTTGAGGAAATCAGCGGAAAGATAACAAAGCTACAGAAACATATGGAGGGTAACATGGACCTCAGAGCTGAGAAGAGAAAGACAGAGGATCCTGCTGCAATTGTCAAGAATGGCTACAAAATTTAGGGTTGATTCAGGTCCAGGATAGACTTCTTTTTGTTGGTTTTGTCTTTACAAATATTTAATAGCGCTGTAATTAATAAAATAGGTTGCACACTCCTAAGACTGGAACTACCTACAAATGTATTTCTCTTGCTTGCTTTTACTTGGGCAATTTGTTAGATATTATAGCTATCATAGAACAGGCAGTTATAGTGCTTGTTATCAAACTGATCAGGAAGAACTGGATGTTAGGCTTGTCTTCCTTCCATGGGAGCAATTAGACCTACATTTTGCTATGTAACCCATCTTTTTTTTTTAAATCATCAATATATAACCATTTCAGTTTTAAAAAAAAGCTATAAAACATTGTCAGTGGGTTTTCTAATGAAAAATAGTTTCCTGTAATAGCTCCCAGAATGTACTTTCAGATTCAATTCATGAGTCTAAAGTGTGATTTTTCCTTTTTATTAGTTGTAAAATGAATTTTGGGCATCCCATGCCAACTGTGGACAATGGAAGGCAATGAACATGCTTTATACCTCACATCTGGGTAGTTCTAGGCCCTATAATGACAAGCTACAACAGTAATTAAACATATATGGGTAATGTTATGAACATTAGTAGACACGTTTCACCTTCTACCTCATCATTTAGTTCTGGGCCAATTTTGTGGATGTGAGGTAGTTTTGAGTGCAAATTAAGACTATCCATGTCTTCTTACAACATGAGACGCTTGCAAAATATGAGGTATGGAAAGGCTAAGAGAAGAAATAATGGGTGTGTTGAGTGGATTTTGGACCTCATAGCAACGGTAAACCTCCAATGTTTCATGCTATAGAATTGGATAGCATCAGCTATTGAGGACTTTAAATTGATTGTACCAAGGCTGATTTCCTCCCGGATGTTGTTATTTATTTATTTATCCAAATGGTAGCAATGACCTTTTAATAGACTGTTATTAAGGTTTCTATGACTCCAAATAACTAAAAGATATTCAAAATAAGGGGAGCACTCTAGTCTCCCAGGAAAGAAAACAACTGAAGGATGCCACCTCAGCACCTGATAGTCAAAATCATATAGGTCATTGATATTACCATTAGGATAAATAATTAAATAACAACATTCGGGACCAATGTGTTAGTTGCAACTAAATGTGTGGGGAATGTTATGTAAGACCCTCAAACAACGCTTACACACCACATGTACTTGATGCAAACATTCAAATCCTTGACAATTTAAGCCTTAACTTAAGTGAAATCAACGAGAGATATAAGTGTTGGAAACAACCAAACCATGACTAACCATTATGGGAAACATCTTAAAGTTATTATGACTTTCAATAGTAAGATCTGAAATTTTTTATGACTTTCCTTACAATCTTCATAACAATCTGAATGGACAGGCCCCACTCATAGCCAAATACTTTTGAGATATTTACAAATCATCGGAGTATGGTGGACCAAAAATTTCTCGATAGGCACTGTCTTCATTGCACCATGCCTTTGAATAAATAGACCTCTGAACCACGCATCTATTATGATGCATGTGGACGTCTATGTGGGTTTTCACAAGCCATGGTTGATTGTATTTAATGTAGTACCCAAGGATTTGATCCTCAGTAATCTTTGTCTACAAAATATCTTTGACCTGTTCGACATACTCTCCAACTACCCGTTTCAGATTATAAATAGCATTTGGTGATAATGTTGTCAGGTTGATGCCGAATGACTGCCACCAGTGTCTCATCCAATTAGGGATGTAGAATGCAGGGTCCTCATAGATTTGAGGAATTTGAAGTCCAAGCTTTAGCATGGTATAATATGTTCTATCTGTATTTTCTTTTCTCAAGAATTTCCACCATAATTTTCTATATTTTTCATAAGTGTGTGTAGTACTTGGAAACCGAAGACTAGCATATTTAGGTGGCCATGCTTCGAGAGAACGTATCCGGTTAATACAGTAGTACTGTTGGTCTAGTTGTAGCCTGGGGTGGCGTGTAGAGCCCTCTGACGAGATTAAGGTAAGATCGTGGTATAGGTTTGTTAACGAATTGCTTGCATTGGATGCTTTTCTCAGGGAGTTGTTGTAAATCATCTCTGGTACAATACTGGATCCCATAGGCATTCTTCTGAGTTGTGGCACTAGTATATTAAAAGCGTCAAGTCCCTGTAAGTTAGCATCTAACACTTCAGTATGTTGCAACTCCCACCTAGGTTTCCAGTCTTGCATATAATCCAACCACATGATATTATCATCAATAGTATAGATCTGATGTTTTCCATTGGTCCAAGCAGATATTTCCATGTTTACTTCTGGGTTATGGGCCTCGGGCTTGCTTGCACCAGGCTAGCTTGTTTCAGGCCCGCTTGTTAAAAATTAGCAGCATTCTTCTGTGTCAAATATTCTCTTATTAGTAACCATTGTGAATCAAATATTCTCTTATTAGTCATTGACACATTAAAACACCTTAGATCTAAGCCCAAGATGAATCAAGATTCAGAGTCAAATCACTGTGGATAGTACCTCGTAGCTGCAATCAAATGTGTGGGGAATACTATACACACGGGAGCATCGTCTAAATACTATGTGCAGATGGTTGTGAAAGACAAGCCATGATTGATGCCTAGGAGGCCTGTTATGTGCTATAAATATGCACATTATATCAAGTATTATTTCAACCAAGTAATATGAAGTGAGTCTCCCAGGAAAGCAAACAACCGAAGGGTAAAAGGAGATACTCTGAGCAGAGTTTGGCATTGTCAAGATGTCTCAGCAGATGCAGGGGGGTCATTTGAAATAGGTGAATGAAGAGGTGAGAGTGAATAGGGAGCAGGGTAGGCAGGACTGGGAATTACCACACCGTCACTATGGTGAATTAATGAGAGACCTAGAGTAGGTGGTGCCCTGAACAATCTAACATAGAGGTAATTTACAAGCAAGTGAAACTGATGTGTGTATGTTTTTAATAACATTTCCCGTCATAATCTCTAGAAGGAAATGAACACAAGTGCATGTTTTCTTTCAAAATGAATACAATTTACATCTTACTCAAGTTTTCTTATGGAATCTATTGATGGTGTTCAAAGCAGTGATATCCAGAGCACTTTCAGGGCTAAAAGTTGAAATTCAAGACCTCGTTTGAAGCAATCACATTAATATCGCCAATTAAAACAACTATCATATCCAAACTCTATGTATAAATCCAGATGAGCTTAACAGACCAAATGAGAATTCACATCCTGAGCATTGATACCCAGAAACATAGTGTATTATTTTAAAAAATTATTAAAATTTTCACATACAACTTGGAAAGCAATCTGGTTCAAATTCCAAAACCAAAATCTAAAAGCTAGGTACAATATCATTGAGACAATCATTCTTCTATGTCCATGAAGGTTAAACTATGCCTTCGAATCATGGGTAGAGAACCCAAGAAATGCTTGTAGGATAATAGAAAAGCCTCAAACTCTCACCAGCTCAAATCAAGAGAATGTGGCAAAAGGCAGAGATGCAAAATTTCTTAAACCAAAATTAGGATTACAGCAAAGCTCCCAACTCACATCATCTCAAACCAAGGAGAACGTTGCTACCAGCAGAGAGATTTAAAATTGCTTAAAATCAAAATTAAATTGCAGGCATAAACACCCTTAAAATGTGATAATGAGCACATATCTAATTCATATTCCTAGAATCCACTTGCACGAACATATCCAAATAAAATTGGTTTGCAACTGTTTTCAAAAACCATATCAATGAACTTTGGATCACTATTTATGTGTTAAATAGAACTACAGCCTTTACATCAATCAATAGCAAGCATTCCATGTATATTGGTTTAGTTATAAAATCAAAACAACTCAATTAACAAATGAAATCAACAACACCTAATTCAAACCCATAAAATGCAGAAATTCGACTCAATAGAGGAGGGTTTCAAAATTCCAAAGGAACACGCATAGTGAAGGAGGTCACGGACCAAGAGCCAGTTGCAAGGGGTGGAATATCTATGAGGGAATGCTTGCACAAAACCCTCCCAGCTCAACCCCAAAATTTATCTCCCTACTTGCAAACAAGTTTATCAAAAAGGGTTCCACGCACTCACATTCCAATGCATAATTTACCACAGCATTCATAATCAATTTAGGATTGGACATATCTCCAACACATATATCGATAGTTGGCAGAGGACGAAAAACCCTATCTCAGCAACCAACACAAGCAACCATTTAGGGTCTACCAATACTAGCTCTATCTCCATCATTGGTTTTTAGAAAATTTGAGTTCCATTACTGCAAGTCTGGTGAATTAGAATCCACTTATGGTTGCAATTTAGGGTCTGTGGGGATTTGCACAAATGGTCGGAGCACACGAAACCAACTTCAACCCTCCTCGTAGCAATTGCACAGTGAGAGTTGCAAGAGGAAATGGAATTGTACCCGGTTGCATGCACTAGCTGGTGCAGTCGAACGAGAGCAACAAATCGTTTTCGTTAAGCTCGACAGAGACAGTTAGCAAATGACCAAAAGTAATCACATCAAACCCGAAACCCTACCAAAGCATAACGAGTAATAAAGGACCACACATAACCTGTAAAAATACTCATTTCCATATCGAATTTACCATAGCATTCATAATCAATTCATGATTGAACATATCTCCAACACATATATCAATAGTTGGCAGAGGATGGAAAACCCTATCTTAGCAATCAACACAAGCAACCATTTAGGGTCTACCAATACTACCTCTATCTCTAGCATTGTTTTTTTGACAAATTTGAGTTCCATTACTACAAGTCTAGTAAATTAGAATCCACTTACAATTGCCATTGAGGGTCTGTGGGGATTTGCAAAAACGGTCGAAGCACACGAAACCAACTTAAACCCCTCTCGTAGCAATTGCACGGTGAGAGTTTCAAGAGGAAATTGAATTGTAGCAGGTTGCAAGCACTAGCTGGTGCGGTTGAACTTCGAGAGCAACAGAGCATTTCACAATTAGCAAATGACCAAAATGAATCACATCAAACCTGCGGACATAACATATGTTTTTGTTTTTGTTTTTAACCGACGACAATGTTAAAGGTTATCAAATATATGACATTTGTAATAACATAACAATTTTACATAGGTTCTCAAATATATGACATTTGTAACATAGGTTTTTTATTTTGTTTTATATAACAATTTTCATTTTATATAACAATTTTATCAATAACAATACTAATTAAAAATTAAAAATAACGATACTAATTAAAAATTAAAAATTAGCATACTAATTACCATACCCATAGGAATTTCAATATATGGATAGAGAGCAATTAGGATGCAGTCGATCACAATGATTGGGATGTTTAGACCATTGACATGTAGATATTGAAGAATGATATAGTACTAGATGAACTAAAAGTGTACAATTTGATTCCGATGAAGTGGATCCATGTGTCGACATATTTGCAAAAGACATCATCAGACGATGCAAGATCTAGTTCTCACAAAACAAAAGTGGTTGGTTGATTAAGAGGACTTACAAGTAGTGATGAACGATCAATATTAAGATTAAAACTAGCTCAGAAAGACCAACAAGGATAGAACCCCTTTCAAAATAAGTTTTTTATGTTTCCAATGAAAGACTCAAAATAAGTTTTTTATGTTTCCAATGAGTCTAGTAGAGTTCTAATATGAAATAACATATAAATCTTATAACACAATTTTGTATCTTGCTCAATCGACACATGTTCAATTCAAACCATTAACACTACAACCTCCAGGAACACCCACGTTACTGTACATGTAGAACATAATTAGATTAGAAAACTACTTTTCAAATATAACCAAGTTAATCAACAAAATGAACATATGGTGAGTGCATTTAATTTAACCAAAAACATTGCGTACCTCTACTTTTCAACAATTAAATATCATTCATCTTCTTCTTCATCCAACTCAACATCTGTATCATGATCTGGTTTTGAATAGATATTGATGAAAGGATCATTCACATCGTCATCAGCATCAAAGTCATCTTCGCTAATATAGTCATCCTCATCGTCAATGAGATCATAGTCTGATACATTTGCATGATCATCCTCTTCAACTTCTTCATCTAACACATCGACTGCAGCATGATCTAAATCATCATCATCCTCTTCTTCTTCGTGATTATTTTCATCATCTAGTACATGATTATACTTTACTGGTCTTCCTCTTGGATCATATCGAACAACGTATGACCAACCTGCTTTACCTGGTACCTCGGAGTAGTAGACTTGCTCACATTGACTTGGAAGAACATAAGGCTCTATACCCAGTTCAAATGCCCTTGTATTAACCATGGTAAATCCATTAGCATGCTCAATAACAGTTCTTTCAAGATCACGTTCATGCATCCATAACCTGTACCACTTCACCTCAAACAAAAATATTTTAAAGGAATTAAAATCACACTCAACAATGTCCTCCAAATGCCCATAGTACCTATTCTCAGTTTCTTCTGGATGTCTATCACTTCTGGAGGAAACATTGGTGACCTTAAAGACTATAGTTATCCCACAATCCGAGGTTTTCCTGTTATCATCCAACTTTTTGATACGAAATTTACGACCATTACACAACATAGCCTTGTGATGTTTAAGCTGCAACATTGACAACCATTTAAAAATACATTGTGAATTAATAAACGTCATATAGGAGTTAGTAAATATATTTGAAAACTTAAACAAACGAAATGTAATAATTGGAAAAATGGATCGAAGTAACTAGAAAAAATGTAGGTAAAAAAATTACTTGCCTTCTTATATTTTACACCATAGGCTAAATCAACTTCCCTTTGCAACGTAAGGTCAGGAATCTGATGTCGAAGACGATGAGGTATTTTAATCATGTTACTGACCCCTTCCCATGATAACCTACCGAATAATTCTTCACAATCTTTTATCCAATGCTCCATCCAATCAAGGTTGTTTGCAATGTATAAATGTAAAGCATCCCACACTCGACCAACTATAGGATAAAAAAACAATTCAATTTCATATTTAATTAGATCATCATTAAAGGAACATAGCTTAATATAGTTGAAAATGCATAATTATTAAAAAGAGTTAAAAACAGTATGATAATAAAAAATTGGAAAGAATAAATGTGTAACATAATAATTCAACAACGTATAATAATAGTTACCTTTCACAGTCCTAAATGTACCTCTCCCCAGTAGGACCTCCCCTTCAAATTTGTTGATGGAGTCGATATGCCAAATGCGAGGCACATTCATATTTTCTGCTAATTTAGGTAGATATTCACTAATGTACACCATGCATTGATATACCATATATCCTTCAACCATAGAACCCTCAGTACGCGCTCTTTGTCTAACAAAATCCTTCAGTGAATTCAACTGCCTCTCCACCATCCACATCGACCTTGTGTGTACTGGTCCACATAATTCAATCTCCTCAACTTGGTGTATGAGGTAGTGTTCTTGGGCATTGAAAAATGCTGGAGGTAGATACTGTTGGATTTCACACATTAGTCAGGGAATTTCTCTCTTCCAGTGCCTTATATCTTCTTTATGGATTTCTTTTGATGAAAGCCACCTAAAAATGATGCAATAAAACAATATGTCAAGGCATATATAATATTTGAGGGAAAAACATAATATATGTCAATAAGTTCCGCTATAGACCACAGACCAAGTACATTTTCGAATTAAAACATTACTTACCTCATGTATTTTCCAAGAACATAAATAATATGTTTTATGTTGCTGTCAAAGTCATCTAGGAGAGATAAAGGTAGAACATACTATATCAAAAAACCGTTAATTATTAATATTTATTTCTAAATAAGAGAATAGAATTAATAAAATAGTGCATACTGATAATGAAATATATTATAGACTAATGATTCCCTTAACGAATGTATGCCAATCATGTGTTTTAACCCTTGCAAAATCACCTTTTTTCGTCAAGATATTCTTTATGTTTGACGAAAAACCCGTCGGAAACCTGATATTTTTTATGACCTCTCTCACAATATTGCTCTATTGCTCCGTCAAGCACCAAGGAAGACTAATATTCTATTGACGGCCATCACCATTAGAATTCATTATCACACTTTGTAATGCGTGATTAGATTCTTGGATGTCACTACAAATCTTTCCAATTTTTTCTTTGTCAATCCTTCCATCTAATATTCTCCATAACATTTCTGTTATGTTCTTCCCGATATGCATTGTGTCAAACAAATGAACTATTTGCAGGTGCTCATAGTATGACAACCTACTTAATTGAATCGGGTAAATTTTGATTCCTCGTGTTCCTTAATGACATTCATGAAACATCAGTACATAATCAAATTAAAACCAATTAATCAATACTGGTATAACATATCGCGTTGAACATAATTCAATACAAAAAAAAATGGCATACCTTGACGATTTCTATTATATTCCACCTTCCATAGGTGAGGTGTTATTCTTCTTGGTTTTTTTCCATTCTCTTCTTTACCATTAAATTTTTCTTTGTCTATAGTTCGATAACTATAGTTCTTAGGTAGAAAGTGCATATACTCATCGAACACTTCCTTTGCTAAACTCCTTGAACGGCGAGATTTTATCCTAGGACCACAAAATGGACATCCATATTTACCCTTGGTTTGAAGACCTACAAGATCTATGAATTGGTGTAGCAAATTAGCATTACAATTTAAAATAATGCATGATATTATCAACAGATATATAAAATATTAAGGAACAAAAGAAAGTAACAACAATATACCACAAAAATGTGTTAACCTGGGAGCATCATGAATTGTAAATGCAAGTATTCCATGGAATTGAAATTGTCTTTGCCCGATTGGTCTAGAAATATCATACATAGTGACGCCAGCCCATAACTTCAGCAACTCATCAATAAGAGGCTCTAGATATACGTTCATTTCTTTAACCTGGTACTTGCCTAATCAATGAAAGACATAATTATCATGCACGAAACAAATCAATGAAATATTTACTGATCGGACTTTCAACTAAAAAAATACCTATTAATTAAATACTTGGAACAATCATTGCCAACATTGTGTGCTCTCTCTTGATCGACATCCAAGGAGGAAGGTTATTGTTTATAACAAAAACAGGCCACACTGAGTAGGTAGAACGAAGCTCTCCAAATGGATTGACACCATCAGCTGCCAAAGAAAGTTTAACATTATGAAGATCTTCTTTAAAAATTGGCCACTTTTCTTCAATGTAACTGAATGTAGAACCATTTGCAAGAATTCGAAAAACATCGTCGCGAATTTTGTTCTTTGCATGGAAATCCATAAACTGTGCTATACTTTGACACCTAAACAACCGCTAGAAACGTGGGATTATTGGAATATAACGAAGAACTTTTTGAGGCACCTTTTTTGTCACTTTATCGGTTTGATACCTACTTGTTTGACATTATGGGCATTCATTTTCTAATGCATATTGTCCATAGTATATGATATGATCATTAGGACATGCATCAATAGCTTGATACTCCATACCAAATGCTTTCATAATGACATATATCCATCGATATGTGCATGGTAAAATATTTGAAGTTGGTAATAGAAATTCACCTAACAATCTACAAAATTCAAAAGAATAAATCAATGAAAAAAATATTAATCATCAATATCGCATCCAGAATTTACACATTAGATTACAATAGCAACAAAATAGGAAAAAAGTCAACCCTTTCTATATATAGATATTGTGAACATGCAGACAAAAATAAAATAAAAACAAATTACATACCTTAGTATCTGTGTCATACAGGTGTTTGATAATCCATTCAAAACCTTCAAGTTCACTAACAACAATATAGCAGATAAAAGATTTGTTTTTGAGCCTTCATAAAGAGGTTGACATGACTTCTCAAGTAGAGGATCAACATCATCACTATCATCCCGGTTGTCCTCATCCATTGGAGCAAATGTGTCTTGGATCAATCTATGTATCTCATCTTCCTGATTTGTGTCACTAATGTTATCTACATCCATTATATCATTAGAAATAACTACTTGATCGTCTTCAATATTCTGATGTAGAAGTTCGTCGGGCTGTACTGAATGAGTATTTCTGCTAGTACTTGGCAAATAACTCTATGGAACGCGACATTTTGGGGGCATTGTCTATAAATTTACAAACAACATAGAAAAATTAGTTTGTATAGAACATATAGTAAAAAAATAAGACATTTTACTAAAATTCATGCAAACATGATGAATATTACAGTGAATATATTAAAAATTGAACCCCAAAAATAGTCTTACCAGGGGACAGTATTCATAACCCCCTTCGGCATGCCCCTTCTCCCTACAATGTCTTTCAGCTGTTTCTATTAAAAGTCTTCTTTTTTGCAAGCCCCTACAATCAAATCAAGGACAATAACATTTTCCATCTCCTCTCGCCTCTAATGCAACTCTAAACTAAGCAAGCTTCCTTGCATTTTCATTCATAGTGACAAATTCTTGTAGTGGCTGTACAAGTAATTGTCTTACCTACACCATACAAAACAATAACTTGTCAATTACATTAGATATTATAAGTACATTTCTGAATATAGTATATTATAATCCAATATTTTCTATATTTATAAAGAAAAACATGAAGACTAAAGTTAATATGAATGGAAAGATGGTAAGTTGATTGTGAGAAAGTCAATTGAGAATTGTTGGTTACTAAAAAAATGGTAAATGTCAAATGTTAAGGAACCAAAAATATTGGGAAATTGATAACTACTTGTATAGTTTGAAGACCTCATATACTTTGACCACCAAAGAGGGTAGGCTCTTAACCAATATTGTAGTTATAATCCCTAGCTTAGTAGGACACATCAATGTGGTACGCATTAGAACTAGGAGAAGAGATTATGTCACTTATAGTGTTTCATAACTTAGGATGACAAAGAGAATGGGTTCAAGTGGCCTAACTTGGAGATGTAGTATTTGAACAATAACCTTTATGCATTATAGATTTTTATCTTGTAGATGAAATAGGGATGGGCTATTTGTGAACTCTCGTGAATATGTTTTCATAAGCTTCTTGAATATGTTGCATAGCTTAAGAAGCAACACAATTTTTTTATAACAAAAAAAAGCATCACAAACACAATATTAATCACAATCAAGAAAAGTACCACTTAATTTAATTAAAACAAAATTACTTTAGTACTAGAATGAATGTTATATACCATGAAAATCAACTTGTTACCCTAAAAAATTTAACTAGAATCTAGATTTGACAAGGTGATGCAATTCTTAAACTAGAAGTATGTTGCACTTAAAATAGCATTTCCATGAATTTCCTTGCCACAACCATTTTATAATGAACTTTTGTGGGTAGAAAGGCAAAAAAGCAAGTTAACATGACCTAAGCCAAAAAAAACAAGTTCTTGAAAAAAATATAGCAAGTTAAATGAAAATTATAGCAAGTTCTTGAAAAAAATATTAGAAAGGCAAAAAAACAAATTAACATGACCTAATCCTCATTACTTATAAACAATATTAAAATCTAACCCTTATAAAAATATAGACAAAAAATTACACATTACTAACCTTGCAAGTTCAATATCAGACATATGCAGAGTATCCAAGCTCATACAATCACCCCACAAGTCCAAAATCCGTGCTCAATGTGCCGCAAAAAAAGAAAATGTGAAAATTATGGTGAGAGTGTATAGTTTATATAGCTTGACTTTCGTCCCTGTTTCCACGAAAAGTGAAACCTAAAAAATTCGTCGATATAGGGACAAATGTTCGTGGAATTTTAACAATCGTGGATATTGCCACGTTTTTTCCGCCCTATAAATAAAAAATAAAAATAAAAAAACATTTTTTTGACCCACGAATGTTGAAAATGTGGAAAATTTTCGTGGAACAATCTTCCCATATGTAGTAGTGTTTCCAACCTACTGGATGCACCAACACCCAATTTTTCAAAATTTTCACCCACAACTAAAACATTTTTTTTTTTTTTAAATAGAAACATTTTACTTTTTAAAGAGAAATATTCTTTATTTTATTTTATTTTAATAGAAACATTTTACTTTTTGTTTTTGTTTTTTTTAAATAGAAACATTTTACTTTTTATTGCAATGGGGTAGATACAAAATTAGTGACAATTATATTCAACACTGATTCCATGTATGATTTCAAAAACAACCAACACATGCATGCCTTCCCAGACACACCATAATGCTAATTAAAATTTAAGCAGGATACTATGTTAGAAAAGGAATTTAATAGTGACGACAATACAGATAGTGATGCCATTCGTTGGAATGATTCTAACTACGATTAACCAGACATAAACATTCTATCTTTTTGTTTATTTGTTTTTTTAAATATAAACAACATACTTTTGAGATGCTCAAAGTTCCAAATCAAATATGCCATGTGTCACAATATGATTGTTCCATGTGTCACCCTAGGATACCAGATATCAACATTTTAACAAAAAAATTTACAGACTTTTCGCTTTAAAGACTTTGCTGGCAAGTGGAAATATTCTCAGAGAAAGAGTGACCACTCTTTCTTCAAGGTTTTCTATTGTTACAATTACCTCCTAAATGAAGGGTCGACCGACCCTTCCTATTCCCAATATTCATTTCATAATAGTTTGACACTACAACAAGGGTCGGTTGATCCTTCTTGTATTCTCCATTATGGCTATAGTTGAATTGTTGGATAAAGCTTTTCACAATTCACTACGAAAAGAAGGGGCGGACAATCCTTCTTGTCGTAAAACGGAAGTCATAACAAACCATTTTTATATAATATAACTTCCAAGGTGTTCTATTTTTACAATTACCTTGTAATTTAAAGGTCGGTCAACCCTTATTATTCCTAATATTATTTTCATAATAGTTCAACACTGCAAGAAGGATCGGTCGACCCTTTGTATTCCCAATATTATTTTCATAATATTTTGACACTGCAAGAAGGGTCGGTCAATCCTTCTTATGTTCTCCATTATGCATATAGTTGAATTGTTGGATAAAAGTTTTCACAATTTACTACGAAAAGAAGGGGCAGCCGATCCTTCTTGTCGCAAAATGGAAGTCAAGACAAACTATTTTTATATGTTATAACTTCTAAGGTGTTCTATTTTTTCAATTCCCTCGAAATTGAAGGCTCGACCGACTCTTCTTATTCCCAATATTATTTTCATAATAGTTTGACACTACAAGAAGGGTCGGTCGATCATTCTTGTGTTCTCCATTATGGATATAGTTGAATTGCTGGATAAATGTTTTCACAATTAAATATGAAAAGAAGAGGCGACCAATCCTTCTTGTCGAAAAATGGATGCAATATTTTTTACCAGTATATAATACAAAGTTTCTCTTTTTTGTTAAAAAAACAAATTTGAAGGGCTGAACTTAATTTCAGGTTGAAGGTTATATATTCATATCGCCCTTCTAGCATGAAGGGCTTTAAATAAAACAAGATAATAAATGCTTCGATTAAAAAAAAATGAAAGAATGTGTCTATTTAAAAAAACATTCTTTCATTCTTTTTAAATGCTTCAATTAAAAACAAAAGGAAAGAATGCTTCGATATTAAGGGCTTTCATTCTTTTTATGATATTTCATTCTATTTAAAAAAAAAGAAAAAGGAAAAAATGCTTCGATTTAAAAAAAACAAAAAGAAAGAATGTTTCTATTTTAAAAAAATAAAAAGAAAGAATGTGTCTATTAAAAAAAAAAAGCTTCTATTTAAAAAAAATAGAATAGTTTTTGTATAATGCTACTATAATGATACTAATGTAAATATGTAAAGTTACTTATTTACAATTAATTCCAAAAGTAAAATTCAGTTCGACGAGCATTATGGACCACCAAGGAGCAAGAGGAGAATATAACTTGTGGTGGTCGCAGAGTCTCTCATGCTCATAAGACGATTGGTGGATTAAAGAATTAGAACTGTTGGTGGATCGAAGTTTTATTTCAATCTTTGAGCATATCCCTCGATTCGGTCCCTTGTCTGACCTCTTCTCTCAGTTCAATGGCGGGACTTGCTAATGGAATGATGTTCCTAAGGTCCAGTGTGGAAGACTTCAAAAAACACCTGCTAAAGGTTTATGAGGCAGTCTTCTTGGGTATCAAAGCATACAGAGATTCATCCAACCACATGAGGTATATCTCTCAGCAATTAACCTATCACGACTCCAGAATTGATGATTTGGAACGCAATTTGTTTGAACTTATGGGGACAGTGGATTTTATAAAAGATGAAATTTTGAAGATGGTCAGGATGTCATAGTGCAACCACTGCCAGGAATCCCCCTCTGTGGACATGAGAATTGCTTCGGAAACCTTTGTTCAGCGGCATAATTTTTTGTACAAGAGATCCCTACTTGGATGAGTTTTTACATCAATTTTGGAATTTTTTAAATTTACAGAGCCATACTGGGAAAGCTATTTATGCTCCCAGGCTCTCCTTTTTGTAATGAATGGTTGTGCACGGCCTTTTGAATAAATCCATCTATATGCTTCAATATAATTATAGAGAAGTATTTTATAGAGAAATATGGTCAAATGATGAATATATCTTTCTGAATATAACTCATTGTATTTTACATATTAAGAACAAAAGTATTTCATATATAAGGAACAAAAATCTGCCTAAGTGTTGAACTCACATGCTAAGTGACGAATTGGCTATCTATTTATAGGATCAGAATTGCCTCTGGAGTTCACACATTTGAAATACAAGCCTGCCAAAATGAGAAAAAGGTTGCTCTATTTTTCATATTAAGACCAAAATTTTGCTAAGTATTGAAATTCACATTTTTTTAGTTGAAATTCATAGTTTTATAACAAAAAACTCCAATTTTAAGGTTCATAAGTAGTAAAAAAACACATTATTCGAATAGAAAAACACAATTTTCAAAGCCAATATTGCCACTTTCATAACCTATTTTTGCACTTTAGAAAGGTTGATATCCACACTTTCAAAGTCTAAATTCACGCTTTCAAAGTCTAAATCCCTTTGAGGGGCATTAAAATATTCAAATGTTATGTGCTTTCTTTTCAAACAATTCTCAGAATTTTATGTGTTCTCTTTTCAAACATACATATTATAGAATTAAATAACAGAGAAATCACAACATTACAGTTAACAGAATATAAAATAATATTGCACTACATTTAAGAAACCAAATCACAAGCTTAGCTAGAAGATCTAAAAAATGTTTGTCCCGAATCCTGATGGCGCTAATGGTAAATGATGGCGGTGATCTTGGTGTTTGCGACAAGGCATAATTTCGACTAAAGCATGATACAAACCAGCCAACATTCACCATTAGCACCGTCAGGATAACCACCATTTCAAAGTTTCATCGTATAAACCATCGCCATGTCAGCATACATTCCTTTCTCAAGGCATTGATTGGAGTGATACATGTACAATTACTACATTCGGTACAAATCATATCTATACATTCGATATAGATCATATCTATACTCCAGCAAAATATACAGTTGGTACAGATCATATCTAAGACCACCATCCCTCCATAATTATCCTTCCCCTTCCATAACATCCAAGTCAGTTCACCAATTCACTATATAAAGACTAAATCATACCCGGTATTGTAGCCGAATGAAATCTTCGGGAAGTCATGGCACTCTTCTTTACTGCCTCTGTTTCGTTTCCTTTGTTGTTTTATCAGAAATACAAAAGAAGTCATGGAGTCTTATGGTCGCTCTCTTCGTGATATATGAGCATTTCGACAGCAGCTCCATGACAAATCCTCACCACAACATGATATATGGGCATTTCGAGCACTGTCGAAGCCCCAAGTCCAGGATTTGTGTCTAATGTGACTCATGATAGCTTCTAGTTGAAGCAAAAATAAAGTATAGCTTCTAGTTGAAGTAAAAATAAAGTCTGTAAATTCTTTGTAGTAGAAGAGTTCGTGTTTGTGAGCTCAAGCTCGTAGTCCTGAAATGTATTAAGATCCCAAGCTCTGTAAAAGGTGAAAGATCGAAGTAAGTTTCATCTAATATGTGTCATGCAGAGAAGTTGCATTGTTTTAACCCGGAATAACTTCTACTGATTTTTATGTCTAATTAGTAATAAATGTTTTAATATAAATCTTGTAGTAGAAGAGTCTGTGTTTGTGAGCTCAAGCTTGTAGTCGTGAAATGTGTTAAGAGCCCAAGCTCTATAAAAGTTGAAAGATCAAAGTAAATTCAATTGCCAGTAATAACTTCTACTGATTTTTATGTCTTAATAATAAATCTGTAACAGAACATTTAAATCTAGTTTTTCAATTGTAGGGTATTTATATTTTTCAATATCTCGTAAGCTGGGAGCACGAAACCATTTGGGTTTGATGGCTGATTAGAACATGAAACATAGGCACAAAACATCAAAACACGGTCTTTGCCTTCGATACTTTGTTTTTGGAGGATTTAGGTGTCAATATTTCCAATCCATAGGTCTCAACGTGAATGACCAAGATAATAGGGTGTACCGGCAACTAGAGAGGCAGTGATAGTGCAAGAGCACAATTGCTACTATAATTATTCACTTCCTCTTGTAGTTCTCCCAAGCATATTTAAAACATAGTGTTTAATAGAGAATCAAACGTAGCATGGATTCAATGGTGCTCAGAGGAGAAAATATTCTATATGAGCCAATATTATAATTAAGCTATATATCTAATACTCAATGTGCCAAATCAAATATGCCACGTGTCACAATATGATCATTCCACGTGTCACCCTGGGATACTAGATATCAACATTTAAACAACAAAATTTTGACGTTTTGCTTCAAAGAGTTTGTTGGCAAGTGGAGATATTCTCAAAGAAAGAGCAGACGCTCTTCTCCAAGGTGTTCTATTGTCACATTTTCCTCGTAAATGAAGGGTTGGCTGACCCTTCTTATTCCCAATATTCTTTTCATAATAGTTTGATACTGCAAGAAGGTCGGTCTCTCCTTCTTGTGTTCTCTATTATGGATATAGCTGAATTGTTGGATAAAGATTTTCATAATTAACTGCGAAAAGAAGGGGTGACCGATCCTTCTTGTCGAAAAACGGAAGTCGGGAGAAACCATTTTAATATGTTAACACTTCCAAGGTGTTCTATTTTTAAAATTGCCTTGTAATTGAAAGGTCGGCCGACCCTTCGTATTCTCAATATTATTTTCATAATAGTTTGACACTGCAAGAAGGGTCGGTCAACCCTTCTTGTGTTCTCCATTATGAATATATCTGAATTGCTAGATAAATGTTTTCACAATTAACTACTAAAAGAAGGGGCAGCCAATCCTTCTTGTCGAAAAACAAAAGTCGGGACAAACCATTTTTATATGTTATAACTTAGTCTGGCTATTCAAACAATGAGTGAATATTTTAGACATTGAATTTTTCACCTTAACATTTTGAACATTTAAAAATGAAAATTGCAATTTTCAAATAAAAAGTTGCATTTTTTTATTTGAAATTCACACTTTTCAAATCAGAAATTGCATTTTTTTATTTTAAATTCACACTTTTCAAATGAAAATTTTCATTTTTTGATTTGAAATTTACCCTTTTGAAATCAAAATTTGCATTTTTCTATTTGAAATTCACACTTTTCAAATCAAAATTTGCATTTTTTATTTGAAATTCACACTTTTTGAATTGAAATTCATAGTTTTATAACAAAAAAGCTACAATTTTAAGGTTCATAAGTAGTCAAAAAACACACTATTCGAATAGAAAAACGCACTTTTCAAAGCCAATATTGCCACTTTCAGAACCTGTTTTTGCACTAGAGAGAGGTTGATATTGACACTTTCAAGGCCTAAATTCACGCTTTCTTATCCAAAAATTGCCTAATATGTCCAAATTTAATGAACTTGGTGTTAAATATTTGAAACAATCACAACCTCCTCCTCATACTTCAACCTCAATAGGATACCCATGGGTAGGAGTTCACATACATCAAGTCCAGTCCCTCTTTTACCCTCTTGGGATTGTTGGAAACCCTATGATGGATACCATTAACGTCCCAGGGATGAATCTAGCCTTCCCCACTTGATATCTTAATCCATCAAACCCTCCACCCACCCCTCAATTTGTAAACCCATGTCCAATTGGCTGGTACTTATAATTCCCCACCACTTGTGGTTATGAAGGAGGCCATTGCCTCCACTCATCCTTCCTCCAGATAGAATATTGGGAGAAAGTAAAAAACTATGGTAGCTCAACCTACCCCAGACATGAACATGAACCTCCTTCATCTTGTACCTCCTAGGCCCCCCACACCCTATGTCGTGTGTGATGTTTTGCATCATACCATCCATCAATTTATGGAGTTACGTATTTTTCATAATCATATCCACATTCAATATTAGAATACTAATGTTAATACCCTAATTGTCACATTACTCTTCCTGATTCTACTAAGAAACAAAATAAGGCATTGCGTACCAACCATCTATGCGCATTATGTGGTATTTAAGGTCACTACTCACAACATTGCACTAAGCTCTAAAATTTTGGTCCATATTTGATAACCTCTATCATATATCCCATAAATCTCAGGTCATCATTATTTAAGACGTACCTCCACCTACACTATCCTTTGAAGCAATGATTTCCATTTATTACATGTCTTCCTCCAACGAGACCTACTCTTCAACCCCTTCTTTGTCCACATCCACCCCTGTGGTTGTGTACCCTTCAAATATTTCTAATTCCTCCTTTCAATGTGATGAGGAAATTCTAGAAGCCCTTACCAACCCTGAATTCCCGTGTGATGATATGCATCATTGTTCTTATTTCCTTAATAAGGAATCCTTGTTGGAAGGCCAATATTCAAACCAATTTACCATCAAATCAAAGGATTTTATCACCCCATGATATGTTGATTGGTGTAAGATTAACCCTACTCCGGATTCCTTTGAGGAGGGTAATATGTCCAACATCTCTCCCACTATTCAAGTGGATATTTTAGTTAATCCCGATGTCACTGAGAACATTTCTTGGTGCTCTTGTAATTCCTCATAAGTTGTAGCTTATAAATCTATTTTGTAGGAATTATGTCACATCTTTGCTTGGTCTTACACCAAAATTCAATATCACCAAAGTGGAACATCACACAGAAACTTGACCTGATTTCAAGCATGTGTCCTAGAAGTAGAGACCGATTCAACCTTCCAAAGCTATGGTCGTCAAAGATGAAAAAAATAAACTTTGGAATTCCAATTTCATTTATATGATTGTGTATATCACATGGGTATCCAACCTAGTTCTAGTCAATGAGGAATGGGAAACCATCCATTTTTATACTAAATTTTGATATCTAAACAAATATTATACCAAAAACAACTTCCCCACTCCCTTCATCAACCAAATTATTGATGTATGTGTTGGGAATGAGGTTCTAAACCACTTATACTATGAAACGAGAACTCAACACAGTTCTCATTTTTCTCTCTCCTAATTTTAGTAGCTATTTTTACCTCCATTTCAAAAAGGGTTGATGCTAGTATCACACATTTTCATTTTGAGGCATTTTTGGGGGCCTTTGAATTATCTTTGTCGTAAAATATATTTAATTGCTATTTTCAAGTGTGTTTTTAGAAATTTAACAAAATAACATACATTTATAAGCAATTTATAATAAAAAACATATACATTTTGCAATTTTTTCTAGAAAATAAGACATTTTTATGGACAAAATAAGAGATTTTTATTGACAAAATTATAAAAAAATTCAGAAAATAAAGACATTTAAAACCATTTTCAATGAATTTTTAGAGATGTTTTCTATAAAAACGATACTATTTCATATTATTTTCCGAAAAGTGACGATTCACATAAATTCAAGAAAAACTATACCATATATTTGTAAAAAACATATTAAAAATATTATATATAGAAATTTTATTTCTAAAATAAAGTCTGAAAGTCAAAACATTACTAATATATCTTATCAAAAAATTGCCAAATTTAAAATTTTCTTCAAGACATGAAACTAATCAACACTTTAAGTTATTAGGCACTTTTAGTCTCTTGTAATATTTATTGGAATGAGCATAGCTGACACATACATCTATCTTCACACATTTTTGTATTACTTTGTGGTTTACAGTCTTTTACTATTTCATCCATTAATAGAATTTGGATTTTTTTATATCACTATGTTCTTTGCAATATCTTCTTTTGTATATTTCCATTTTATCTTTCTTCCTTCATTCTATGAAAAAACTAGATCAAACATCTCTTCCCTATACCATTGATTTTTATGAACATGATACATTATAAACAGAGGAAATATATTTAATCAATTGGAACATAGATGTCTAAGTGTTAAGACTCCATAAGAGCCCAAATATTGGTATTTTATCAATATTAAAAAGAAAAATATATGATTATAGCAAGTGACTATAATCACAATCACATTAGAGAAAACAAATAATTGATAGAAACACACGAAGCCTAGTTCATGGCTTAAAAATGTAGACATGGAATATATCTATATATCTATGTAGAAAGGTTGGACACCACAAACTTCACAAGAAGGGTTATCTTAATTGGCAATATAAAATATGCCTTTGCACCATTCTTAAAAATATATTTAGAAAGATAGAACACTTCAAACTTCACAATGAGGGTTATCTTAATTGCCACTATATGCCCGCCCACCACTCTTATCAATTGTTTCTTTGAATATAATTTTATTGATTTTATTATAAGATATATAACAAAATTCTTAAACTATTGAAAACTTATGTACAAGAATGTGGAAATGAGGTATATATGTTTGTGAAAATATCATAACATTGAGCTAATGAGATACCTATGTACTCTAGTACAGGAAGTGGTTAATTAACTTTGAAGATGAGATTGGAAAATAGCAATAAGTTTATACTTCAAATAGAATAAGTCTTTTATGATATACTACTCTTGCAGTATAGAAAAAGAATCCATACTATATGTTATATCAGTTCCAGGTTTCTGTTTATCAATGTAAATGTATTTAGAATTTTATGCTTATATCTATAAAAACAAATAGCAGAATCATATAGGGTTTTTATTTGAGAATGCAAACTGAAATATCTAGTTATATATTTACTATTCTTTTTGTAAGATAACCATAATTTTTTAAAAACATAAATCAAAAGCTTCATATTACAGAGCTATCAACAGCATTGCCAAGTAATAATATATATATATATATATATTGCTTATATTAAGAACAGAGTCTATATACTTACATACCATATATCTAAACTAAAAATTTGAAGCAAACCCCAAACTGTAGCAGTATTACCTTCATACTAGTTGTACTACAAATACTATTTAGCAAATTACAGTTTATACCGTAAATATAGTCACCCTTTTAAAACCAAATTCCATCAAGATAATCATACAGTAATACGTATATTCCATTATTCATTATATAGAAATTATACTTTTGATATGATAAACATTATAATCATTTAAACATAAGAATCTGACCTTACAATACAGTATTATAAACCTTTTAGTATTAGGCGAATACAAATAGGTCAAATTAGCCAAGGATGAAAACCCCAAACTTACAGTAGTTAATAATTACCAAAATCATTGTACAACAATTGCTAGGGTTTACTAAAACCTTTTTACATACAAACAGAGTTACTAAATACTATAGCAACAAATGTAATATGGGATAAACCCTAAAAGCTTTCACCTTTCAATATTATCATAGGGTTTTACAAACATACATATATTATAAATACAAGTGAATGGAAGGCTACAGGTTCGAGCCACGTTAAGAGGCATGCCTAGGTCGGCTTCCACACACATAAAAGTAATAAGGAAAACAATAGCTCACAAGATCATTCGAAGTTTTAATACCAATTCCACATTCTCTTTTACAATATTTAAAACTTTAAACAACTACCTTTTTTCCCTACATTTTATCATTACGCAGACTGCAGACAAGAATTGAGGGTTCGAGTATCCAATCGGAGAACTCGACCTTGCAACAAAATGTAATGCTTAAAATATCAATTGCAAACTCAAAGTAGTACCAGGCTTAAATCCTGTGTCATTAAAAACTTTTCTATCAAACATTGAAACCACATTCGAATTACAGTAACTTACAATGTAAACATTATTATTATTTACGAAAGCTAGAGTAAGGGTTCAAGCCCGTTAACTTTCTTTATCGAGCCAATAGTTTCCCATAAAAAATTTACTTAAAAACAAAACTGACAGAGCCGATAACAAGTTATAAACACAAAGAATCTAAGGAACAAATACAACCATCATTTTATTTATAAAGAGAACTTTACATTGCAGACTAGCTACTTGGAAAACCATAATAGGAAACCATTCTATCAAACGAACCGATACATCAACGTGTCAGACAAAACCCCAAATTGGGTGGTCAAGGAAAATATCATGCTACTACAGTAACGCTGCTTAAACCTTTCTATAACTCGGTCTATGCTAAAGAATGACGAGACCAACCTTAAAACCATTACAAATGATGATAGAGGCACCTGGGAATGAGCCCGAGACTTACCGAGTCTCACAGTCCATAGGAACCAACGTTACCCTCGTGGTGCCATCCCGAAGACCATAAACTACCCCTGCCATTAAAAACATAACAAAGGTTAAATGGTGAATGCCGAATTTAAAAACCTAACTGTAAACATTTAAAAGATTGGATCGTTGAAAGGGTTGTTACCTTACAGGGTTTCGAACCCATGATGCAAAGAATCAAAGTAGAGAACTCATTTCACCATAAAGACTCACGACCAAAACTTTGTCAGCTACAACTATCTTGCAAAGTGGTTCCTACAACCATGGCGGCCGAAAGGAGGAGAAGCCCAGCTCACTAACACCACAGACTCAACAAAACTGCCAAAAGACCCAACCCTGTAGCGTAGCTGTAGGGATTTATATAATCTAGATATTCATTAATGACAATCACGTGAAGGCCTTTAATTCCAAGCCATGTCACCCACTAGCGAAATACGAAACCCACCACTCTATAGTTCGGGATTTCAATTATTGCATAAAATCAAATAGTTGACCTTGCTTGGATCATGATCTACACTTTATACAAAGTCCATAGTTGGTACACATTCTTTTACATATTGCATATTTCCTTAAATGATAACCTTATAATCGTTAAACCACCACGATATGTATATCATATAGCGGATGCGCCCATACTCTAACAAACCATAATATATGAGTGATAATATCATTTTATAAATCTAGAATCCCAAGCTTGAAATAGGCCTCAGCATAACTAGTATTTCCAACTTAATACTTTAATGTTTCTTGGTACACTTTTCCTTGTCTTGAAAGTTGAACTTAAACATGCAAAACCTGCCAAGACCATTTGTAGCCTAGAACAAGATAAAAGGACTTCATGCTTTAGCAATAAGCTAAGTAATTCTCAAAGCTCTTCACCAGTTTGCACTTATCAACGTTGTAAAATCACTTACATTCTATCGTACTAAGATTAACATTATAAATGGCATAAACAACTATCAACAACTTACAACATAAAATATTATTATCATCATAATTATCAACTAAAAGATCATTGGATCAAAAAAAGTTACATAGGAATGAAAGGTGGTCGCAACCACATTAATATCAAAGATGACGCTATATAAATGTAAATACAACATCACTTATATACCATGGATATTTTAGACTTCGCAGAAAAATGATCTTAACAGTAAGTAATATGATATCAAACAATGAACATAATAAGTGCTCATATAATAAGTTTTACGACAAATGAAATAGGTAGTTAGATTATAGAACTATAGTTTTTAATTAAATGTGTTACGACACAAATCTTATGGACATTGTCCACTTAAGTGTTACGACACTATTTTTTTTCTTTTGGCAACTTATTTAATAACAGGAATTTATGGAGACATTAAACGTCCCTTTCATTTTAAAACAATAACTATAAATGCTGAAACTACCTACTTCCGCATAGCATTTATTGTCAATTAGATAGCTAGAAAAATTTTAAATTTTTACGAATTTTTGGGATGTTACACCATGCATGCCCAATTAAATGGCTATAAATGACGTCCTATCCCCCAAGCATGATTCCCCAAACACCTACAAAAACATTATCACCACATTGTTGATCGCAAGCTTCACAGTCCCCATGTTTCTTAGGGAAACTTTGAATCTGAAGTGATGGGATTTAGAACTCTCCTACATGAAAATGGGTCGCTATAATACCTTATAGTAAATATCTATTGCCCTTCTCATGTGCATATTAAGAAACTTGCAAAACGAGATTCAACCCATAAAATCTAGACGAATGTAACTTCTACTTTGATATCCATAATCAATAGAAGGTGAAAGAGCCCCTAGAAACTACCATTTCTAGAAATCAGGGGCGAATGGGAGTTGCCTGGTAATTTTTGTGGGCTAACAAAGGTTGAAATCCATTTTTAGAAGGGCTAAATTGTTTTATCTTGGATCCACTTTCTAAATTTGATGGGTCTAACCTCCTATTCATTAAAAATAAATAAATAAAATGTGGGCTAATCATACTGAATGGGTGCTTCATAAAAAATTATCCCATTAAAAATTTAAACCCCCTAAATTTATCCCATGGGCTAATATTAACCCCTAAAATTATCCATGCCCCATACTTTGTGAAGGATTCTATACTTTACATTTCAACGTCCACCTATGTTGTTTCCAGAGTGTTTTTTCAAGAATATGCCGACTAACAAGAACATGCCATTTATTATGTTAGTAAGAACCTATATAAATCCTCCTTATCATGTAACCATGAGGAGAATCTAGTCATAGTCGTTGTTTTCTTGGTACGTAAAATTCTCCATTACATCTTTATGAGCATAACCAAAGTCATTGTGAATTCAAACCCCATGTTGTATCTCTAGATTTAATGCCAACTCACTCAAGGAAAATTTTCTAAGTGGATCATTGTACTTCAAGAATATGACCTCGAATTTGTTACTCCCAAGATTAAAAAGGCTTGTCCTTAGCGAAGTTGATATTGGACCTACTCTCTAATGTTAAGAAGCTCCCTATCAACGATTATATTCCTAATGAACATATGTTCACGACCATTTATTTGGAAGGACCTTAGTATGGGGATATCCTTGTCTACTCGTGAACTCATAAGTTTGGCCCTCATCTCTCCCATGATGATGATCATTAGATTCATCACTAAGCCCCCCGATAACTTCTTATCGGCATTGTTTTATATCGATAAGGAGTTAACACTATCTTATGTCAATGCCTCACATTTGATGAGGTTGAACCAAACTTGTATAATTGTCATAATGGTGCGCGTGGTAGGCACTTCTTTGAAGTGGCCACTGCCCAAAATATCATACACGTAAGCTATTTCTCACCTATCTTGCTCACCTACATCTAATCATCACCACTAGTCCATTTTGTAAATGGGCCATTATATTCTTTGGAATGTAAACTTGTGTTAGTTGATGGCCATAATTACATCATGGTGGCTATCAAATATTTCACCAAATGGGTCGAAGCCATGTTAACATAAAACAATGCTACAACCACCACAACACCCTTTTTCTTCAACCACGTCATTACTCAATTTGGTGTCCCGAAGCAATTGGTGTATGATCATAGTAATTAGTTTTAAGATGCTATGTCGAAAGTGTTATCTTATCATTTGAAATTTGAGCACCAATTTTTCTCTTCCTATTACACTCAGGGAAATGGCCAAGTTGAGGTTGTCAATAAGGTCCTTAAAACCATGCTCCAATGAATGGTGGATAAGATCAAGGCCATCTAGAATTATATTATTTTTCCTTAACTATGGGCATATCAAACATCCACCAAAAATAATACCAACTTTACTCCATTCCATCATGTTCATGGTGTAGATTATAATGTACCCATCGATTGTCAAATTCCCTCCTTGCACCTCACAAAAACAAATTCCAGACATGTAATATCCCCAATTTTGACTTGGAATGTATTTAATCAAAATTATGTAAATGATGTAAATATGCTAGTAAGGATTGCTAGTGTGGAACTCAAGGCCAAGGCCTGACAAGTGAATGGCTAGGCATGTATGATGTATATATTTTATTTGGACTGTATGGTTGTCTTGTCATGCCAACTCGAAATATATTTAAATATTATGTTGCATAAATAATCAAATGGTCTAATATGGATAACTAAAGAGCACTAGAGGGGCTATGATTCGACTAGAGACAAAGAGGAAAGGGGGCATATGGGAGATCAAATCCTCTGTTTCCAAGTATCAAACTTACAACTCATCCATTTTTTGCTATGTGCTTTAAATGAGCCAATTACTCCCTTTTTACTATTTCACACAATCATTAAATGCATGTGGGAGGTTGGAGGGAAAAGTCACCTCATGCAATTATAGAAGCATGGGGATGAATGCACTTTTGTGACGGTTCTATCAATTGTATTTTCATCATTACCTCATATCCCTTAGAGTCAACACTCATTTTTTATCTATCTTTCATTCTCTCATGTTGATCGACACTATGTAATTCTCCCCATTGATGTTCATGTCCAATACTAGACTGTGTATAACCCATAAACTCAAATTTAGAGACAAGACTGCATATTTTAAGGGAAAATAGATGGTTAAAGGTAAGAACAGAGGTTGGGAAAGATAAGAACCCTTACCCATTGAGTTTTTCTACTCACAGATGCCTGAGAATCCACAAATTGAGGATATAGGTGGTTCTCCAACATCACATATCATATTGGAATCCTTCTATGCACACACTAGAAGCATCTATCAAGATGGATCACCGAAGATAACCGTGGATTGGTGAAGGAGATACTTAAGCCCAGAAGGGTGTTGTGTGGGGTTGGTGTTGGACCCAAGGCTGTGAAGGAGGAGTAAGATCCTTTTAGAGCTCTATAAGAGCATTTAACTAAGCATAGAGAGCATAATGGGTTGTGGGGTGAGAGAGAGAATCATGTAGGTATTGTTTCCTTTTCCCTGGCGACATCATAGGCGATATTGGAGGTAGCCTCTCAACAGAAAGAGTATATGCTAGATAGAGTGCCTATGATTGGGTGTAAAATCACTTTTACACAACCAATCACTTGGATCTTCATTATTTAAAGATGAGTATTCTCTTGCATTTGAATTTGTAGTTTTTTCAATTGATGCTTGTGATGATTATGTTGATTTATGTATGCTAGATGTGTGCGGATATAATTTATTTCCACTATGTATTTTTATTTATGCATCTACACACATATGTTAAATGTTATGAATTCGTAATATGGCCATGGGGCAAAATCTAGAATCCCATAATTCATTCATGTCCCTCTCGATTGGTCAGATTGATGGAAGGGAGCATGACAATACACTTTAGCTTTGAAACAATGATTGATCACTTTAGAACAAGTGGATGAGGACCATCGGGATTCTTTCCAAAACATCAAAGATACCAAGCACCATTTGAAATCCCATCATGATAGCCATGTCCACCCACACTCGTTCTGCGAAGGTTCCCTTGTCCTTGTTTACGACCAAGCCCATGATAAGCTTGGTCAAGGAAAGTTCAAGTCTTCATGACATGGCCCCTATGTCATAAAGCAATTCCTCAACAAGGGGGGATACTTTCTTGTTGATATGGAGGACAACTCCTGAAGAACCCCTGTAATGGTATATATCTCAAGAAATACCATCCATGAGTCTAACACGCCTTTGTTCTAATATTATGGTTGTTTTGTATCTCATCCTTCTTTAGATGAGCCTTATGGTTTTTTTTCTTGTCCTTTCTAGATGGATCCTTATTCTAGATGTCATGTTGGTTATGTCAATGGTGCAAATAGACACTCCTTAAATCTCAAGTTGGGTCATTTATTGTTCGTCTCACTCCCTTTTCCATGTCAGTGGAGTGTGTATTAGTGATGCTAACAATAATAAGGTGGTCTATGATGCCATGATTGACCTCTTGGATAATTTCCTCCAATTACCTATTTATCACCTTCATGTTTTCTTAGATTCCTAGTTGCTTGTCACACAATTGAATAATTTTTATCGGGTACGAGATCCTTGCCTCACACAAAGGAACACATAAGGTGATATACTCCTATCAGCAAGGGTTGGAGGCTTCTCTCTTGCATGGGAAAACCATTCAAAGGCATGGGCTTGATGGTGTGTTTGCTTGATAGTGAGGAGTTTGCAAAAGTTTTAAAGTGTAGGATGTAGACATGGCCAAAGCATAGTGTGGCTTGAAACAATGAAGCTATAGAACCCTAGGTCAATTCTTTATATTGAACTTTATAGTTCCATTAAGATGGGTTGATGAAGGAAAATAGGGTAGGATATATTTGAATGGGCCATAATGAACCGTGTACCATAGGTTTACTTGTAAATATGTATGGTGGAAAGGTTATGGTGATTCAAAGAATATGTTAAAGACAAACAAACATATGCTCTAAAATTTGTTGGTTTGAGGGTATCCAAATGTTTTAGGTCCAAGTCCAAAGCTTTCAATTTCAAAATTGTCGATGCAATGCATCGTGGGGAAGATTCTTTGAGTGTGAAATGTCTCATACTTTGAACTTTTATTTCCATGATGATCCCAATAGTCTAAGTACAAATTCCAAAATTCCCCACTTACAATGGCATGAGTTTTCAAAGTTATTTAGTGAAAGACAACAAGTCAATTTCATTTTGTGTGATGCATTTCTCTTACGAAAAATATGTGATACGAGATTATACAAAAGTCAGAGTCGAAAACTAGGATTTGTTCTTTGCCTTTTACTAGTGTTTATGTACAAAGGATCTCAAAAGATGAAATATGTAACATTAATATTTATTTGGGTGCTAAATGTTACACTAAAAAATGTTCGGGTACATAGGGTACTACCAAAGGACCGAACACCAAGAGCAACCACTTCACACAAACAGATCACAGATCAACACACCGATGTTTTGATGTGGTTTAAACCCTCTTGAGGGAAACACTCCACAGCCCCAGCCAAATAGATTCTACGGGACAATTTATTATGCAAAGAAAAAAAGTTACAAATGAGCTTCTCATAATCGATCAACTAAACAATGACCCTCCATGCTCTTTAAATAGAGATCATGGACCAATCGGGTGTTAAGCCATGGATCAAGGTTAGGTTTGATCTAAGAGAAGTTGAGCCGTTGAATCACTCTATGTTGGGAACATATCATGACCGTCGGATTAAGTATTTACAAATGCATACTAATGCATACTAAAGAAACACACTATCCCTAACGGATATATTACACAAGTTGATCTTAACTAACTCCTAAGTGTCTAAATATCCTAACATCCCCCCTTAAGAACAACTTGGGATAGGATTGAAGGATTTACAAAGGTGACACTATTAGGAGAAGGAAGGAGGCATTAGAGCTTATCCCCCCTTAATGACAAGTTTCTGAACTCCTAACATAGATCGAAGTTTAGAAAACTTCGCTTCTGTAAGAGACTTGGTGAAGATGTCTGCAACTTGATCATCTGTAGGGCAAAAGAGCACTTCAAGAACACGATCATGAACAAGATTTCTGAGGAAGTGCATATGTAGCTCAATGTGTTTTCTGCGTTGATGTAGAACTGGATCTTTGGCAAGCTTGATGGCACTTTGATTGTCACACCAAAGTGGAGTAGGATGCTGCTGCTCAAATCCAAACTCTGAAAGGATCTGTCGAAGCCATAAAGCTTCCTAACTGACATTAATTGCTGCTCGATATTCTGCCTCTGCTGAAGAAAGAGCAAGACCTTGTTGTTTCTTACAAGCCCAAATAATAGGTCCAAATCCCAGACTGAAAACATAACCTGCAGTAGACTTTCGATCATCAGGATCGCCGTCCCAATCTGAATCAGTGAAACCAACCAACAAAGGTTTTCCCCCTGTACTGTAATGAATCCCAAACTGAACTGTACCTCGAATATATCGAAGTATTCTTTTAGTTGCTTTCCAGTGACTTTCATGAAGTGTCTGCATATAACAGGCAACATGACCAACGGCAAAGGAAAGGTTAGGACGGGAATGAGTCAAGTATAAGAGACTACCAACAAGCTGACGATACAAGGTGGCATCGACTTCAGGTGAAGTACAAGTGGCAGAAAGTTTGACTCCAGACTGGAAGGGAGAAGGGGCTGGTGTACAATCTTCCATGTGAAAGCGACGAAGAAGGTCACAAGCATACTTAGACTAAGAAAGAAAGATTCCTTCTTTGGTTTGCAGGACTTGGAGACCAAGAAAATAATGCAAATGTCCTAAGTCTGACATTTCAAAATTTTGTTTAATACTGGATTTCACATGGATTATAAGCTCAGGGTCACTACCAGTAAGAATAAGGTCATCAACATATAGAACAAGTATGATGAGATGGTTTCCTACGTTCTTGGTATAGACATTGGGGTCAGAATGGCATCTAGAAAAACCAGTGTCAAGGAGAAAGTTATCCATTTTGGCATACCAAGCTCTAGGAGCTTGCTTAAGGCCATATAAGGATTTCTTAAGACGACAGACAAGGCTAGAGTTATTCTGAGCATAGCTAGGAGGTTGTTCCATGTAAATTTCCTCCTGTAAATCACCATGTAAGAAGGCATACTTGACATCCATTTGATGGACTTCCCAGTTGTGTAAGGTTGCAAGGGAAAGAACAAGGCGGATGGAGTTCATTTTTGTGACGGGAGCAAAGGTTTCATTGTAGTCAATCCCTTCAACTTGGGAAAAACCTTTGGCAACTAACCTTGCCTTAAGTCTTTCAACACTTCCATCTGATACATACTTAGTTCTGTAGACCCATTTACATCTGACAAATTTTCTTCCTTTTGAAAGAGGTATAAGATCCCAAGTATCGTTCGCCATTAAGGAACGATATTCTTCATCCATGGCTGCATCCCAATCTGGATTCCCTTAAGCTTCTGCAAAAGTTTTTGGATCATGATTCTCGGAAACTTGAGCCAAAAGAGAAGAGGCTCACTGAAACCGAGAACGTGTTCGACGTTGACCTCTAGGATCACCAGCAAGATCACCAGCTGCTTCACATGTTGAACGGACCCATCGAGGAAGCACTTGTGCTGGTGCAACTGGAGGAACATGAGCAGGCGGAGGTGGATTTTCATCCTCACTGTCATCATCAGAAACTGGAGTTGGAAACCTGTTAAGGAAGTTGGAAGAAGAAGAAGAAGGCACAAACGCCGAATCAGGCTCGCAGGCCAAAGATGGCACAATTGCCGAGTTAGGCTCGCAGGCCAAGATATTTTCATCAAATTTAACATCTCTTCTAATGATTATATCATGAGAATGTGGTTGAAGAAGTCTATAACCTTTTACATCTTCAGAATATCCAACAAATATGCACTTTTCACTTTTAGGCTGCAATGCTTTCCGTTTTTCATTTGAAATGTGAGTCCATGCTTCACTACCAAACACATGGAAGTGACTTACATCAGGTTTAGTTTTACTCCATGCTTCTTCCAGTGTTATACCTTGTAATGCTTTAGTGGGGGTGCGATTTACTATGTAATTTTCACAATTGATGGCTTCAGCCCAAAATTGAAGACTCAGTCCCTTAGATTGGATCATACAATTAGCCATTTCTTTTAAAGTGCGGTTATTTCGCTCAACTACACCATTTTGTTGTGGTGTATATGGAACAGTGTGTTGTTGTTGGATGCCTTGTTCAGTGCAGAAAGTAGTGAACTTTTTGTTAACATATTCTCCTCCATTGTCAGATCTTAACTTAATAATTTGATGACCAAATTGTTTTTCAACAAGGGCCTTGTAGGCCAAGAACATGTTAAATACTTCGCTCTTAAGTTTTAGGAAATAAACCCAAGTGCGTCTGGTGTAATCATCAATGAAAGTTAAGAAATACTTGAAACCAGAAAATGAAGCAGATTGAAGAGGACCACACAAGTCACTATGCACAAGCTCCAAGGGAACCGAGGGTGCCAAGAGGCACGTTTGTCAAAACTGTCCCGATGATGTTTTCCGAGTACACAACCGGAACAAACACTATCTCTGCAAGATACCATCGGAAGACCTGTCACCATATTTTCTTTACATAGTCGTTGCAATAAGCGATAATTTAAGTGACCAAATCGCTCATGCCAAAGTTTGCTCAAGTTATCACTATGAGCAACAAAAACTGAAGAGAAAGGTGATGACCCAAAGTTGTTAAACTTGTACAACCTGGTAATATCATCAACAATTTCAGTAGCTAGGACCTGTTGAGGATCTTTAAAATCCTTGATTACAACTTGGTGAGGTGTAAAGATCACAGTTTTACCTTCACCAGAATGAGTGATCTGATAGACTGATAACAAATTGCAGGAAATTCTTGGAACACATAGTACATCACTAAAATGACCATTATCTACTGGAACTGTTCCAGCGCCTACAACACTTAGAGATCTATCATCACCAACAAATATTTGTTTGGTGTTACATTCATGCATAGTAGAAAAGATGGCTTAGCCATATGATAAAATGCTCCAGAATCAATGAGCCATTCATTTGAAGTAGAAGAAGAAGATGCATTATAAGAATAACCAGAAGCACAAAGTGCATGTCCATGAGAGGTAGTACGGCTGCCGTTACACCAAAACTCACAGGTGATTGGTAAACTCACCATCGCCAAATTTCAAGGATCCACGAGAGGCGATTAGTCCCTTGTCACGATACACCGGGGAGCGCTGAATACTTGCAATTTCGTGCAACAATCTCCCCCTCAGTGCGAGCCGAGTGTGTATCGAACTCGTGACCTCTAGCTCTAATACCATGTTCGGGTACACAGGGTACTACCAAAGGACCGAACACCAAGAGAAACCACTTCACACAAACAGATCACGGATCAACACACCGATGTTTTGACGTGGTTTAAACCCTCTTGAGGGAAACACTCCACGGCCCCAGCCAAATAGCTTCTACAGGACAATTTATTATGCAAAGAAAGAAAGTTACAAATGAGCTTCTCATAATCGATCAACTAAACAATGACCCTCCATACTCTTTAAATAGAGATCATGGACCAATCGAGTGTTAAGCCACGGATCAAGGTCAGGTTTGATCTAAGAGAAGTTGAGCCATCGGATCACTCTATGTCGAAAACATATCGTGACCGTCGGATAAAATATTTACAAATGCATACTAATACATACTAAAGAAACACACTATCCCTAACGGATATATTACACAAGTTGATCTTAACTAACTCCTAAGTGTCTAAATATCCTAACAAAAAATGTTTCAATGTGTAAAAACTAAAAAAAATCTAATACATTTCCAAACTTTGTTCTTGAATAAAGACTTCAAGAAAATAGACGGCTCATGAAAACAACTCAAACTCATCAAAATATAGTGATTAGTGAAACACAAAATGAGAAGATATATAGTGTATAATGCAGACTTGAAACTCAATTAGATAAGAAAACGATCAAGAAAATTAAAAAACCATTTCGAGTCAAAACTTTGTCATTCATCTAACTTTCCAAAATTTGAAAAAGAAAGGTTTTTGCTAGCTCAACAAAATTGAATGCTTATTCTAATATTAAATATACTTTAATACTTATATTCAAAATTATGAATAAGTTTTCTTAAGGAATTAATAAGTTAAAAATTGCACAGTTGTAATACCTCCAAGATTATATAGTCCTAACGATGTAATTATTGATATTCCAAAAGAATTAGCACGTGTTATTTTGAATAAGGTTTTTCGAGCAAAGGAATCAATAAGTTAGTTGGACCTTTGTAATACTTACAAGATTATATATTATTCCCAAAAAAATTGAGCACTTGTTTTAAGAATTGAATTGTCGTTTTATGTAATGATTTTGGTAGAATGCTCATCACAAAAGCGATGAACATTATCTACTTAAGAACGCAACATTAATTAATGTAAAGATATGTATATGGCATTAAATCTATAACAATTCAAATCCAACTGTCTACACCCCACCCCATACAACAATTAATGCTACACGAATAAATATGTTCACCATTATTTCTAATGGCATTGACATCTACACACTCTCCATCACAAATGCAACGGAGATGTCAAAAAATTTAACTATTTGGGCTAGATGATCTTATTTTTCCTTGAATCCAATTTTGTTTAATTTTACAAAATTTGAATTTTAATATATTTTAATCGTGATTTAACCTTAAAAACCCCTTAACACTCAAAATTCCAAAATTTAACAACTAAACCTAGATTTTGAAAAATTCCAACCCACTCTCCACTACATCCTTGAATTTTTGGACTATAAACAAATACAACCCACTCTCCACCACACATACAAGGGAAATTAATGCTACATCGCCCAATAAATAATGTTCACCACATTTTACATGGGCATTGAAATCTACAACCTCTCCATTTGCACCACATTTGCAAGGGGAAATGAGTGGGTTTGGGGAATATAGTCCTAACGATGTAATTATTGATATTCCAAAAGAATTAGCACGTGTTATTTTGAATAAGGTTGTTCGAGCAAAGGAATCAATAAGTTGAAAGTTGGACCTTTGTAATACTTTCAAGCTTATATATTATTCCAAAAGAATGAGCACTTGTTTTAACAATTGTCCTTTTATGTAATGATTTTGGTAGAATGCGCATCTCAAAAGCGATGAACATTATCTACTTAACAACGTAACATTGATTAATGTAAAGATAGGTATATGTCATTAAATCTGAAACAATTCAAATCCAACTATCTACACCCAATCCCGTACAACAATTGATGCTACACGAATGAATATGTTTACCATATTTCTAATGGGTATTCACATCACCCAAATACAAGCAATGGAGATGTAAAAAAAATTCAACTATTTTGTAAAATCTGAATTCTAATCTGTTTTAATTGCGATTTTGATAATAAAAATAGATTTAACAATTTTAAAAACTTTGTAGCACCTAAAATTTCAGAATTTAATAATTGTAACCTAGATTTTGAAAAATTCCAACTAAATTTTATTTATTAAAATTGCTAAAATAATGTTAACCACAGTATAGATGGGCATTGGAATCTAGAGACTCTCCATTTGCACCACATTTGCTAGGGGAAATGAGTGGAAATGAGTGGGTTTGGGGAATATTTTGAAAGTAAAGTGAAGTCTTCACCTACTATTCACATACACCTAACGAGTTTCATCCACCATGTGGATTGGCCTAACCAATTAAGAAGGTTTCTAAGGGTGGCCCACACGGTGGATGTATTCATATTTACATGCACCACATGCCACATGTTAAATTAAGAAAAATAATGTATGGTAACAACCACTTTGATTTATCAATTTAAAAACAATTTCTTGATATGCAAAGAATGTAAAAATAAATAAAAATCAAATAAATGAGTGGCAACATCACCCAAGGTTCCAGTTCCTCTAAGTTAGTTTGTTCAAATTATTTTAATATTGGTAGCTAGAAGTTTCCCGAGTGATCACACAGGTGGCGTTAATGATAGGGCTTGATATTTATTGAAAGCTTTTTCTCTGTCTTATGCGAGAAAACCTATTTCATTCCGGCAAGGATATATATCCCGGCGACGATATCATTCCGTCGATTCAAAGTTCATTCGTTTTGTACAAAAGATTTGGCCACCGGCTTTCGCATAACAAAAGAAAGTCCATGTAATAATTGCATGAATTAGAATTATATAGAGTGTATATACGCTCTTCTATTGACTATTACCATCCCATATCCAGACAATGTCCCTGAGACCCGGCCTCATATACAGTGTATATACTCTGTTCTATTAACTATTACCATCCCATATCCAGACAATGTCCCTGAGACCCGGCTTCAGCTCTTGGCTGCACAACTTCCTGTACTCGAGCGTATCTCCCCCAGTCTTGCGAAGCTGTACTAAGAAAAGCGAGGGCGTGACTTCGAAAATCTCGGCATCAATCGACAAATGCCCTTTCAGCCCCTGCTCAGATCCCTGCAACTTCATCTTGCAATCCTCGGATTTCTTGACTCTGAATCTCAACACTTTGGCGATCTCCTCGAGCTTCGATATTATGTTCCACAGCGGCCTAGTCGATGAAAACCACAACTCTTGCTTCATAATCTTGTCCTCGAACAGCCCCGACAGATTGAATGCCGGTGACAGGGAGATAATGTCGAAGGCGTTGAGGCGGGCCGGCTTTGGAACGAAGAATGCCGAGTCGATCTCGTCAATAAAACCGACATCGACATCGTTCTCGGGCTGCGGGGGTTTGAAGCCCCGGCGAAACCAGGGAACCTCCAAGAGCTCCGGGACGGTGATTCTCGTCGCAGGATTGGGATCCAGGAACCGGAAAATAAGCTGCCGCACGTCGGGGGAAAACCACGGCGGGAACTTGAAGTCGCCTTTGTAGATCTTCTTATACAATGCCATCAGATTCGATTCATGGAACGGCAGGTAACCCGCCAGGAGCACGTACAGTATGACCCCGCAAGACCAGATATCCGCCTTGGCACCGTCGTAGCCCTTCATAGTTATGACCTCCGGCGCAACGTAGGCCGGCGTGCCGCACGCCGTGTGGAGAAGACCGTCCTGTCTGAATTGCTCCGGCAGCGCGCTGAGGCCGAAGTCGCAGACCTTCATGTCCCCGTTGTCGTCTAATAACAAGTTCTCTGGCTTCAAGTCCCTGTGATACACACCTCGGCTGTGGCAGAAATCCACCGCGCTTATCAATTGTTGAAAATACTTCCTCGCCTCCTCCTCCTTCAGTTTCCCCTTTTCTGCAACCCTGTGGAAAAGCTCCCCGCCCTTCACGTACTCCATGATTATGTAAATCTTGGACTTGCTCGCCATGACTTCATAGAGCCGAACGATGTTGGGGTGTCGGACCAACCTCATGACGGAAATTTCCCGTTTAATCTGCTTGACCATCCCGACTTTGAGGATTTTTTGTTTGTCCATTGCTTTAATGGCGACGTTCTCGCCCGTCTTCAGGTTTCTGGCATGGTAGACCTTGGCGAACGTCCCTTGCCCCACTAGACGCCCTAATTCATACCTCTCCATTAGAATATTGGGCTTCATCTTCAATCTCTGTTAAGCAAAAGTAAAATTACAAATCCGTGTGGATTAAAGCTGCTGCTCAGACGTCTTCTCTGTATCAAGTCCGTGAAATTGTCCTCCGACATCCGATCCATTCCAAGTGGCGTTATGCAGATGTGTTCGGCTGCAGCCCGGGATAGCCTGGGTACACTGAAGGATTTCTGGTTGCCTGCATTTTATTATCGTTATCCGGGAAGTAGTTAATGTGGACCTTTTCATTTCAATCCATGGTGGGTGCAGAGTCCATCCTATTAAGCCTGGAATTAATATTTTGGGCAAAAATGTGACTGTGTACATATCGAAGAGAATTCGGTCATTGTATAGCGCGTACGGGGCCCATTTCAAGCCCGGTTCTCGGAACCCGGCGAACTGAATCCTGAAATCACATGACGAATTGTGATTTTAACCATTTGATTGCATTCAAAGTTTAGTTACAATTAACAGTATCATTAGGCAGCTGAGTATTTTTACAGTCGAGTATTAATTAACAGTATCAGTATCATTAGGCAGCTGAGTATTTTTACAGTTGAGTATTTAATGTTGTTGATGCTGTGATGGATTGTTGGATCAATGTGAGGATGTGGATTGTTGGATCAGATCTTATGATTAATCTAATTGTCATTTTTTTTATGTTTTTATTTGAAACGTAGTTTAAGTTGTTAAAATTGTATATATAATTGTTGAGATTGCAGTCTATTGGTTGTAGCTTGAGTGGTTGGGAGGAATGTTGTTACCCTCTCCACCCAGGTTTAATTTTTGTAAGTGACATATTGCTCTTGTTGAGCCCATATTGTAATAATTGTAATTCAGACCATACCTTGATTCTCTAGCTAGAATAACAGGTAATGACCATTTCCCCATAGACTAACAATCTAACAAACCACCACATCTCTTCCATACTGAGTTCTACTCTCAGACAAGTTTTAGAGAATTTTACTATGATTTTTACTTCCAAATCAAAAGAATTGTAAAAGTTACAAACATAAATTATTAAAAATATATAATCAAAATACTCAAAAGTTAAACAGAATACCCACAAATTAAAAAAAAAATTACAAACATAAATTATTGAAAATATATAATCAGAATACTCAAAAGTTAAACAGAATACCCACAAATTAAAAAAAAAAATTGAATTCAATTATACAATTAAAAAAAATACAATTTGAAAACAAAAACTATGATTTCAATATTTAAATCCAAAACTATTAACCAAGTCCATATCAAACTTTTCATGAAAATCCAATTAGAATAACTTTTCCAAAATATTCTTCCCATCGTACCTGGCCCGGCATACACATTAATCTCTGTGTGAAATTCCAATTACAATAAATTATTCCCATCGTACCTGGCCCGACACACATATTTATCTCTGGGTGAAATTCCAATTACAATAAAATTTATAAAATTTCGAGGAGATTCTTTCCAGCGTACCTGGCCTGGCGCCATTGTAAACGTCGGAATCGAAACGTCTCGAACCAGATGATGGACTGGGTCCTCTGCACAAATTTAGACCAGACATACAAAATGTCTCTCTGTGTTGCGATTCAGGCCAGCTGGCTTTTTATCCATATCCGTTGGACGTATCATTCCATTTTGCGTTTTCACCCTTTTTGGTTGAGCAGAATCGCCACCCCTTTAAGCTAATACTTACCTTCTTCTTCCCGATGGGGTAAGAAAAAAAAAACAGTTACTTTCGTCATATAATTGTCTTGTCCATTTTACTATGTCACTGTCACTTTAAGCTAATACTTACCTTCTTCTTCCCGATGGGGTAAAGAGAAAAAAAACAGTTACTTTCGTCATATAATTGTTTTGTCCATTTTACTATGTCACTGTCACTTTATGTACCAAAAATAAAAAATAATTAACAAAATTATGTCGGTTCATAAAATAAAAAGAATTGCTTATATATCATTATTTAAAATAAATCTATACAAATAGTTAAATGTTTTTGTTTTTTAAAAAAAGTATATACACTTCTCAACATTGACGAACCTTTCATGATATGCTTTAGATGTATGATTGTTATAAACTAAATTGTATTATATTATTATTTTAATAAAAACCATATTATGTGGTCTATTATATTATATGGTAATATGATATTGAAGTTTATTTTATATTAATACTTCTTTTAAATAAAATGTTACAATATTTAAAGTTAGTGATTTAATCTCTATTAATATAAGATATGGTAATATGATATTGAAGTTTATTTTATATTAATACTTCTTTTAAATAAAATGTTACAATATTTAAAGTTAGTGATTTAATCTCTATTAATATAAGATGTGTAGCATGTTACAATATTTAAAGTTAGTGATTTAATCTCTATTAATATAAGATGTGTAGCTTCCATTTTTATTATATGTTATTTTTTTTTACATTGAAGAAAAATAAGTTCTTATCCGATTATAAGTAGTTTTAGGTATTTCAATATCAATCTAGGATCATTCCTAAGGTTATTTTTAATAGGTTACATGTTTTCTAGTAACATTTAATCTTAATGTTATCCAAAGGGTTTAATACATCAGTGAGGATTGAATAATTTTTAATTAATGATCAAGGTTCAATTCTCATAAGAGTCAAATCCTTGAAATTGCAATAGATAGAATGTGAGATAGTATGCATCACCTTCTTGTCATCCTTAAATCTAGAGATTAACAATTATATAAATGTAGAAAAACATATTACTCTTATAATTTTTTTAAATAATAAATTTTCTTTTCTTTTCAATTTAATTTATATTATATTTTAATTAAGTCATATTTTAATTAAATCATAGTGAAATTTGAACTTAAGCTTTATCCATATTCCCATACATGTAAAAAAAACAAAACAAAAAACATAAATTTCAAATACACTAGCAAGCCATATTAATATTAATAACGCTGATCTAGTATATCAACCGTGTTAAAATACGTCAATATGCCATAGTTGATATAAGTTGATGGACTTATATAAACAATATTATTAATATTAATATAGCTTGCTAATTGACAATCAACTCGAAAAAAATATTTCATGAATTTTAATATTAATATTATGGTAAATAGTAATAATAATAAGTATTACTATTTTAAAATTATAATTATTTTGATTTATAAAAATAGTTATTTTATAACTGTAATTAATAAATTATTAATTAAATATTTAATAACAAATATTATTTTAAATATTTTATAAAAATAATTAATTTATAATTATGTTTAATAAATTATAAATAATTTAGAGTAATAATTAAGTATTTTTTAATAATAATTATTTAATTATAATAATAATAACATCTATTATTATTGAAATATCTTATAATAATAATTATTAAAAAATATTATTATTATTAAAGTTTTCAATCTTTATTATAAATTATTTTAATTTATTATTGTTATAATTATATTTTCTTATTATATTTTTCATTTACAATTATTTTAATGAATAATTAATATTTAATATTTAATATTTATTTTTATTTTAATTAATTACTTATTTTCATGAGGAATAAATCTTCCATGGATGATGTCGTATGAGGAGATGGACGGGGTTTTGTTAGGGTTTCCCGCTTTTGTGCAAGTTTTTACTGTTGATGATGAAGGATCAACCGAATGATTCAGTTCGTGGCAACTTGGAGTCAAGTTGATTCTCCGAATTAGCCAAGTACCAGCCAAGTATAAAAAATGTGGGAAGTTTTCGCTTTTGCCGCAATCTATCATTCGTGCTTTTCTTCTTGATTTTTCGCTTTTGCTTGTTTGGGTTCTATATTTTATCCCTGGCTGGCTTTAGGTTTAGTTTCTAGCAGACCTCCATTTGTAGCAGTTTCCTCTTTTTTGGCTATTGTTGGGGTTTTTTAGCTTTTCTTCTTATTATAGCAGTTGGTGGCCTATCACCTCGGGTTGGTAGCTGGCGTTGCTCCTTTTCGTGAGTTGTCAGGCTTGCCCGGCACCTGGCGGTGTTTCCCCTTTTCCTCCGGTTTCCCCATTATGGTTAGGGTTCCATCGTCCTCGGGCCATTCTGTCCCGTCCTCGACTCCATTTGTAAGAGCTCAAGGTGGGGGGTTTGGCACTAGTCGATTCTAGACATAATTGTCTCAGGGGTGTGAAGGCAAAGCATCGTCATCAGCTTAAAGCTGTGAAATCCCGGGCTACGGTTGCCAAATTCGACATAGTTTCTGACTTCAATCTGGAGAGGATCGGTCTTCTTGCAGAGAGGGCTCTGGTGGGTCACGTGGAATATACATCTGTAAAAAAGTTGGAAATCGTTGAATGGGTAAATAAGCACTGGGTTCCACTGACTGGTATGGCGCCCAGAATTAATATTATGCTAAATCGGTGGATTATGTTTGTGTTTTCGGAGTCAGCGCATTTAGACAAGATTCTCTCAACCTTCTGGGAATTTAAAAAGGGTTCGTTATTACTTAAATGCCGGCACGTTAATTTTGACCCACTTAAGGAGTTTCAAGCAATTCGGCACTTGTGGATGCTCATCCCGGGCTTGCCCATCAAGCTCTGGTTCGAAGAAGTCATTATCGGTTTGGCGAATGCAGTGGGTAGATTTGTCAAACTGGACAAGAAGAACTTATTTGGCATGGATAGGAGATATGCCAAGGTTATGGTTGAATTGGATTTGAGAATTGGATTACCAGCAGAAGTGGAGATTGTTTGGGGCAAGAAGGTTTGGAGGCAATCTCTTGATTTCTTCAAAATCCCTTTCAGATGTTTTGTCTGTCACAAAGTTGGTCATGTCTAGGCTAATTGCACTCTAAATCGGGCACAACATGCGGACTCCTCATCTTCTGGGCATTCCTCCCCCAAATTTGGGTCTTTGAAGAATACTCCTTCAGAATCGGGTAAGTTTATTGATAGAAATCTTCACAATTTCCCTACTTTATCCTCGGATGATTTAGCTTTCATTGAGCATTTTGAAAAAGTTCTGTCTAATAGAATAGCTAAAGGGGAAATTAAGATGAGACATGACCTGGTAACGGGGTTATTGTTGGAAAATCATGAGCTAGATTCTCCTGCTCCTCATGTTGGCCGAAATTTGTTTAATGACCTAGAGACTGTAGCTTCGGTTTTAGATACCATTCCTCCCCATTTTCCTTGGTCGATTGAGGGTTGCAACCCATCAAACCCCATTCACATACCTTCGATTATCTCTGGGAGTGTGGGTAGTGAGCTTGCTTTAGGGTCAGATGTGGGTCCTGTTTCATCAAGCCTTAACAACTTTTCTGATATGCATCCGTTGGAGTCTAGGGTTGTTCCGAGTCATAAGCCCGATATTGTTCACATCCCTCCAGACAACTCATTGGATTCATTCTCTAGAGTAGACAATTCCATTTTAAGAGAAAGTGGCTATCTCCTTTTTGAGAAGGGGGGAGAATTTCCTCCTCTTCCTACTTTCTCAAAAAACCCAGCTAGTGATTCTTTGGCCAAACCTCTTCATGATTTGAACTTCAAGAATGTCACCATTTGTCGGGGCAGGGAAAAAAAGAATGTTGATAATTCTGTACCTCCAGGCATTGATTCTTATACTCTTGTTTTGAAACGATTGGAGGAAGTGGGTTTGAGTGGCAATTTAAATTTCGAGGGTCTTAGAGCAAAGCCCCCCTCTATGGGTGGGTCTTAATGTCGATTCTTTCCCTCAATGTGTGTGGGTTGGGTAAGGTTTCTCGGGCTCAGGCCTTATATAACCTCTTCAAAGCTACTAGCCCAGCTAATGTTATGATCCAGGAAACTATGTGTGATGATTCAGTTGCTATCTCTAAGATTGGTAAAATTCTGCCCAATTGGGAAGTTGCAGCAATTAGTTCAAGTGGTATGTCAGGAGGACTAGCAGTTGCTTGGAATCCTGCTTTATTTGTCTTCAAGGCCTTTGCTACTCCGTGGGGAATTTTGATCAAACGGTCATTTTGTGGACTACACCAATCTCTTTCAATTCTCAATTGTTATGCCCCATATAGGGAGAGACAAAGGTTCTGGGAATCTCTACGTGATTCTGGTCTTCTAAATTTAGTTGATCTAATCATTGCAGGTGACTTAAATTATACCAGCAGTGCTTCCGAGATTTGGGGTTCTTCAGCTCGGATGGATGAGTTGGCAGATTTCTTTAATAACTATTTTGCAGAAGCAGATTTTGTTGATGTGGTGCCTCACAAACCCTTGCCTACTTGGACCAATGGCAGGTTTGGTATTGATGGAATTCATAAAAGGTTGGATCGATTTCTTGTTAAAACAAAGCTATTGGGTCTTTTTCAGAAACATCGTTCATGGGTACATGACTCTAAATTCTCAGACCATTGGCCTATTGTTCTTCAGTTGGAAGAATACGGGCAGAAGTTTGCATATCCTTTCAAATTTAATAGTTCATGGTTATGTTGGCCCGGTTTTGCAACCAGGCTTAGTGCTATGGGCACCTGCTAACTAGTAGCAGCAGTTTCAATGGAAATAAATAACAATAAACTAATTAAACAAGACTAACCATGGATCTATGCAAAGATATTAAGCAAATAACAAAAATAATTTAAAATCAAGAACAAGATAATGTAAAATAATGAATTTGTATTGAAAGAATGGGGCAAGCAAGTGCTTGCGGAATCAATACCTCTAATGATGAGGTTGAATGGCTCCAAGGATGAGCAACTCCAATCTCCAATGGTCTCTTCTCCAATGTGGTTTGCAATAGCTAAAATGCTCAAGGGAGATTTCAGCAGCATAAGGATGAGATAATGGATGGATGTGAAATGAGGAGCCCCTACCACCTTTTTATAGGTTTTGGTGGTGGGAAATACCATTTGTGGTTTTGTGGAAACCAAATGGTATTGACCAACATGGTTTAGGTACTTTTCCCTCCTTTTTCCTTTTTTGAATAAAAATAATATTTTAATTCCCTTTTTAATATTTTTGGGAATTTGGACCCTTTTTGAGGGTTTTTTATGATTTTCTTGAAAAAATAATCTTTTTTAATGGAAAAAGGGGGGTACTAAGGTCTTTTGGTGACCTTTTGTTGGTTTCAGAGGCTTAGATGGTGGAAAAGTGGACAAATGGGTCATGTGAATAAGGGAATGAGCTAGTGAGCACTTTTTAGGTGTTAACAGATTGCCCCCTGATGTGTGAGGGAAGGAGCTCATCGTATGGCCGATAGACATCATAGTTCTTTTGTCCTTTTTTCTGGGGTTTAGGGGAGAGAAGAGACCGGTTGGAGACTGGAGCCACGGCCCTTGGAAGCTGCAAAAACAAAAAATATTACATGGCCTCAATATGAATGAGGTATAATCTCTGATGAAGGATGAGGCGGGCATTCCCATGCTCGTATCAAGACATATACAAAACAATTAGTCCCAAGAAGGGGGATCTAATACGTAAAGAAATATACTGGTACATCATAATGGTCCAGATGGGACATTATTGTGGGATATAGTCATGATCATGGCTGATCTCAATAACTGATACACTGGAATAACTGTTGAACTGCTGAAACTGAAGGTGTTCAACATCTGTATGAACTTAATGACTGTGAGCCATCTCTGGGAAGTGTTTGTATCTGTATACTCGAGGGAGTATAAAACTGGGGTACATCTGAATACTGTCGCCATACGCAACCCGGATATCTATAGAAAAAATGTAACTGGTTGTATCCATAGGTAGACTTCAAATGTGGAGGAGTCAGGTGGTATCCGGGGTCTTCGACTAATAACTGAGCGGACGAATGCCCTGTGCGAGTCTCAACGATGCGATCAAGGTGTTTGAAGTCGAGCATGTGAGAAACAACCATTTGGAGAGGCACTGAGGACTCTTCTCGAAATGATTCGTAGGTACTCATCATAAATGGGGACGATTCCAAGACACAGGGACCTCTAGGTCTATCCTCTGGAATAAATGTGGTTGTCGTCGACAGAGGGAGACCAGCAACTAACAAGGCAATGATATTTCCTTGATAGGAGCACGAGGTGTAAAACTGAAGTGTTGTAGTACTGATGGTAGGACTGCCATACTTGTGGGAACGGGAAATTAATGGGTCAAAAATGGGTAGACTCAAACTTCCTTTGTTCAGAGCATGATGACATGGTTGACCTGGCAGCGGATGGAACTGACTTGTAGGTGTAGGGATCATAGCTTTTTTAGGGACTGAAGGGTATGTACTGACTCCGGGGGGGGGTGACGCTGATGGTAGCTTTCAAGGGAGTTTTAGAGTGACATACTGCAGAATACTCTGAACAAAGGCGACCAGAATGGGGAAGCTGCTATGTGAGTAGACATGATCTGTTGTGGCGCCAAGAGGCACCATTGATTCCTTCTTCGTAGTTTTAATGAGCTCCAAGAAGGGATAAAAGTGTGCTCTGAAATGGTACGGTCCTGTGGATTTTGTGAGACCAGGACGGCTCATGCTCATGGTTGCTTTCTTGTTTAGAGAGTCTGAAAGCGGTAAGTGGACTCTATTGGTGTTTCTTTTTCGTAAGTTTAGTCTCCAAGGCCCGAAAAAGCATAAAATGATGCGGATGGAGAACTCTTCTAGCCGATGTGACTAGAGTATACCTTTTTCGTAATTAGTCTACGAGGTCCGGAAAAGGGGTAAACTTATACCAGGTAGACGCCCTTTCGGATACGTTTAGCGAGCATGAAAGGAAGCAAGGTTACTCGGCAATCTTTTCATTGTTTTTAGGAGTCAGAAAAGAGCTTAACAGAAACTCCCTAAGTGCCTTTTTCGTAAAAGAGGTTGCTCAGCCCAAAAAAGGGATAAAACTATACCGACCAAAAATGGATTGATGAGGGAAAGAAAAGGTCTCAAGCATCGTCATCAGTGTGGAAAACTGGATCCGGTGACATAAAGATTGTCGGACACGGCGAACGGCCAATGTGGCAAGCAAACCGAGGTGATGAGGGAGCATGGAAGAAATGGCCGAAAAATCGAAAGGTGAGAGCGAGAAATGATCTCAAGTATCATCACGAGCGCGGAAAACTGGATCCGGCTATATAAGGCGCGTCTAAAACGGAGAACGACCGACGTGGCACGCAAACCGAGGCGACGAAGGGGGCATGGGAAAAAATGCCCAAAAAATCTAAAGGTGAGAGCGAGAAATGATCTCAAGCATCATCACGAGCGCGGAAAACTGAATCCGGCTATATAAGGCACGTCGAAAATGGAGAGCGGCCGATGTGGCACGCAAACCGAGGCGACGAAGGGGGCATGGGAAAAAATGCCCAAAAAATCTAAAGGTGAGAGCGAGAAATGATCTCAAGCATCATCACGAGCGCGGAAAACTGAATCCGGCTATATAAGGCACGTCGAAAACGGAGAGCGGCCGACGTGGTATGCAAACCGAGGCGACGAAGGGGGCATGGGAAAAAATGCCCGAAAAATCTAAAGGTGAGAGCGAGAAATGATCTCAAGCATCATCACGAGCGCGGAAAACTGAATCCGGCTATATAAGGCACGTCGAAAACGGAGAGCGGTCGATGTGGCACGCAAACCGAGGCCATGAGAGAGGCTAAAAAATGGTCAAAAAATGGACCCCGTGAAAACGGGAAAAGGAAGGAACCTGTATGAAGTTCTCGTTGTGCTGATCCCAACGGTACCAACGGTTTGATAAATGGACTTCGTATGATACCGCAATGGTTGTTGGAAAATTGGTAGATTTTCTATAAATAGGACGTGGGGCCCAAATGACTTGTCATTGTTACGTGCGAGTTTGATAGAGCTGTCAGAGCTATTTCTTGATTTCCGGGAGATTTCACCATTGGTTTTCGATTTAGCGAGTTGCAGGTAACTCTATTTGCCTTAGCCTTTTCCATTATGTCTTTTTTGTTTGGCGGCGGGCCCTCGAAGGCCGCGAAATTCCACGTTGACTCTCCAACGTGGAACCGCGCGGGTTTCGGGGCTGAACCCGCGATGAACCGCGCGGGTTTTAGGCTCACAGTCGCGATGTTCATCGCGACTGTGAGGTCGGAACCCGCGATGTTCATCGCGAGTTCATGGGGGATAGTCGCGATGTTCATCGCGGGTTTTTACATGGATCCCGCGATGGTCATCGCGGCTTTTTGTGGAAAAGCCGCGATGGGCATCGCGGCTTTTTGTGTAAAAGCCGCGATGGGATTTTTCTAAAATTTTTTTATGCTAGGGCTAAAAATTTCTTCTGTTTTCCTGGCAGGATGTTGCGGAGAGCTCAGTCCTTGTGGCGGGAGAGGGAGATCGATGGTGATCTCATGCTGAGGATTGAGACTGATGCAGGGGTGAGACAGACCCTGGCTATGAGCGGACTTTTGAAGTTCGCTCAGATCCCGCCTATACGTTCAGTGAGACGGCTTCTGAACAAGCTTGTGCAGTGGTGGGTGCCGGCGGAGGGTGCATTCGTTATTGGGGGTGAGAGGTTAGAGATCACTCTCACGGATGTTTATTTTTTGACTGGGTTGCCTCGCTTGGGTGAGGTGGGCGATATCATGCCGAGGTTGCCTCCAGGTGTAGATATGGAGGACCTTTTACAGACTTTCTGTTCCGATGATCTGTTTTGGTAAACAGCTCTATTAGTCTGAGATCCCTACGTGAGTGGGATATGCGAGCTGTTGGTGCCTGCGTGCTGCGGGTATTGGGTGCTGCTGCACCACATCGTATGTCTGGGGGGCAGACGATGATGGTAGATTCCGTTCTTCAGGGTACTTATTATGCCTGGGCGCAGATGTTCCTGGCTGGTGTCCGGAGAGATCTGGACAAGGCCATTAGAGAGGGAGGCGAGTTTTGTTATGCCTCGTTTTTATGCTGTTTTTTCTTCGAGCGGGTGCCGACCTTACGGCCACGGGTACCTGTTCGTGCTGCTCTTCCGAGTGAGCCTCGTATGATGAGGTGGGGGCAGATGATGCCCCGTGGTGGCGGTGGTGTCCGCGGCTACTTCACGGAGGATTTCTATCAGCAGTGGGAGCAGATGCCTCTGGTGATTGAGGACTATCCCTACGCCGGCATGGACTATCGAGGTGACCCAGAGATGCCTCGTGCCCCAGGACAGGCCTGGAGTTTAGACGGTATGTTTTTTGTTTTATTTGATAGTATATCATATGTTGTTTGATTTATCATTGATGATTTTTTGTTCTATAGTATGTGATGGCTTACTTGCTTTGTGCAGATGTGGGTCCAGTGCCACCGCCTGACTACGTGGCTTGGCAGGGGCGGGCGATGGTGGTCGCCCATCCACCTGTACCTGTACCTCCTCCGCGTGGTGGAGGATTTGCAGCTCGTGGGCGAGGGGTTGGCCCTCGTGATGACGCCATGGATGGTGTCCGACAGACTCTTGCCCGGATCGTGGCTGGGCTTCCCGAGGATGGTTGGAGAGACCTGGATCGGGATATTTTGCAGGGTTGTTTTGGTGCGCCGCCCGAGTGGCAGTCGCTCTTATTGAGGGCAGTGGTGTTCGTGGCGAGGCATAGGGATCGGGATGATCCGGCAGGGCCGGCTCAGGGGAGGATACGTCAGTGGGATGATCCAGCGGGGCCGGCAGAGCGGAGAGTTCGGGTTCGTCATGACCCGGCGGGGCCAGCGGAGGAGGATCCGGAGGATCCTAGGGATCCAGATGAGTAGATGATATTGTATCTGCCCCCAAATGCTTATGAGCATATGGGGAAGTATTTTTTGTATGACAGATGTATTTTTTGTATATCGGGTGCTGAGAGCACTTATGACATGTTGACTATATGAGATATATATATATTTGGATATATATTTGGATATATTGTCGTGTATGCACGTGGATGCACCTTTGTCTTTTGTATATGCCCGTGGAGGCACCTGTTATGCATGTGGATGCAGTATGTTTTTTGTTTTATGTATGCCCGTGGAGGCACATGTTATGCACATGGATGCATTATTTGGCTGTTTGTTTTATGCCCGTGGAGGCACATGTTATGCACATGGATGCATTTTTTGTTTATGGATATGACATGATGTGGTTGGTGTGCCAGTCGAGGACACTGTTGGCCATATTATCTGCTATACTATTGAGGTGTCTTGGGACATGTGTGAATGTAATGGATTCAAACTGTCTAACCATTTGTTTAGTGCACAGGAATTTTCTGAAAAGGCAGGGATCGCGTCCCTGGTAAACATTGTTGAGCTGGGAAACTAGGAGCTGTGAGTCCAAGAAAACATTGAGGTGACGGATGCTCATTTGGAGAGCAGCGGCCAGGAGACCGGTCACGGCATCGTATTCGGCTTGATTATTGGTAGCGGCACCTAAACATACTCCGTCAATGTGAATTAACTCATGTGAAGGGGAGTATATTACCCAAGCTGCGGAGGCGAGATTGGGAGACCAACGGCTTGCACCATCAGCGAAACCGACATGGCAGAGTGGAAGAGGCTCCATCTGTGGTCATGCAGAGAAAAACAAATATTTAGGTTTTTGGAAATTTTTTGTGAACAAAAAATGTATGCCTATACTAAAATGGACGATGGTGTCCATCAGATTTTCTATGGGTAAAATCGTTTAAGGTACAACCCGTTGCGTGGGTTGCGTAGGGTGTTGCCTTCTGAATCGGTCAGAATGTATGCCCCCTGCCCAAGGCAGGTGTGTATGATGTAGGGGCCTTGCCACATAGATACGAACTTTCCTTTCCCAGTTTTATCATGAGCTTGATCGTAAGCGAGGACAAGGTCTCCCTCAGAAAAGGTTCTCGGGTGGACGTGTTTGTCGTAACTTAGTTTCGATCGTTGTTTAGCTGCTTCCATGTTTTGAATGGCGGTGCGCCGATCTTCGTCGGCCTGCTCTAGGAGTAGTAAATGTCGCTCGATCGGGGAAGTATCTGGTAGGAGTTCGACGGCGATATGTAAGGCTGGGATCTGGCACTCAATAGGGAGGACGGATTCGACACCGTGAACTAAATGGAAAGGGGTAAAACCGGTGGCGGTTTTGGTCGAGGTGCGGTAGGCCCATAGTGCCGGGAAGAGCATGTGGTGCCAATTGGATTTGTGTTTGTCTACAGTGCGCTGTAGGATGGTCTTCAAAATTTTATTGATCGCTTCGACCTGGCCGTTTCCTTGGGGATAGTAGGCTGAAGAAAAATGGTGTTCAAATTTCAACATGGTCGATAATTCTTTCCAGACGGCGTCTTCGAAGTGAGAGCCGTGGTCAGAGACTAGTTGTTTCGGCACTCCGAATCGAGTGATAACATGGTTGAAGAAAAACCGTGCTGCAGTGTCGGCTTTGCAATTATAAGTTGGCATTGCTTCCGCCCACTTGGTAAAGTAATCTACGGCCACAATGATGTGTTTGTGACCGCCGACTGACGGGGGGTTGCAGTCGAGGAAGTCGATGGCCCATTTGCAGAATGGTCCGACGGTGATAACTGGATGAAGGGGGGCGGGGGGGGGTTCTTGCTTTGGGGGCAAAGAGTTGGCAGTTCTGGCAATGCTTGACTGCGGTTATGCAATCAGTAAATAGTGATGGCCAAAAATAACCTGCCCGAATGATCTTCTGGGCGGTGGCCATGCCGGAGAAATGGCCTCTGCAGGCACCGCTATGACAATCATTGAGGACTTGTTCTGCCTCACTGTGGGATAGGCAGCGGCGTAGGATGGTATCAACGCCGCGTCGGTAAAGCACATCCCCTAATAAGAGCTATCGGGGGGCATGGTGTCGTATGCGACGGCGTTCATCATGGTCGATCTGTGCTCAAAACTTTTGCGTGCGAAGGTAAATCAAAATGTCTCCGTACCATGGGTCGTCAGATGAAATGATGAAGATTTGATCATCGATCAGATCCGTTTGGATAACGGGTGATGACGAAGAGGACGGGAGGTCGGTGATGAGGTGAGCAAGCGCGAGGGCTTTGGTGCTCTTAGGAGTCTTGAAAGTAAGGTCATATTCCTGGAGGATAATGACCCATTTAGCGACACGACCCTGAAGGAGCCGTCGGCTGAGGAGATAGACCATGGGGTTGGAGTCGGCCACGACCGTGGTATGACTGAGTAGGATGTAGTGTCGCAATTTTTGTACGGAAAAGACTACAGCTAGGGCTAATATTTCCTCGTATGGGTAATGCAAAGGTGGGCCAGACAAGGTCTGGCTGACGTAATAAATCACATGCTCTCGGTGCGAGGTATCTTCTTGGACCAAAACTCCGGACACAGCATGTTCGGATGCCGAGACATAAAGGGTGAAGTCTTGAGAGAAATCCGGTGGGGATATCAAGGGGGCTTGTGTGAGAGCTTTCTTGAGGTCTTCGAATGCGGTGTCTGCTTGCTCATCCCAAACAAAGGGTATGTGGGTACGGAGTAAGCGTAAGAAACCGTGAACTTTGGTTGCATAGTCAGGAACGAAGCGCCTAAGGAAATTGGACCGTCCTTGCAAGCTCTGAAGCTGCCAAAGCGTGCGAGGAGGGGGAAGTTCTAAGATGGATTTGACTTTCAGGGGATCGACAGTGATTCCGTCTTGGGAAACAATGAAACCCATCAACCGGCCCGCCGGGACGCAAAAGACACACTTGTGTGGGTTCAAGCGGATTTTATATTTGTGAAAACGCAGGAAAACTTGCCGGAGGTCGTTAAGGTGGTCTGATCGTTTTCAGGAACGAGCTGTGAGGTCGTCAAGATAGACTTGCAGGATATGGACCAAGTCGTGAAAACAGTAGGTCATGGCTCGCTGGAAAGTGGCACCAGCATTTTTAAGGCCAAATGGCATGACGCGATAGGCAAAGGTGCCCCATGGGGTGGTAAAGGCAGTCTTGTACTGATCCTCCTTGCGGATGTGAATCTGGTTATATCCGGAAAACCCGTCCATGAAGGATAAGACTTCATGGCCCGCACACTCATCAATGAGTTGGTCAATGAATGGCGTGGGGAAATTGTCTTTTGGACAAGCGTGGTTTAAATCACGGAAGTCAGTGCATACTCTAAGGGTGCCTTGCTTTTTGTTGACCGGAACAGGATTTGACACCCAAGTGGTGTACGGAATAGGGTAAATGAATCCTGCTTTGCGAAGTTTTTTGACCTCAGCTTTAACAGCGGGGAGCTTGGAAGGGTGAATGGGTCGTTGTTTCTGACGAACAGGGGGTACCTCAGGCCATGTATCAATGTGGTGTTCAATGATGGCGGGGTCGAGACCAGGCATCTCGGTATAGGACCAGGCAAAGACATCACGGAACTCTTGAAAGAGCTTTTTGTATGCCTGAGTTTCTGCTTGAGTGCAAGATGCGCCCACTGAGATGAAGTCAGGTTTCCCTGGTGTTGTGGAAATGTCTATCTGTATAGTGGGGGAAATGTTCGACATGTTCCCTTCTTCAAAGGCATCCGGTGCTGGGATGGGGTCCCTTAACCAATCGACCTTAGTGGGTATGAAATCTTTCGATTCGACCGATAGCTGGTTGGATGAGGTGGGTGTAGATGCTTCCGGGAGGAAGTACGAGTGATGATGCATATCATCCCAAGGGTAGTCGGGTGCAGTGAGTGTCTCCAAAATTTGCTCATCAGTATTGAAGTAGTCAGACCATAAATCAAGGGGTTCTGGTTTGAAGGTTGTTGAAATCATATATATTGTATTGACTTCTTTCGACGAGGATGATGGCGGGGGTGGATCTCCTCGATGAGGGGAGGAGATATCTCTAAGTCGACGTTGTTTAACTCGTACAACGCTGCTCTATAGTCAGGTAGATCAGGACAATGGTGAGAGTAGTGGTCGTAAACACTGCATATAGCACAAGGATGGTTGGTGCGCAGTGATTTGTCGCGAGGATGTAGAGGTGGCTCTAATCTAACTACTGGGATGCTGATGTCATCGTCCAACATATTCATATGCTCTTGGAGTGCCGGTAAGTGTGGGCATTGATGAGTTGGATGGCCTATCTCATCGCACAACGAGCATTTAGGGGGGGCTCGAAACACCGGTGGGGGTTTAACTGCCTTAGGAGGTGGTATAGCAGTGTATGGTTGTGGACCTCTGCCCCCAGTAGGATTGATAGGAGGGGGAGGATTTGTTGACGACGAAGGGATATTGAGGCTAGGAGGAGGTTTCGTTGACGACGAAGGGATTGCGACACTAGGAGGAGGTTGATTTGTGGTAACAATAGGTTGAACCGGTTGGAGGATGACGTTTGGTGTCGGCGGTCGAACGGGAGGCGGAATATACCACACGGGTAATCCCAATGTTAACCCGGGTAGACTAAGGGTAGCCATAACCGGGGCGCTTACTACACCCGAAGGAGGAAATAGGAAAGGGATGGTGTGGATGGGTGTAACACCAATGTGACTGGGGATCAATGGTGGTTGACTACCGGATGTTTGTGTATTTTGTGAAAGAGTACAGAGGTTTGCGACTTGGGTCTCCGGTGATGGTGGTGGAATGGCCTGGAATGTAGAGGTCATTGGTGTATCTGAATAAAGTCCGGGTCCCAAAGAAGAGACAAAGGAGGTAGTTGCACTAGAGGTTGGTTGTTCAATCATGGGAAGAACATTTTCGGGTGCTGCGGGGGCATTGGGATCATAGTATGTGAGTTGGTCGATTTTGACGACGCGTCCCTCGTGGGGGAACATCATGGTGCGAAAAACGGATGAGGCGACCGCTTTCATGGCGTACATGTAACTGCGGCCGAGTAAAAGGTTATAATCAAGCTGGGCATTAATGACCTCTATGTCAATGAGCACAGTTTTCCCACCTAATTGGACGGGGACCTTGGGTAGTAAACCTTGAGGTTGAGCTGACCGGCCGTCGTAGGCCCGCAATGCAGTGGTGGATTGCTGGAGAGTAGGGTATCCCAACTTCTGCCAAACAAATGTGGACATGACACATGTGGAGGCACCCTCGTCGATGATACATCGATGGATGACAAGATTCCGAATAGAAACAGAAACTTGGACTGCTATGGTGGAAGGCAGACGTGGTTCGCACTGGTCTAAATCAAAGGTCATCAATTTCGAATCATTCGGGTCAATCGCTCCAATGGCGGAAAGTAAAGTCTTGCACTGCATAGGACAGTTTTTCAAGACTTCTAACGCAGACATGGCTGCGGGAGATTGAGCTAGGTCATCTACGATGTTGTAATTTGACGCAGCCCGTGCATTGGGGTTGTTGTTGATACGACGGAGAGGGAAATGAGGTGCTTTAGAGGCACCATCGAGTGGAAGAGGTGGTATCCGTAACGTCTGATCGGTGGGATTAGCGTTAGTATCCTTATCGGCGGGGGTAGCCTCGGAGGTAGGACCATACTAGTTCCGTCGGGTTTGGATATTGACGTCGGCCGTGGACATCATCAATAAGTGGTGAGTGCCTGAATCAAACATGGGTTGATCAGGAGCGGCGTAAGTGATTTGTTGTGGTTGCACGTTGCCTTGTGGGGGGGCTAACGGCTGAGTGTTCACCACCCCTTGTGTTGGAAAAGGGTTTTGTAGCACCAACGGCTGTTGTTGAGGTGGTGGAGGGTTGGGTGGCGGCTGAGGAGCCGCCTGCCCTTGACGATGGGCGTCATCTGTCCATAGTTGTCGAGCTCGCTCCAGATGTGGGAAAGCGTGGGTATAGTGGCCATAGACACTGCAAATGGAACAAGGATGGTTTGTTCGTAAATTAGCATTTTTGGTTTGCTTAGGTGGCCGATCAGGATTCTGGTGAGCAGGCGCCGCATTATTGTTTTGCGGAGGATGGGTAGGTTGTGGAGCTTGGTTATGGTTTTGGTTGTTTCCACGGTTACGTCCTCTTCCGCGGTTTGGTTGCCCACCCTGGTTGCGTTGGTTATTTTGGTATTGGGGCTGTTGTTGTTGTGCGTACACATGCCCTTGAGCATTGGGGGGATTCTGGGGAGCCGCAGGTGCGGGAGCAGGTTGCGGTGGGTAGTATGCAGGTGGAGCTGGAGGTGGTCCAGTTGCCTGTTGGGGTTGTTGGTACCCCTGAGCTATTGGATGTGGTAGATTAGCTGGTGCAGTTTGTTGTGGGTACTGCAACGGTTGTGGTGAGAACTGAATGGGGTTCTGTGTAGTAGGTTGAGCATAGTATGTAGGAGGTACATACGATGATGGCGTTTGCCCATAACAATGTTGTGGACAAGAGGGTCCATGAATGTGATGGGTCTGGTTTGTTGGAGCATAAGAAGTTGTTGCTCCGGACTGGATGTAGCCCTAGAGAGGTCTGGGGCGGGCATGGTGCTCACCATGCTGAAAGGTTTAGGTTGCGGGGTGATTTGGCCAACGATGCCATCAGCGGCATGTGATGCCCCCGATGCGTCACCACGTGAAGATTCACCTCGTGGGGCGTCAGGTATGATTGTGTATAGATAACCCGATTGGGCGTAGATGAGATCAAACTGTTGGGCTTTGAGGATGGCCTCTTCTTCAGACTGGGGTCTTTCAGATGCCACATCCTTCGCAATAAGAGGGAGGAGGGATTTTAGAAACCAATCTAAAAAGATACAGTCGTCTAATTTAATTTTGCAGAGGCTTCTGCGTCGACGCCACTCATGAATGTGGTCAGTGATGTGGGTGGCCGTGGTTTGTCTGCAAGACAGTAGGATCTCAACGCCCGCATCATAGCGGACAGGTAACTGAAAAAACTGGAGGAAGGTCGAGGCAAGGGAGGTAAAGGTGGCATGCGTCCCATGGGGCTGCTCGATATACCACTTGGCTGCAGAGCCAGTGAAGGTGCGTTGTAAGAGCCGAAGGCGGATTGAGTCGTCCACTATGGAGTTGGAGGAACACCATAAATGGAAGGACATGATATGGTTCTGGGGGTCTTCCCCTGCCTTACCCTCAAACTTAGGGATGTCAGAGGGAAGTTTAGTGGGCATATGGGGCCACGCAGGATCATGTCTGATGGGGTCATTTGTTAGCCTAGCTAAGTCTGGCAGGTTCAGACTTGCCATGTATGGTAGGCTAGCAGGTGTGGTAACTGGAGCGGGGACATGCCTAGCCATTGTGGTATGGTGTAGGGATCCAGTAGTGCCTAAAGGTATGTTAGGTATGGAGGGTATGTGCCCTCCAATAGGTGTAGTCTGGTATGGGCCAGCGCCTCCAAGTGCAACATGGGTTACACTTGGGTTGGGAATAGCAGTGGGGATTCCTGGGATAGGGTTTGTGGAAACCAGAGGGGGTGTGACCCCTATGTTGGGTATACCCATGACAGGTGGTGGCCCTGTGTTGGGCATTCCTAAATGTGGAGTGTTACCCAAGTTGGGCATACCCAGGGGGGTGGTAGTTGCCATGGATGGCACCACCACAGAAGGGTCTGTAGATGTCTCTCCTATGGTGCTTGTAAACAATGGATCAAATGGTGTTCCAGCCATAATGGTGGTTGGTGGTAACTCTGTGGGTTTTTCGGATTCTACCTCCAAATCAAAAGTGAAGTGAGGTGTGTCAGAATCGGATGACTGTGTAGTTGATTGACGATGTGTCGAATCAAGGGATAAGGCTCTGCGTCCGTGACGTGGAGAGCCAAGTGGACTAAACTCTGGGAGTTCGCCCTGTAGACGACGAGAGCGTCTAAATTCTCAATGGTGAGAATGAAGGTTTTTATGTAAAAATTTGTTTAAGTATCAGGTGGTCATATATCTTAAAAAAAAAAGACTCAAAACCCTAATGCAACCAAGGGTGCAAGAAGGGGAGTGAAAAAAGAAGGCTCTCAGGCCAAAAATCAATCCTCAAAAAAGGCACTTATTCTAGCAGCTGTGCTACAATAAGTGGAGGAATGCAACAAGTGGTCAGAGTACCAACATGCAAACGGCTTCTATAAAAAATAGGTGTAACTAGACCAAGGGTGGGTTGAATCATGCAAACACCTAATCTAAAAGTATTGTGACTCAAACAGACGATATCCTTTGCAAGGTGATGAAATCCAAGTCAGACAATATGAATGTTGAGACAACGGCTAGATATCCCCCTACCAGGAGGGACATCGGGTAATCAATCATAAAGACAGGCTACTAGGATACTCCGTTCATGACGCGTCGAGAAAAGGTAAATCTGTCGTTTGGTCCTTTGATCGCAATATCCCAATACAGGGATATCCCGAGAACTGCGAATGGTAGCCCTTCGGTTACTGAATGGATTTCGGTATTCCACTCAGGCTTCCGGAACCATCCTCGCGACTTCAACCCTCCTAAGGGAGAGGCCTTCCCACAAACCAGTTGTGACCGCGCCAAATAGTACTAAGAGATTTTAGCTCCCTAATTGGACAACTTCTATGTCTCAGATGTAAGAACTGAGGGGTGTTATTGGAACACCTATCCCCCCAATACTACCTAGCTACAAGAATTCTTTTAGTGTTCCCCAAGTGGGGTTAAAAGTGTGTTCAAATTAGGGTACGTTTTAAGGCTTAGTTCAATTAAGTGATCGTGTGAGTGCACGTGAGGTGTTGTAAACTGAACTTGAAAAAATTAAATGCTTTACAGGAAATTTTCAAAAAATAAAGGATTTTTCGAAAATAAAAAGCAAATATTGATGACTTTTTCACTAAAAGGAATTTAAATGCTTTTCAAAAAATAACTCAAAAAACAATGGATTTTTTGGATTTATGAAAGCAAATAATAGACTTCTTTTAAAAGAAATAAATGGATTTCTTCGTTCAAGAAAATTGCTAAGGGCAAGATTTTAAAGAAGTAAACAGGAAAAAATTTGAATCTAGATGAAAATGCAAAATGAGTCTTTCTTTCACTTTCTTGAAATTTTTTTAAAAAGATTTCTAGATATGCACTTTTTAAATAGTAAAATTTTTTTCAAAGCTGTCAAATATGCAGAATTTGATACTGTAAAAAATGTTGCTATGGGCAGAAAGTACAGTAAAAAAAAAAAAAAATTTCAAAATCGGGATGGCCGAATGAAAAATTCAGCCGCGCGGGTTTTGACAGAAAAGCCGCGATGGACCGCGCGGGTTTTCGTCGCAAAGTCGCGCTGGACCGCGCGGGTTTTGGCCGCACAGTCGCGATGGACCGTGCGGGTTTTAGCCGCACAGTCGCGATGGGCAGCGCGGAAATTGGCCTCGAAGCCGCGGTGTGCAGCGCGGAAAAACGCAGAAAAGTCGCGATGGACCGTGCGACTGTCTGGCAAAAATCCGCGATGGACCGCGTGGAAAAACGCAGAAAAGTCGCGATGGACCGCGCGACTGTCTGGCAAAAAGCCGCGAGACGGAAGCCGTGCACGGAAACCGAGAAACAAACCCGAAAATCAAGAATTTCGGGCTGTTAATGGGGCCAAAACTCAGAGCAGCAATGGATCTGCTGTCTAAGATGGCAGATCTATGGATCTAAAGGTTAAAAACTCATAAAAAACTAAAATTAAAGGCAAAACTAGAGATCTATAGTTCAAACCAAAGCGGAGTCGCCAAAAATTGTTGGCCCGGTTTTGCAACCAAGCTTAGTGCTATGGGCACCTGCTAACTAGTAGCAGCAGTTTCAATGGAAATAAATAACAATAAACTAATTAAACAAGACTAACCATGGATCTATGCAAAGATATTAAGCAAATAACAAAAATAATTTAAAATCAAGAACAAGATAATGTAAAATAATGAATTTGTATTGAAAGAATGGGGCAAGCAAGTGCTTGCGGAATCAATACCTCTAATGATGAGGTTGAATGGCTCCAAGGATGAGCAACTCCAATCTCCAATGGTCTCTTCTCCAATGTGGTTTGCAATAGCTAAAATGCTCAAGGGAGATTTCAGCAGCATAAGGATGAGATAATGGATGGATGTGAAATGAGGAGCCCCTACCACCTTTTTATAGGTTTTGGTGGTGGGAAATACCATTTGTGGTTTTGTGGAAACCAAATGGTATTGACCAACATGGTTTAGGTACTTTTCCCTCCTTTTTCATTTTTTGAATAAAAATAATATTTTAATTCCCTTTTTAATATTTTTGGGAATTTGGACCCTTTTTTAGGGTTTTTTATGATTTTCTTGGAAAAATAATCTTTTTTAATGGAAAAAGGGGGGGTACTAAGGTCTTTTGGTGACCTTTTGTTGGTTTCAGAGGCTTAGATGGTGGAAAAGTGGACAAATGGGTCATGTGAATAAGGGAATGAGCTAGTGAGCACTTTTTAGGTGTTAACAGGTTAAGTGATGAAAATTTTTGCAGCATGGTGAGATCTTTTTGGCTAGAATGTGGTGTCATTGATTCAAATCCGATGGTGAATTTCTGTAATAAGTTGAAAGGTTTAAAGGACGGCTGTAACTAGCTGGATAAAAAACAGGAAAAAAGCAGACATGTTGGAATTATCCCAGTTAGAAAAGAATATTTAGAATTCTCTTATTGCAAACTTCACAAATTCCATAAATTTTGAAACTTTTGAAGCTATAAAATGTTATGAAGAGAAAAGGGAATACTTGTTGTTACAAGAGGAAAAAGCATGGCGGCTCAAAAGCAGAGCAGTCTGGATCTCTCAAGGAGACAAAAACACCAAATTTTTTCATTCCTTTGCTTCAGCTAGAAGGAATTTAAAGTTCATTTTAGAAATTCAAGATCAACAAGGGCATATAATCTTTGGGCTTGATCAGTTAAAATTTGAAGCTGTGTCTTTCTTTAGTAATATTTATAGCGATTCTGGGGAATGTAATCTGGCTTATCAAATTAAAGTGGCAAGTCTATTCCCTAGATTCTTTAACGAGCAAGAAGCTGATTGTTTGCAAAGGGAGGTCACTTTGGAGGAGATTGAGAACACGTTGAATATTTTTGCCAAAGAGAAAATCCCCGGGCCTGATGGTTGGCTGGTGGAGCTGTATTTACACTTCTTTGATCTTTTGGGGCAAGAGCTTAAAGAACTGGTGAATTTTTCCAGAATCAATGGCTTTATTTCTGGTGGGCTCAATTCCACATTTGTCACCTTAATCCCTAAGAAGAACAAGCCCCTGTCATTTGGTGACTATCATCCGATTGCATTATGCAATCTATTATATAAGCTTATCACAAAGATTCTTGCTGAAAGGTTGAAGAATGTACTTTCCGATCATATTTTAGCAGAGCAGTTTGGGTTTTTATTAGGGAGACAGATCCATGATGCAATTGGCATCTCTCAGGAATTTATGCATAGTATAAAGATTAAAAAGAAGAAGGCACTTTTACTCAAAATGGACTTAGAAAAATCCTATGACAGAGTCAATTGGTCTTTTCTGCGATTGATTCTCATTAAAATTGGTGTCCCTCCTTTGGTGATAAAGTGGATAATGGCATGCATCACTACTATGAATATAGCAGTCCTGGTAAATGGTTCTCCTTCACTTTTCTTCAGTTGTTCTAGAGGGATTAGACAAGGGTATCTGCTTTCACCGCTTCTCTTCATCTTAGTCATGGATGGCTTCAGCGGATTAGTAAAACAAGCTCTGGATAGAGGTTTGATCAATGGCATCAAGATGGCTAAGGATTGTGTGATCACACACATTTTATTTGCAGACGATGTTTTGGTTGCTGGATTGAATTATGTGGTAGAATGGAAAATGTATGGTGAAATCATTCAGACCTTTTGTAATGCCTCGGGTATGAAGGTCAGTTCTGTTAAATCAAATTTTTATCACTTAAATATGAATGAAGAGCAATTGAGTGTGATCACTTATGTGCTTCCATACAATTGCTGTCCTCTGGATTATGGCTTTAAATACCTGGGTTTTAATTTAAATCCTAACAATTATCTTATCGAAGATTGGTATTGGTTATTGAGGAAAATTGAAGCAAGTATTGCACACTGGTCTTACAGACTTTTATCTATTGGTGGCAAACTTATTCTAGTAAAATTAGTAATTTCGAGCATTCTTGTATATTGGTTTTCATTACTTGAAGTGCCATCTGCCATTATTAAAGCCATTAAGAAATGCTTCTTTAGTTTTCTCTGGACAAGGACTATGGATAAAACAAAAATCCCAATGGTTTCAGCAGAGACTCTTTCTAGACCCTTTAGATTCGGGGGTTGGGGTATCAAAGACCTAGAAGTCTTCAATACAGCTCTCAGATTAAAAAGTATGTGGCGAGGTATCTTTGGTACTACACTTTGGTCTAGACTCATTCAGAACAAATATCTTAAGCAAGATGTGTATCTTTGGATAAGAAATCCAAAAATTGGAAATTGGAATTTTTCACCCATTTGGAGGGGTTTTATGAAAGTTTTCAAGTGGATCAAAAATGATCTCTACTGGCAGGTGGGAATAGGAGAAAAGATTCGAGTTGGTTTGGACCCCATTTTAGGGATGGAAGACTCCTTCCTTATCCCATCCAGCATCACCCAGTATTTGCAGGTTATTGGTTTATCTACGTTGAACAAAATTTATGTTTGCAGAGCTGGTAATGTTGATACAGCTGTTTGGTTGTCAGCGAGTGATCTCGGGCTATTTGGCTACTTAGCTCAAACTTGGGACTCTTATATCAAGAATCTGATTTTTGCAGGTGTCAAACTTAACCAGGAAAGTGATCAAATTGTTTGGGGAGGGAACCCATCTACTGGTATTGTGACAACTAAAACTGCATACAGTAGAATCAAGTAGGATAAATTAATCTTCCCTTAGGACTGGTGGTACAAGAATTTATGGAAATGGTCTATTCCTTTAAAATTAAAGTGCTTTTTATGGCTAGCCTTACAGGATAAATTGAAGACATGGGAGAACTTGATCAAGCGTGGATAGATTGGACCTAGTATCTGTGTTCTTTGTCATAATGATGCAGAAACAACTCAGCATTTATTTGTCAATTGTACCTTCTCACAAAAAATTTGGGAATTTGTTTCTGCAAGTATGAATTTTTCTTATCATTGGGATGTTGGTGATTTCAACTCTTGCCTTTTGAATTGATACAGGAAAAACAAGCAATACTTTACTATTGCTGTTTGCATTTCTTGGGCAATTTGGTATACAAGAAATAGTGCAATTTTTCAGAATGAGAATCCTGATGTATTGAGGTGCAGTTTGACAGCAATGAAAATGTTCACATCATATAAAACTGATGATCATAAACAAACGATTGCCAAAATTAGTCTTTTCACACTTAAGGTGGAGCAGCCTATACTATTCTTCGATGGGGCTGCACAAAATGGGATTTGTGCAGTAGGAGGTGTCCTCTATCTGAATGAAATTCATTATTTCATAGTAAGAGTCAATGGTGGTGTTGGTAGCAATATGAAAGCAGAACTTTTGGCTCTCTGGTGCGTTCTAAAAGTGGCAAATATTTTTGGGTTAGTAAACATCAAAGTTTATGGCGATTCTCGGGTTACAATCAAGTGGGCAGCTGGCATGTTCAAACTAAATGTTATAAACCTGAGACATTGGTGTCATAGAGCTCAAATAGAAATTGCAAAGCAACATAATATTATGTTTGAGCATATTTATAGAGAGCATAACTCGCTGGCAGAAAAGCTATCTAAACAGGCTCCATAAGGTTTGGAAGGGCATCTAATTTGGGAGGAATGGTGTGAAAACACTATCTTAGATAGTGGAGTCACTTTCTTCTATGATTAAGGTCTGATAGGCTAGTTAATTTTTGGTTTTTAGGGGGCTGTAGCTACATATTTTCTGTATTTTTTTGACACATGTTTATCCTGAGAGGTCTATCTTTTTTTAGTCTCAAGGTCTTTTGAAGGTCTTGGTGATAAGTATGTAATTCAGATTGGGCTTTGAAGCTTTTTTTATTGATTCGACCATAAGAATCATGAAAATCATTGTACTATTTGATTCATATGAATACCAACAGTAGTTTTTTTTCGCTGGAAAAATTTTATTACTTATTTTCATTTATAACTATTATAATTATATTTTTTATTTATAATTATTTTTATAATAATAAATGAGAAAATAAGAATATTTTTATTATTATAAAATATTTTAAAAAATATAAGAAAATAATAAATAAGAGAATAAGAATAGTTTTATTATTTTTATTTCTATTATTAAAAATAAGAAAATATAATTATATTCAAATACTAACAAAATAGTAAATGCGAAATAATTTATAATGAAGATTCACAATTAAAAAAATAATAATAATGATAATTTATATTCTTATTTTTTTATTATTCTTTATAATGTTAATAATAATAATAATAATTATTATTAATTATTAATTACTAATTAAAATATAATTATAACAATAATAAATTAGAAATTAGAATTTATAATGAGGATTTAATAATAATAATAATAATAATAATAAAAAGATATTATTATTATTATTAAAACATATGCCACATTGCCATGTATTATTATAAAAATATATGTTATATTTAGTTCACTATGGTTTAATTTGGTTGATTTTAGTTGACTTTGGTTGACTTTGGTTGATTTTGGCTGAGTATTGTTTACTTTGGTTGAATAATTGACTTCTTGGATTACCATGGTTTAGTGTGGTTGACTTTTGACGAACATAGTTGAATTTGGTTGAACATGGTTGACTTTGGTTTACCATGGTTGCCTTTGGTTTACCATGGTTGACCATGAATTACTTTGGTTGACTTTTAAATGACCATGGTTGACTTTGGTTTCCTATGGTTGACTTTCGATTGACCTTGGTTGATTATAATTGATGGTGGTTTAGAATGGTTGAACATGGTTGACTATGGTTGACTCAGGTTGACCATGGTTGACTCTGGTTGACCATGATTGACTATTGTTGGCTAAGGTTAACCATGGTTGACAATGTTTGACTTTGAGTAACCATGGTTGACTATGGTTAACTTTGGTTGACTTTTGGTTGAACATGGTTGACTTTGGTTTACCATGGTTGAGTTCTGGTTGACTTTGGATAACTTTCATTGATTATAGTTGACTAGGGTTTATTTTGGTTGACCATGGTTGACTTTTGGTTTCCTTGGGTTGAATATGGTTGACTTTGGATGATTATGGTTGACTTAAGTTGACTTTTGGGTGACCATGGTTGAATTTGGCATATCGTGATTTACTTTTGGTTGAATTTGGTTGATTTTTGGTTGACCATGGTTGATTTTGGTTAACTTTCATTGATTACGATTGGGGTTGACTTTGGTTTATCATGGTTGACTTTATTTTATCATGGTCGACTTTAGTTGATTATGGTTCACTATGGTTTACCATGGTTGACTTTATTTTACCATGGTCGACTTTAGTTGATTATGGTTCATTATGGTTTACCATGGTTGACCTTTCTTGATTAGGGTTGACCTTTGTTTGGATTTATTCAACTATGTTTGTCGATGGCTGACTCTTTGCTGACCATGGTTGGCTTTAGTTTACCATGAATGAATTTGGATGGCTTTTGTTTGAACATGGTTGACTTTGGTTGATCATGGTTGAATATGGTTGACTTTAGTTGAGCATGGTTGACGATGGTTAACCATAGTTTACCATGGCTAACTTTGGTTGAACACTGATGGATGACTATGGGTTACTTTAGTTGACCATGGTTGACTTTATTAGACTTTGGTGACTATATTTGACTATTGTTGAGATTGGTTGACTTGTTTTAATACATGGTTGAATTTGGTCACACATGGTCAACCAAAGTCAACCATGGTCGACCATGCTCGACCATTGATGACTTTGGTTATTTATCGTCGACTTTGGTTGACTTTTGATTGACCATGGTTTCCTTTGGTTTACCATTGTTGACTTTGGATGAGCATGGCTAGGCTTGGTTGACTTTCATTTACCATGGTGAGATATGGTTGGTTATGGTTGACCATGGGTGACTTTGGTTGATCATAGTTGATTTTTTTGTTTAATATGGTTGACTTTTTATAACACGGTTGACTTATGGGTGACTTTGGTTGACCAAAGTCAAATATGGTTGACTTTGATTTACTATGGGTGACTTTCATTGACTTCTGGTTGACCTTGGTTGACTTTGGTTGACTATGGTTGGCTTTGGCTTACTTTGGTTAACCATGGTTGGCTATGATTGGTTATGGTTGGCCATAGTTGAATTTGGTTGACTTTGTTTGACAATCGTTTACTTTTGCTTGACTAGGGTTAAATTTGGTTGACTATGGTTGACTTTTGGTTGGAGAAGGTAGACTTTTGGTTAATCAAAGTCAACCATGGTAGACTTAGGTTGAACATGGTCGACATTGGTTGACCATGGTTGGCTTTGATAGACTTTGGTTTTCCATGGTTGGCTATGGTTGGTCATGGTTTACCGTAGTTGACTTTGGTTGACCATGGTTGAATTTTCGTTGACTATGGTTGGGCATGGTTCACTATTGTTAACTATGGCTATCCATGGTTGACTATGCTTGACTATGGTTCACCATGGTTATCTTTAGTTGACCATGGTTAACTATGGTTGATTATAGTTGACCATGGTTGAATATGGTTAAACATGCTTGACTTTGGTTGATGACGGTTGACTTTTGGTTGATCATGGTTGACTTTAGTTTATGATGGTTTACTTTGGTTAACCTTTGGTTGACAATGTTTGGCAATGGTTGAATTTGGTTGACTATGGTTGGTTTCGGTTGACTATGGTTGGTTTCGGTTGACTATGGTTGTTTATGTTTGACCATGCTTGACATTGATTAACCATGGCCGAATTTGATTGACCATGGTGGACTTTGGTTGACCTTGATTGACCATGGTTGAATTTAGCTCACTATAGTTCACCATGGGTTACTATGGTTGGCTATGGTTGACCTTGCTTAACTATGCTTGACCATGGTTGACTGTGATTGAGAATGGTTGAACATGTTTGATCATTGTTGACCATGGTTGGCTTTGGTTAACCATGGTTGATTTTAGTTGACTATGGTTGACTTTTGGTTCAACATGGTTCACTTTGGTTTGCCATAATTGACTTTGGTTGAATTTTGATTTACAATGGTTGACTTTGGCTGACCTTGGGTTGCCATGGTTGACTTTGGTTGAACTTAGTTGACTTTGGTTGAACCTAGTTGTCATTCGGTTGACTATGGTTAACTATGGGTGACCTTTATTTGAGCATGGTTGACTTTTGTATGGCTTTGGTTGACTTTGTAGGGCATGGTTGACTTTTAAAAATTTGATTTTTGTAAATATTTTCTTATCAAAACTCATTTTGCAATATTTCATTCAAAAATTTAAAAAATATGAAAATAATAATTGGAAAGCTTAATTAAAGATTAATCAATATTCATCTTGTTGATTATAGATACTAAAATGGATTATCTTTTCTCATGTACACATCATATTTATTTAAATGTGATGAGTAGCAACAACTTATATTATATATTTAGTTTACATATCTATTTCTTTAAACCAAGGTGTTTAGTTCTTGTGAATGTTCATTGGTAAGAATGGTTGAAGATAATTCTACATAAGAAGATCGATACATATATTTTTAAAAACCAATAAAGTCAAATAAAAACACTCCAATACTCAAATTATGTATGTGTATTCAATAAAAAGCTATAAATATATTTAATAAATAGTAATATATGTATTCAATAAAAAGCCATAAATATATTTATAGCTTTACTACTACTTAATTAATATGTGATTTAATGCAGATTTCATGGTTGCAAAAAAAATACTAATTAAAACTCATATTTATTATGAATCATTTTAATAACATTATTTAATTTATTGTTATGTTATAGGTACATACATATTAGAAAATGAATGAACCTTTGTTTTATTGTAATTTTTTTAAAAATAGAAAAATCAATATTAAATATAAAATTTAATTATTTAAATTTAAATTTAATCAAAATTTTAATTATGTTTTTTTAATTATATAATTTTGATTTATTTTTTATATTTTTTTTACCAAAACTTATTTTACAATATTTTATTTAAAAATTTTCAAAATATAAAAATAATAACTTTGATATTATAAATATAAAATATAACTTTTTAACCTTTAAATTTATTTAAAATCTTATAATATTAAAATATTATTATTCTAAGATTCATTTCATTATATTACATTAATTTTCTCCATTACAATATTAATAATAAAGTTATTTTATTAACTTTCAAATAATTGTTTTATATTTAATTTGATTATATTAAACTTACCATAATATAATATCAGTTTTATAATTTTATTTTCGTATTTTTAATAAAAAAATGTATTATTAATTATTTAATATAAATTTTTTAATCAAAGTAATATTTGAATTTAATACAAAGAATTTAATAACAAAATGTTAATTAAAATTAAATTTTAAATTTAATAAAAAAATTAATTAAAACCCAAAATCAATAATGTGAAAAGTGAAAAATTATAAAAATTATAAAACTTCAAACTAAATCAAAGAACATTATTTTAATGATAGTGAATAAGTTTTTGATAAAATTAATTAATTTGAAACCACAAACACCATTATTCTCATGTGATTCATTTCAACTAATTTTAACAAGTCATAAAATTAAATATTTGAAACCTCATATATTTTGTTCCCTATATAAAACGAACACACTTGATAAAATTAGTTAATTTGAAACCACAAACATCATTATTGTCATGTGATTCATTTCAACTAACTTTGACGAATCATAAAATTAAATATTTGAAACCTCATACATTTTGTTCCCTATATAGAATGAAGTCAATTAATTTTCACTATCAAATTTGGTAGGAATGAACTCAATTGATTTTCATTAACAAAAAATTGAAATGTATATAAATTGAAATCCATTAATTTTTATTTCACTACTTGTTTACCAATCAATAGATTTAATAATAATAATATATGAGATACCCAGTCGTTACAATAGCGCTTACAGTCTCGTGCCAGTTGTGCTACTACACCTCGCTTCTCCACTAAACCCTGGCCGTTACAATTTTCCATAGGTGGCTAGTGGATGCCAAGTGTATACTTTTAGTAGCAAACCACATCATGCTATTAATCTCTAATTAGGTATGAAAGAAACGACCATTTGATTTCTAATACCTACATCGAAGTTATGGAATTAAATCTACACTATTAAATTGATGGCAACCATGATGAATATTCCCAATTATTAAATCAACACCACATAATTCTTAAATACAATTAAAAGACCCCAACCAAGTCCTCTATCAACGTTAAGACCTATCGGCGTAATGAACAAGCTGTGAACTAACTTTTTAAATAAGTAATATCATTTTCTAACAAATTTAAATGATATTTTAAATATATTTTTAAATTAAAATTAAAAATTTGAACACAAATTTCACCAAAAAAACAATATTTGCCTTGTATGCATGTTTACAAATAAATAAAAATATTTGTTATGTATACATCACGTCAAGACGATTTAGGTCTTCCCACTTGTCAAAATTAATTTATATTTATGTTTTGAAATAGTTGATTTTTAAATTAATTTTTATTTATATTAAGAATAATCGATGTTAAAATTAAAGTTTATTTATATTTTGAATGTAATTAATATGATATATATACCAAGATTATTTCTTCTATTTTGTGTTTTTTTTTAAATAGTTTTTGTAAAGAATAAGATATCGTGTATTCAAAACGGTATGGATTTCTTTGTTTTGTATTTGAAAATTTAGGTAACAAATTTGATAGAATAATTGAGTGTAAGGCATAATATGTTGGATCAAAGTGTTACGGATATTGTTTTTCCATGGGTTTTTGAATTAATCTAGAATTTAAAAAATTTCATAAATAAATGATTTTCAAAAATTTCACAAATAACACTGAGCCATATTTTGATGTGTTTAAGATTAATCATTATTAGTTAGCTTAATTTCACTGTTATGTAGTTATATGACAGTTATGGTGTTTGTGTAATATATATGTACATCTTTGTGCATATGCTAGATAGCTTAGCAGCTTATTAATATATTGTCTTTTCTACCATATTCGTCTTCATGTCTCTGCTTATCTTTTTCATATATATTTTATGTTATGTTGTCTAACGGTGGTATTCGAGTGCATGAATATTCATGAGGCCAAGGGAGTAGAAGTATAGAGCAGCATGAAGAGCATGAAGATCCGTGAGGTCAGAAGAATTGATAATTTATTTTTAAGAGCAGTGAATGTAAAGATCGCTAGCATGTTGCCCTAGTTATCACAGCAATGTTAGATTCGTGAAAAGCAACGACTTGAAGATAGAATGCCATTGAACGCCATTGAGGAATGCTGGACAGAAAAGAAAGATTGCATTTTCTCCCGTGTTGAAGTCAAGAAAGAATCTGCAAGGTAACACAACCGCTGTTGATTACTTTCCTTTGATTAGTTTGAAGTCATCAAAACAATTGAATTAGATTTCAGTTGAAAGGTTCAAGACATGAGATGGGATTCGACCAGTATGATGCTAATAGAGTTCTCTATAGGGTAATTGCTTAGATGAATAATTCTCTGCAGACTAGGAAGGAGCTGCGACTTGAAGACAAAGAGCAAGTATGATTAGCCTTTAAGAAAAGGGCCAGACCGGAATACGCCATCTATGTATAAACAAGACAAAAATCCTATGTATTTAGGATTTGATTATTATTACAAATGCGGAGTTTGACATAAAGGATTTTTATGGTTATTTCCATTAAAAAGTTTGATATTATATTGAAATTGAGTTTTTGTGGAGGTCGAGACTATCTCTGTGTGAGGACATTCTTGGGAAGTATGTGCCCTAGCCCACCTATTATTCCACGTTGATGCAAAAGACACACCAGTTGTGCCGTGAGAAGAATGTAAAATAAGAGGAGCAGTCGAATTAGAGTAGCCGCCATTGGGAGCCGTTGTCATCCACCATGGTCAAGTGGAAGGATCGTTCTGGTAGACCCGTGAAGAAGGGAATCTGTGTGCATCGCCCGAGATGTGAGAGAGAAGTGATTAAATGTGGAAGGTTGCAGAGAGCCCCACATGAGAAGACTATAAAGGTTGCAGAGAGCCCGCATGAGAAGACTATAATTATATGTGGTGTCATCATCTGTAGCAGATTAGATCGACTGTGTTGAGATCTGCAGCATAGAGGTTGCAAACGAGAAGCCACGGAGTTCTAGAAGGTCAACACACAAGGAAGAGCCGCCATAGAAGGTTCCAAGAAATCTTCCATTGTGCATGAACAAAGAGAAAGAAGCTTCCAAGGATGTTGCCTACAAGGTAGAGAACTCGTGGAAGGAGGAGAAATGAAAGCAGAGCAAGAAAGCAAGGATTTGCTTGAGTGGAGAAGCAATTTGGTGCATTATTGGTTTTTAACCCAACACCCTTTTGAGTTTAAATTTTCTATTCTTGAGTTGGATTATTATAATTGGGTGAAAGAAGACGTGCAACAAAAGAAAAGTACACATTCTGAACCTGTTTATGTTCAGAATTTTCAGAAGATTATGAATGAGGATCAACTACTCTAAACCTATTTATGTTTAGAGATTTCAACAGTCAAATGAAGTTAATGCAATTGATAACTTGTCACTGATAGGGGGGATATCAATGCCAAAGTCATGTTCCAAGTTTGTTTTAAAGAAGTCATGTTCCAAGTTTGTTTTAAAGCCTGTGAACAGATCATCAAATAGGAAACGAGTAATGAGGCTTGTTCCTGAACATACAAATTGATTGACATGGTTAGTGGTCATCCTAAAACCACCAGTTAAGTAGAAAAATGAGGGTTCTACTTGTTGCAAATTGATTGACATGGTTAGTGGTAATCCTAAAACCACCTCATTGATTGACATGGTTAGTGGTATTCCTAAAACCACCTCATTGTTGTTGACATGGTTGGTGGTAATCCTAAAACCATCTTTTGGTTAATGGTCATCCTAAAACCACCAGTTAAGTAGAAAAATGAGGGTTATGCTTGTTGCAAATTGATTGACATGGTTAGTGGTCATCCTAAAACCACCAATTAAGCAGAAATCATGAAGTTCTACTTTTTTACATTTTCAGAGAACTTCTCCTCTTTTAACTGACAGGGGGGAACACAATGATGATTGTTAGACTTCAAGTTTTGAAGTTTGATGGATTGCAGATTGATTGATAGTTCAGTGTCGAAGCCCTATCAATCGAGAAGGAAGCCAGAACCTGAGCCAGAGCTAGAACTTGTGCCAGTAGCTAGAGCTTTGAGCTAGAGCCTCCTAGCCAAAGTCAGAGCAGTAGCCAGAGCCAGAGTCAGAGCCATGTTGGTTTGTGGTCATCCTAAAACCACCCATTTAGCAGAAAATTGAGGTTCTACTAGTTTTTATGTCAGAGAGATTTTCAGCTATTACTCTCTGAATTTGCTTGACACATTGTGGATTGTCAAGTAGAGGCAGTTTTTCAGGCGCTAACTAACTTATGGTCAATGGGGGTGTTAGTTTTTCAGAATTTACTTCAATCTAATCTAAGATATTAACTAAGAGAATAACATGTACATCATATCTACAACATATCAATCATGGACACAATAATGCATGCACACAAGAGACAATAGACACAAAGAGCTTCCTTGGGGAAAACCATAAAGGTGAAAAACCCCAATAACTTCCTTAGAGATAGATAGAGCAATGATACAAAACCCAAGCATAAGAGATAGTCTCCTAGCAACAACTTCTCCTCCTCCACTAGTACACCACTCTCCAATGAGTGTATGAGTGAGAAAGTGAATGATCAAATAGAGTGCCTCCCGCACTCTATTTATACTTTTCTTGACTTTCCTAATAACCTTTAATAGGTCGGCCTCAACTTAACCACTTAACATAATGCTGACAGGGCCGACCCCCAATAGGGTGGTCTAATAACCCTTTAACCCACATGACTTATACAAGGCCGACCCCATCAAGGTGGTCTAATAACCCATCAAGTATAAGTTACGACACTTACAATATAAATGACGACACTTCCGTATAGAGGAATAATAACATCTCTATAGGAGTATAATATACATATATGAAATACATTCTAAAGTTGCAAATACATCAACACTCCCTCTTAACTAGGAAGGTATTTCTCAACACAGATCTGCTAGCACAAGTCTTCTTCTCTGGATCATCGTCATCGTCATTGTTGCTGCTATATCAATCAATCTCCAATCTACTCGTCATAGGAAGTTCTACAGAGCCAGCCCTTTTTCATGCTGGAAGTAGGCCCACCACTTGCAGGTCTTCATCATCATTGGCCATACTGTGGAATCCTCAGGACTTATTACATGCGTCAACAAAACCTCACAAGAGCATCCTAGGACTGATTATGAGCACACAGCTCAGCCTATCGGATCTCCCAGGACCTTTTACATGCCACTGCACAACTTGTCCATGGCCACAAAGTATCATCCTGATACTCATGATCATATTGATCATAACATCGTTCATGAAGCAGAACCCAGATGCACATCACACAACACTTACAATCATTGGCATGGGAAGACACACTTCAACCATCTGTGAAAGGATCAACACTTATATCTACACCATGGGAAGACATACTTCAACCATGAGAGAATGGCATCACACTTACATCCATAGCCATGGGAAGACACACTTCAACCATGCTAGGAATGGCACATCACTTATATCGCAACCATGGGAAGACACACTTCAAACATGCTCGAATGGAACAACACTTATATCAACGACCATGGGAAGACACACTTCAACCATGTCGGAATGGCCCCAGCCCTTATATTTGCACCATCGGAGGACACACCTACCACCATGTGAGAATGTCTCATGTGCATTTGTGTCTTCAGAACTCATCACACATAATCCAACTGATTATGCAATGTATCCATCTTATACATATCATCACATATGATCATCCTAATCATCATCATAGCATCAAACTGATGCATATCATCTGGAGCAACATCTTGAAGCTCGTCATCCATGATCATCCTGATCATACAATGCATCCACCTGATGCATACCAAGTATCTACTTGATGCATATAATCATACATGATCCACCTGATCATACCAAGCATCCAACATGATGCATACACAAGTACATGATCCAATTGATCATATTAAGCATCCAACATGATGCATATACATAGCATTAAGTGGAGCATCGTCCTGATGCTCATCACACGATGCTTACATCCACAACCATGGGAAGGATCCTCCTCTCACCATGCTTGGAATGGATCTTGCAGATGTGTCCCGTCACTTCTTCCTCGAAGTATCTTCTATCTAAAGAACACCAAGCCTCTCTTTGAAGTACTCAAACTTCACTCTGGCTAGTGGTTTCATTAACACATCTACAACCTGCTCATCTGTCGCAACATACAGGAGCTTCACTGCTCCTCTCTGCACCATATCCCTGATATAGTGATATTTGATCTCAATGTGCTTTGATCTGTCATGGAACACCAGGTTCTCAGACAGCTTCACACAACTCTGGTTGTCACACAAAAAATACCAGTAGCATCCAACGGGAGATCAAATAGCTCAGACAGTAGCTTCCTCAGCCATACTACCTCACAACTAGCCGAACAAGCTGCAACATACTTGGCTTCAGCTATACTCAATGCTACACAGGACTGCTTCCTGCTAAACCAAGAGATCACACTTGATCCCATACTGAAGCAACACCCAAAAGTGCTCTTCCTATTTGCAGCACTTCTTGCCCAATCTAAATCAACATAACCCATGTTAAACATTTGATACACATCATACTTGAGCCCATAATCAATTGTACCCTTCAGGTACCTCAGAATATGCTTTACAGCAACCAGGTGAACACCTTTGGGATCCGTCAGGAAATGGATCAATGTGTTCACCGTAAAGAAAATATTTGGTCTCATGTTCGTCAGGCACATCAAGGACCCAATCATCTGATGATACATCATGGCATCAACCGACTCAGATGAAGCATCACACAGAAGCTTCAAGTTCGATGCCATAGGTGTGGCCATGGCCTTGCAGTCCATCATCCGAACCTCTTCAGGATCTCTAATGCATACTTCCCTTGTCCAAGGAAGATGCCATCTGCACTCTGCCACACCTCCATGCCTAGGAAATAGTGCATCATCCCCAATTCCTTCATCTCGAACTCGGCAGCAAGCTTCCTCTTCGTGTCGGAAATCAATCTATCCTCACCTGTAACAAACAGGTCATCTACATACAAGAGTAGTATCGCATGAATGCCTTCCTCAACCTTGTAGTAAAGGTTGGAATTTATTTTACTCTTGGTAAATCCCAAGTTGGATAGAAAGTTGTCTATCCTACCATACAAGGCTTTCTTCAACCTGCACACATATGACTCCCTGTCATGTGTCTCAAAACTGAGTGGTTGCTCCACATACACTTCCTCTTCGACTACACCATTCAAGAAAGTTGTCTTGACATCCATCTGGTGTATCTTCCACTTTATCACTGCAGCCAGAGCAACTATTGTTCTGATGGAAGTGTATCTGACTACAGGTGAAAAAGTCTCTTCATAATCAATCCTTCTTTCTGGGAGAAGCCACGAGCTATAAACCTCGCTTTTTATTTCTCTATGCTACCATCTCCAGCATGCTTGATCTTATAGATCCACTTGGAAGTCACAACGGACTTCCCTTCAGGTCTTGGGACCGCATCCCAAACATCATTCTTCATGATAGACTGGTATTCCTCGATCATGGCATTCTTCCATTACTGCATCTCGAATCATGGGAACTTCAATATCTTTAATAGATAGCTTTGTTGCTGGAACAAATGTTGTAGTCCTTCTTTTGTAGGTGATGGTATACGATCTTTCCTACAAAGCAAGTTAAATTGCATGATTAGAAACATCTCATAGTTTTCAGAACAAATTCTTACACATAAAGAAATATGTCATACAGTCATGCAATTATTTTAGCCAATGCTTCAATACAACATTTATCCATATCAAGTAACTTTCTAGATGCCTTCCAATCTCTACCAGAACATTGTTAAGAGTGTGCACAACTCCCAACATGTCAGCAAAGAGGTTTCATTCTAGATAAGTAGCAATGGAATGTTATATAGTTCCATAGGCCACTTACCCATCACATGCATATTAGTAGTATACTGTTCATTAATGAAATTATTCTAATATGCATAATACACACCCTAAGTCTAGGAACATCATTGAACAATATTATTTAAACAAACAATTATGCAAGAAATGACAATTCAAATACTTATCTTTGTTTGGTTGTAGGGTGGACTCCCTCTCAATATTTGCTTCCTTGCAGGAACTACTGGAGTGTGCTCCCTCTTGATCTTTGCTTCCTGGATTACCTATCTTTGAACTTATATCCATCCTCGATCACTATGCATACTTACTAGTATCATCATTGTGTTATCCTCGAGGTCTCATACATACATTCATTAGTATAATCTTAATACTATCAAAAACATTATGATTCTAAGTAATCTTAAACATGTATGGTCAAGATAATTTCATACACAGATAATTTATCACAATTCGTTTACTCATGCATATTCCTATTTGACCATAGGACTTTTTGGTTAGTCACATCATCAATCAAAGTAAGAAGCATAATATGCCTAAACCCATGATTACTCAAACCTATAACTTCATGAATAATCATTATCAATCATACCAAGTATACTTATATAAGAGATTCTATCACAAGGTAGGATTCTAACTTGATATAGGAAAAACATACCTGGATTAATATGTTAGCTGGTTATGTCTAACATACCCACATGATGTCTTCTTGTTCTCTTAAATGACTTGTGCTAGTGACCTGCATATCTCATAAGTTAACAATTGTGGAACCAAATTATACATACCTTGTAAGTAGAGCTTCTATGTGATCCATGACTATGGATGAGTCTTTTGTCTTCATGTCACCATGGTCATATGTTCTTGATCTAGAACTTGATTTGTCTTTCTAGATGTACCTTTCATATTAGCAGACAACATCATCCTTATACAACACCACAATGCATTAGTACAATCATAAGTGTCAAAACCCTAATCAATGGATATCTGCATTCATAATTTTATTAAGGTGATATGACAAGTCTAAAGTTAATCAAGATTGTACTAACCTTAATGAAGACAAACATACCATAAACTTAATCATGAACAGATCTCGAAACATACCTGGATAAGTCATACCTGTCGAGATTGCTTGTAATCTTCTTATGTAAGGTATTAGCTTCATCTCCCTCTGAAATGGGAACTTCTTCACTTATGCAAGTGACCAATCCATTCTCTTCCAGGATTAACCCAATCCACTTTGATTTGATGAAACTAGATCTGGAGCTCGATTAGGGTTTGTCAGAGAAACCCTAAAAATTCAGACTTTGAATTTCAAACTTTTGAAAGGATAGGAAGACGCGTCTTTTTGAGCTAGTCAAGCTGGTATACTTAGAATTTTAAAACTGCAAAGTTTCACCCCTCAAAATTGCCTTTTAGATTTCTGGATTCACTAGGGAGGACCCTGAATTAGGGTTTGATTTTCCCGGAGCTTCACCCAACCAAAAGGTTTGATCCAAAGCTCTAAACTTCGATTTTCTTGAGGAGCTTCCAGCCATGGTCACATAAATAAAAAATTCCAACTTTTGTAGAAGCCCTAATTTTCCACTTTTCCAATCAAAGTCCCGAACTAGGGTTTGATCAAGCCCGACCTTTTGCCCAACCAAAAAATTTGATCTTGGTCTCTAAATTTCGATTTTGATGAGGAGCATCCATCCGTGGTCTCTGATACAAAAATTCCAACATTCTCCAAAACCCTAAATTCTCGGAGCCATGAATGAAGGTGCTCAAAATCCAATTATGTTTTGACAGAAATATGCAAATGATTGTTTCTAGTGTAACTTCAAAATTTTAGATCTACAGGGTCTGAAAATTCAGACTGTGGTATCCTGACCTGTTATCTTTCCAACCCCACAGGTCTGATCTCAAATGGATTCTCTGAGAGAGAGTTATGCCAAGTGTCGCAACGTTGTTTATGGGATAAAACAAGAGAGCGAACTTGTACGGAGTGCCACATGTCACTGGTTCAATGTCGGCCTCTGAAAATCAGACCTGTGAACATACAGTCCATTCCCTACCTTCTAATTTTTATGAAATTTCATTTGGATCTTCCTAGCCCAAGTTGTGACCTTTTTTCCTAGGTCACATGTTTATGATTGAGATCTGGAAGAGGCAGAAGCCCTAGATTGTATGGACCATAAAACAAAAAGTACAACGAATTATATGCTATGATTCAGACACAAGGTACATTGGGATCTTATCTTCGACCTGTAAGACTTTCAGATTCAGAAACTTCTCCAAAATGGATTTATAGAGAAAGTGCTATGATGACTGGTTTTTTCTATATCAATCCCTAGCTTCGCAAGTGCAGCAAGTGTCATAAATGCCATACCATGCCTTCTTTTAGGCTAGCTCTGATACCATGTTATTTTTTCAAAATTTACTTCAATCTGATCTAGGATCTTAACTGATAGAGTAACATGTACAACATATCTACATCATAGCAATCATGGACACAATAATGCAAGCACACAAGAGACAATAGACAAACAAAGTGTCCTTGGGGAAAACCATAAAGGTGAAAAACCCCAATAACTTCCTCAGAGATAGATAGAGCAATGATACAAAACCCAAGCATAAGATATAGTATCCTAGCAGCAGCTTCTCCTCCTCCACTAGTGCGCCACTCTCCATTGAGTGTATGAGTGAGAAAGTGAATGATCAAATAGAGTGCCTCCCACACTCTATTTATACTTGACTTGAATTGCCTAATAACCTTTAATAGGTCGGCCTCAACTTAACCACTTAACATAATGCTGACAGGGCCAACCCCCAATAGGGTGGTCTAATAACCCTTTAACCCACATGACTTATACAGGGCCGACCCCATCAAGGTGGTCTAATAACCCATCAAGTATAAGTTACGACACTTACAATATAAATGACGACACTTCCGTATAGAGGAATAATAACATCTCTATAGGAGTACAATATACATATATGAAATACATTCCGAAGTTACAAATACATCAACAGGGGGATGTTAAAGATTAATCATTATTAGTTAGCTTAACCTAACTGTTATGCAGTTACATGACAGTTATGGTGTTTGTGTAATATATATGTACATCGTTGTGCATATGCTAGATAGCTTAGTAGCTCATTAATATATTTCCTTTTCTGCCATATTCGTCTTCATGTCTCTGCTTATCTTTTTCATATATATTTTATACTATGTTGTCTAACACAATGAAAAATGGAATTTTTAGGGTAATTTTGGATGAAGGATATCTTACTCCATCTTTGCACTTGTTTGCAAGAAGATGCACATACATCGAGAAACCAGTGTGTTAGATAGGTTTTGAATAGTGTGACCCTACAAAGTTTGATGGAATTAGATCAATCAAAATATTTATGGAGGAAATGGAGGAGAAAGTACGTGAAGAAGTATATCGTTTGATGGAATTAGATCAATCAATATATTTATGGAGGAAATGGAGGAGAAAGTACGTGAAGAAGTTTGGGTATAGGGATTTAATGTTACATTCAGAGGTACATCCATGTTCCTCAACTTTATCTCTATTCCACCAATCCCAAGGTGTTCACTCATGATTTTTTGAGCTCCTCAACATGAGGCCCCTAGGTTCAAAGATCAATTAGGGAAACACTCGATATCCTACCTTGGTCAATCAAATGGTTCGAGCATGTACCTTTCTTTAGCATCTAACATTAATAATTGATTTACATTGATATACGATCTTTATGCATTAGTTTATAAAATTTCAACCAATAGGATGACCTTTTTTCATTGTTATAGGCATATGCAAAGTTTAATTTGAGGATAAATTTTCATGTATACTATATGGATACATATAGTAGTTTGAGATGATATTGTGGGAATTTTGCAAAGTTTTTTTATAAGTTTGGTATATCATGAATTCATATGTAAATCCTGAAAGTAAAACATATGGTATTTTCATACATCAAATCATGTATGAATTGCACATTAAAACATGTCTGAACAACCCCAAGTTACAACAAAATTATCTAAACTATTGCTCACAATGCATACATGGCATGCCTGAATCCCTCTTTGGTGTAACTACCATGTCGTTAATGTTATGCACTACCTTGCCACCTCTTAATCTCATCCTCTCATCTTCATCACTATCCCTACATTCCATTCTAATGCTTTCATCTTATATGACATTCATGATTTTTTGAGTTCTATTAGCCGAATCAAAATCCCACTAGTTCTGGAACTCCTCTAGCTCCTGTATCTAATGATGAGTTTCATGTAATGCTAAAACTACTACATCCTCTTTCTTCATTTAACCAATGCGATCCTCCCCATTTATGTCATATAACAACTAGTTTGGGGTAAGGATGGAAAGTTTCCAGGTGGCCTTATAGATGAATGTTCTATTTGTTTCTAACATGATTTAATTAGTCCTATCACTTATAGTAGTATTGAAATCACGGTTCATTCAATGGAAGAAGAATAGAGAGGAAACTATAGAAGTAGAGTATGTGTGGCACACCTTACAGTTTCATATTCTCCACCAACACAAGGGCCAACATCAAGAGAAGTAACCTATTTTCTTGGAAGTTTACTTTTGTCATTGAAGGGTGATTTTTGTGCCGAGTTTTCTGATCTTAGGAGTTTCTCTCCTGGGCTTGTTGTGAAGGTATGTAAAATATGGATTTATTCCCTAAATCCTTAGATGGCGGTCCATTTAGAATTGTTGTTTTTTTCCTAGTAAATAAGGATTCCCTGGGTTTTATTTGTAGATTTGTATTTGTTCATGCAGTGGCTTCTAAAGACAAGAGGGATCCATCCTAGAATAATTGCCAATTGGTTGATGGAAAAATGGTGTGCAATTATTGTCAAAAGGAATTTGGTGGGGGAGGGATTCATAGGATCATACAACACCTAGCACATGCAAAATTAATATAAAAGCATGCAAAAATGTCCCTGACGATCTAAAATATGAGATGCTAAATAATCTTGAATCCTACCAAGTAGAGAAAGCCAAGAATAAACATATGCAAAAAGAGAGATGGAAAGGTACACCTCCTAATGATCCTCAAGATAGAATCCCTAGTTTTGAATAATCATGCATTTTTCTTGTTGATCCTTATACAAATCCCACCCTAAAGAATGATCATAGGGAAGAAGTAGAACTTGTTGGTGGTTCTGGTAGTGGACCTAGTGGTACATCCAATGTGAAGAGGGCATGTAGTAATATTGAGTCATTCTTTGTACCCCCACCATAACTGGTGCTCAACCCACCATTGATGCTAAATGGAAGAAGATGGAAAAGAATGTTGCTTGGGAATGCATTGCTAAATGGTGGTATGATACATACATACCATTCAATGCAACTAATTATGCATATTACCAACCTATGATATATGGTATAGCTTCATGTAAAGGTGTTATTTTTCATGATATTAGAGGAACACTTTTACAAATTGAATAGATGAATACCTCATAGAGTTCAAGGAGTTTTGGACTAAAACAACGTGTACAATCATGTCTGATGGAGGGACTGATGGAAGATCTCGAACCATTCTCAAATTCCTAATTGCTTTCCCAAAAGGAATTATGTTTCTTAAATTAGTTGATGCATATGATCAGATGAAGGATGCACAATTATTATTTCGTCTCTTGGATGAAGTAGTTGAGGAATTGGGGGTGTATAATGTTGTACAGGTCATCACAGACAATGCATCAAACTATGTTTCCACTGGAAGATTGTTGGAGGAAAAACACCCCATTATTTGGTGGATCCCATGTACATCCCATTGTTTGGACCTAGTGCTTAAGGATATTGGTAAAATTGAGTGGGTGAAGAAGTGTGTGGAACAAGCTAAATGCATAACCAGATACATGTACAAGTAGACATGAGTGTTGAACCTTATGGGGGAAAACACTGTGGAAAAGAGCTTGTTAGGTTAGAGATTACACGATTTGCAATGAATTTTATTATGTTGCAATCCTTGATTTAATAAGAAAGTAACTTGAGGAATATGTTCTCATATGATGAGTGGAATGCATCTTAGTCGAGAAAAAAGGTTGAAGTAAAAGACATAGTTGACAAAGTATTTGAAAAAACATTTTGGAAAAAGGAAGAGGAGATAGTATTACTTAGTGAGCTACTTGTGAAATTTCTACGAATGGTGGATGGTGATAAACCCTCTAGGGGTTTTATATAAGAGGCCATGGATCAAGCCAAAGAGGCAATAAAGGAAGCATATGGGGATAAGAGACAAAAGTATATTCCTTTTTGGAGAATCATTGATGAAAGATGGAACAAACAACTTCATCAAATTTTACATGCATATATTACTTGAACCCAAGGTAAGTAATACTAATTTCAAAGTTTTTATTTATATTATTCATTGTTCAATGTAAAATTTTATCCAATTTCTCGAGCCTCAAATCTTAATCTCATTTGGTTAAGTTTCTTTTTTTTAAAGGTACCATTACACAAAATATTTTGAAGCAGATGGGGAGGTAAAAGAAGGATTATACAAATGCGTTGAGTGCATGATCCTTGATCCTAAGATACAATATGATATGTACACAATAATATCCTTCATTTCAACGAGGGAACTGGTACCTTTGGCATGGCTATGTCTATTCGAAGTAGAGCAAGGGATCCACTTGGTAAGTAATTTCAAAGTTTTAAAATTATATTATTCATGGAAAAATATAATTCAAAGTTTCATAGTTCATACTCATTTTCTAAATATTCTTTGTCTTTAATTCATATTGAATCCTATTGGTGGGGACAGTTGGTAGCCAATGCTCTGATTTGCAAAAGTTTGCAATTCAGATCTTGAGCCAGACATGCAGTGCTTCTCGGTGTGAACGCAATTGGAGTGTTTTTTAGCGTATACACACCAAGAAGCGAAACCATTTAGAACTTGAAAATGGTTGAATGATATGGTCTATGTTCAATACAACCTTAGATTGAGGTGCATCCAGTTGCTAAAAAGACCCCTGGATCAAGCACCATAGTCTTGGAGGATGTTGATCCCTCGTCAGATTGGGTTGTCAAGAGTCACCCAACAACATTTGATGATGAAGAACTATCTTGGATGGACTTGGACCCACTTCCATGACAAGAGGATGTGGACATTGATGTTGTAGTTGGACAAGTGCCTTCAAGCCCAAGGAAGTCAAGCCATGCTCATGTTGAGGATGTAGATGATGACTGTGAGTATGAGCATGAGAAATCAAATAATTATGATATATGATTAGATTGTAGATTCTAGAGTCTAGACTATATTTATATATATTTTGACTCTAGAGGCCATTTATAGCCTCATTGTTGATGTACTTCTATTCAGATATGTATTTGCACTTGGTACTATTTTGGTTTTATATATTGTTAGTTGTTATATACATGAGAAACTTTACATATTTGTGTATAATGGTGTTTGGATGCATATGTGTGTATGTGTAAGTGTTGAAAATAAAAATATTTAATATGTATTTTTGCTCAACTGATTTGTTGATCTTGTTTGTTTCCTGGCTTTTGTTCGGTTCTAGTTCCTGGAGTTAATCGGTTCGGCCACCAGTCTTGTTGTGATAACATTGACTATACCACGACATATAAAACAAGTGAAATTAGTGTTGCTTATACTACCTCTTAAAAACGTTTTAATGTAATTGTTGTATATAATTCAAAACTAAAAGTTAAAATAATGATGCAACATTTTAATAATGTATTACTTGTATATAGTTTAAAATCAAAAGAAAGTGTTAGTCTCACTCCATGTCTTTAAAAGTTGAAATAGAGTCGAAGAGATCTAAGAGTTAGAAACTATTGAAAATGTATAAATGATGGCATATTAGCCAATCTATAACACTCAAGAGTATGAGTACAATAGAACAAAAATGTTAAATCTAATATCACTTAATCAAGTATTCAAAACTATTATAATATATCAAGTTATTTTTTTCTTGTAATAGTTATTATTGTGACACTCTATAAAGAAAATAAATGTAACTACTAATTTGATGCAAAGAAAATCATATAAATGCATAATTAAAATTGGATTAACAAATTCCCCAACACTTTTTCTTTTATATAGAAAGTTTCAAGTACTTACTAAATAATTTTAACAAGTTTCAACATAATTTTCAATTTATTGTATAACTCAATTTTATTGTTATACTTGTAATAACTAAAAATAGTAAAACATATCAATGTTTCTCCTATTATAAAATATGATTTGACAATTTAAAAACCACCAAATACAAATTTTAATAAAATTGTGATGAGAAATTAAAAAATATTATTAAGTAAAAAATATTGAATCTTGAAAAAAATATATTCCATTATATTGAACCATTACAAATTATATCTATATCTATATATATATATATTTTAAACAATTAGAAATTGATTCTTAGACAACATCTTTTTATAGTAGCAAAACTATATACTATCTGTATAATTAGATATGTTTTTTTTTAAACAAGAACGATTATATTATATTGATAAAAGGATGAATAAATTCAACAGAGTCATACAAAAATTCCTCTTTTATAGTTCAGAAGTTCATAAGCTATAGCTTGTTGAACAAAACAAATATTTATAGTCATCCAAAAGGAAGAGATATTGTTCTAAAATATAAGGCTCCCTAAACTACTATAGACTTTCACATATTGGCCGACTAGCAATATACAAGAAAAACATTTAAAAAAGAAGTTAGTTGTTGGAATCACTGTTTGTTCTTTGCTAAGCATAGAGAACGTCATCATCTTCATCACTACCAGAGCTATTAGTAACAAGAATTGAAGTCTCTTCATCATTAACCTCCTCAGCATCATCGGAATCTTCCTTAATTTTCACATATGATTCATCCTCTTTATCGATGTATTCTCCTTCTTGAGCAATATTTTCTCCGATTTCATTTTCATGGTCAACATTGTTTATATGGGCATCATTGGAAATTGATTTATCTTCACTGTTGTTAGCAACAGGATTTGTATGCATACCCTTTGATCCTTCTTTCGAACTAGAGGGGATATGGACCGAATAGAGAATAGAAGTACCATCTCCATTCTTAAAATTAAAATTCTCATCAATTTTGGAAAAATTACCCCCAATTAATTCTTCATGCTTTGAAACAATAACTCTCCCAGCTTATTGTCACAAACCCTAATAGCAACTTGCAAACTAGTGAATTGAACTTCCATGCTATTGTTAATATGTTGAGAGAATTGTTCAATTTGGTCCAGACCATTGTCTAAGAATGGAGAGTGCGAAACCAATTGGTGGAGAACTTCAAACAGACCTTCCATACGGTCTTTCATCCATTTCAAATGTGCTTGAAAGTCTTTGATACTTGCTTTACTACACTGACTTGATCAGAGAGGTCCTCTAACTGTTTTTCCATGTCCATATTGTTAGTATTTTCACTGTTCCCACCACTACTGGAAAAACCAAAGAAACACAAAAAATACCAAGAGATCTCTCTAAAGGAGGGATTACACATAGCCCAACCAAATCTTAGATGGAGAGAGTTGACAGAAGCATAGAAGGTAGCACACAAAATTCCTCTTTGACTAGGAGAAAACTATTATCAATAGGCACAACAAGCCCCAACCCATATTTGTCCAATAAAAAATCTAAGAGACTCATATCCCAAACTAACCAAATAAAAGAGAGAACATAACTGCAACGAAATACCTAGAAAGGAAGGTTGGAAAACTGACCAGATGGCCTATCTCCTTAGGCTAAGGAGAAGGAAAGTAAACCAACATCTCTCACTGCCATTTAAAAAGAGCAGATTCCCATTACTAAAACAAATCTTTCCTTGCAGCTAGCCTAATGTTGAATTTTCATGAATAAGCAACACATTAAACCTTCAATGCCACCACACGCAAGAACTTGATCATTACCAAGTCTAATGAACCAATTCACATTAATGGCCTTTCTGTCATAATTATTATGCCTGGTGGCGCCACCCTCAAGAGGAGTATTAACTGACCCATTCCCCATATCATATAATACATAGAGACAAGTGTCATGGAGACGAGGAACAATCTTCATCCTTAAATAGGAAAAAATAGCATAAGGAATACCAAGTAGACTTTAAGGGATCCAGTAGTGCTGAATTGATCCTCCATTAACAAATAAACTTCCCCGAGAGAGATGTGAAGCTTGATTTGCAAAACCATGTGCTAACTGATTCATGCTTCTTTTAAGATGAAAGAATTTAATTGATTGGAATTGGGAAATGGTTCCCAATATACGATTATGAAGATGACCAACGATAAGATCCATTATTGCTTGACGTCTCCTAGTCTAAGAGAGGATGGTCATAAAATCACCAATCACAACTAAGGAGCGTACTCCTGCCTCAAGAGTCAGCTTCAAACCCAGGAACAAAGAAAAACGTTCCACCTAATTATTAGTACCTGTCCCTAATCCATAATCATAGATTTTAACTATATTTCCTCTAGAGTAAAAAAGCACCCCTCCCACACCTACCTCCCCATAATTAGATATGTTATTAAATATATTTTATATAATTTTAAATACTACAAATAAAAATAATATTAAAGATTAAATAATTTAATAAAATTTATTTTATCTAAAATAAAAATTATATACAAGGTAGATAAAATAACCATAAAATATAAAATTTAAATAATTAAATAGCATTTTACTTTGTTTAATGCTTTGAAATTTGTTGACGCTTGTGGCAAGAAACTACTTCTAAGATATTGATTTTATTATAATTTTGTTGGGATTAATGTATATGAATAAGGAGAAGTGTGTTAATACCTACACTATTATTATTGTTTTAATATTATTACAAAATTCAAATTTTAAAAATATTTTTTATTTTTAAAAAATTATGTTAATAAATAATATTTTAATTAATTTAAAATCAAAGTAGTTTGACGTATAAACCATTACAATATACACTCTTGGATAGACAAAGAAGATATGAGACGGACATATTAATATTTTGATTAGAAAATAAAAGTTTACACAATATGCATGAAAAGAGTTTTTAATTTATTTAATATATATAATATTTTTAATATTTTGATTAGAAAATAAAAGTTTACACAATATGCATGAAAAGAGTTTTTAATTTATTTAATATATATAATATTTTCTGATAGGTTAATATTTATAAAAAAAATTTATATAACATCTATCTTCTTTTATATTATATTGGAAAAATTTAATTATGCTAATATATAATACAAAGAGTATCATAGGAAATTACTTAGGCCAACCCATCATAGAGAAATTACAATTTAAGAGGTGTGTTTTAAAAGTTAATCATGTATATATAGATGCATTATATTTTAGTAAATGTCTTTGCCTTCTTCTTACTATCATAGAGCTATGGGAATTTACAAAATGAAATGTTTCAATATCTTCTTATCCAATAACTTATATAGGGATAATGTCTTTAATGAACAACTTTAAATGCAAATATGGAAAATATACACCGTGGTGTCTTGGTGAAACATTGTTTCAATATTTTTTCATCATTATCATGGTGAAACATTGTTTCAATATTTTCTCATCATTATCATGGTGAAACATTGTTTCTATATTTTCTTATCTAATGACCTTATCTATAGATAATGTCATTATAGATAATATCATTAGTGGACAACTTTTAATGCAGTGAAAAATATCCATCACAATATCATGGTGAGATATTCCTAGAATTGAACATTTTCAAAATGGACTCATCTTTGGAATACGAGACAAGAAGGGTCTACCGCATATTCTTGTCAATATTTTTGGGAAATTCAAGTTGTAACTCCACTTAATTTTGGTGAGATTCATGGTATCAATTTGCCCCTTTTCATTCCCATAGATACTTTTGGTTTTTGTTCCATTTCCAATGTTATTTTTAAGGGGTAAGATTAATTTTGATCTTCTTAATCTTAAATGTTAAGAAATGGATACTCACATTTCTTACTTATTAAAAGATTAAAAAACATAATTTTGTTTGTGTTGCATTGTCATCTTTTCTATAAGTTAAGTGTATAATAAATTTATGATCAACTTGGGTCAAGGTTACATAATGTTCCATGGAGGTGGGTATTTGATCTTAACTTTGGTTTAAAATATCACTATTTCTATAACAATTGGGTTGGAATTAAATAAAACTTAGGATAGTGTTTGTAATTGGTAAAAGTGAAGTATTTTGTAAAAAAATAATACAAATAATATATGTAAGCATCATTGTTTTACGATTTGTGTGCATTATATTTTTTTTATCTAAAATGGTTTGGAAAATTTTATTTTCACCAAAATTTAAAGAAGCAAAAATATAACAGGCCATAATTCCTAGTTGTTTCATGGTTTTGTCAGGTTTTGAGTTGTTTCAAAAAATATTATTAAGTCAAAAATATTGAATCTTGAAAAAAATATATTGAACCATTGCAAATTATATATATATATATATATATTTTAAACAATTAGAAATTGATTCTTAGACAACATCTTTTTATAGTAGCAAAACTATATAGTATCTGTATAATTAGATATGTTTTTTTTTTAATAAGAACGATTATAGTTATATTGATAAAAGAATGAATAAATTCAATAGAGTCATACAAAAATTCCTCTTTTATAGTTCAGAAGTTCATAAACTATAGCTTGTTGAACAAAACAAATATTTACAGTCATCCAAAATGAAGAGATATTGTTCTAAAATATAAAGCTCCCTAAACTGCTATAGACTTTCACATATTGGCCGACTAGCAATATACAAGAAAAACATTTAAAAAAGAAGTTAGTTGTTGGAATCACTGTTTGTTCTTTGCTAAGCATAGAGAACGTCATCATCTTCATCACTACCAGAGCTATTAGTAACAAGAATTGAAGTCTCTTCATCATTAAACTCCTCAACATCATCGGAATCTTCCTCCATTTTCACATATGATTCATCCTCTTTATCGATGTATTCTCCTTCTTGAGCAATATTTTCTCCGATTTCATTTTCATGGTCAGCATTGTTTATATGGGCATCATTGGAAATTGATTTATCTTCACTGTTGTTAGCAACAGTATTTGCATGCATACCCTCTTATCCTTCTTTCGAACTAGAGGGAATATGGACTGGATAGAGAATAGAAGTACCATCTCCATTCTTAAAATTAAAATTCTCATCAATTTTGGAAAAATTACCCCCAATTAATTCTTCATGCTTTGAAACAGTAACTCTCCCAGCTTATTGTCACAAACCCTAATAGCAACTTGCAAACTAGTGAATTGAACTTCCATGCTGTTGTTAATATGTTGAGAGAATTGTTCAATTTGGTCCAGACCATTATCTAAGAATGGAGAGTGCGAAACCAATTGGTGGAGAACTTCAAACAAACCTTCCATACGGTCTTTCATCCATTTCAAATGTGCTTGAAAGTCTTAGATACTTGCTTTAGCTACACTGACTTGATCAGAGAGGTCCTCTAACTATTTTTCCATGTCCAGATTGTTAGTATTTTCACTGTTCCCACCACTACTGGAAAAACCAAAGCAACACAAAAAATACCAAGAGATCTCTCTAAAGGAGGGATTACACATAGCCCAACCAAATCTTAGATGGAGAGAGTTGACAGAAACATAAGAAGGTAGCACACAAAATTCCTCTTTGACCAGGAGAAAACTATTATCAATAGGCACAACAAGCCCCAACCCATAATTGTCCAATAAAAAATCTAAGAGACTCATATCCCAAACTAACCAAATAAAAGAGAGAACATAACTGCAACGAAATACCTAGAAAGGAAGGTTGGAAAACTAACCAGATGGCCTATCTCCTTAGGCTAAGGAGAAGGAAAGTAAACCAACATCTCTCACTACCATTTCAAAAGAGCAGGTTCCCATTACTAAAACAAATCTTTCCTCGCAGCTAGCCTAATGTTGAATTTTCATGAATAAGCAACACATTAAACCTTCAATGCCACCACACGCGAGAACTTGATCATTACCAAGTCTAATGAACCAATTCACATTAATGGCCTTTCTGTCATAATTATTATGCCTGGCGGCACCACCCTCAAGAGGAGTATTAACCGACCCATTCCCCATATCATATAATACATAGAGACAAGTGTCATGGAGACAAGGAACAATCTTCATCCTTAAATAGAAAAAAATAGCATAAGGAATACCAAGTAGACTTTAAGGGATCTAGTAGTGCTAAATTGATCCTTCATTAACAAATAAACTTCCCCGAGAGAGATGTGAAGCTTGATTTGCAAAACCATGTGCTAACTGATTCATGCTTCTTTTAAGATGAAAGAATTTAATTGATTGGAATTGGGAAATGGTTCCCAATATACGATTATGAAGACGACCAACGATAAGATCCATTATTGCTTGACGTCTCCTAGTCTAAGAGAGGATGGTCATAAAATCACCAATCACAACTAAGGAGCGTACTCCTGCCTCAAGAGTCAGCTTCAAACCCAGGAACAAAGAAAAACGTTCCACCTAATTATTAGTACCTGTCCCTAATCCACAATCATATATTTTAACTATATTTCCTCCAGAATAGAAAAGCACCCCTCCCATACCTACCTCCCCATAATTAAATATGTTATTAAATATATTTTATATAATTTTAAATACTACAAATAAAAATAATATTAAAAATTAAATAATTTAATAAAATTTATTTTATCTAAAATAAAAATTATATACAAGGTAGATAAAATAACCATAAAATATAAAATTTAAATAATTAAATAGTATTTTACTTTGTTTAATGCTTTGAAATTTGTTTAAGTTTGTGGCAAGAAACTACTTATAAGATATTAATTTTATCATAATTTTGTTGGGATTAATGTATATGAATAAGAAGTGTGTTAATACCTACAGTATTATTATTGTTTTAATATTATTACAAAATTCAAATTTAAAAAATATTTTTTATTTTTAAAAAATTATGTTAATAAATAATATTTTAATTAATTTAAAATCAAAGTGGTTTGACGTATAAACCATTACAATATACACTCTTGTATAAACAAAGAAGATATGAGACGGACATATTAATATTTTGATTAGAAAATAAAAGTTTACACAATATGCATGAAAAGAGTTTTTAATTTATTTAATATATATAATATTTTCTGATATGTTAATATTTATAAAAAAAATTTATATAACATCTATCTTCTTTTATATTATATTGGAAAAATTTAATTATGCTAATATATAATACAAAGAGTATCATAGGAAATTACTTAGGCCAACCCATCATAGATAAATTACAATTTAAGAGGTGTGTTTTAAAAGTTAATCATGCATATATAGATGGATTATATTTTAGTAAATGTCTTTTCCTTCTTCTTACTATCATAGAGCTATGGGAATTTACAAAATGAAATGTTTCAATATCTTCTTATCCAATAACTTATATATGGATAATGTCTTTAATGAACAACTTTAAATGCAAATATGGAAAATATACACCGTGGTGTCTTGGTGAAACATTGTTTCAATATTTTTTCATCATTATCATGGTGAAGCATTGTTTCTATATTTTCTTATCTAATAACCTTATCTATAGATAATGTCATTAGTGGACAACTTTTAATGCACTAAAAAATATCCATCACAATATCATGGTGAGATATTCCTAGAATTGAACATTTTCAAAATGGACTCTCATCTTTGGAATACGAGACAAGAAGGGTCTACCGCATATTCTTGTCAATATTTTTGGGAAATTCAAGTTGTAACTCCACTTAATTTTGGTGAGATTCATGGTATCAATTTGCCCCTTTTTATTCCCATAGATACTTTTGGTTTTTGTTCCATTTCCAATGTTATTTTTAAGGGGTAAGATTAATTTTGATCTTCTCAATCTTAAATGTTAAGAAATGGATACTCACATTTCTTACTTAGTAAAAGATTAAAAAACATAATTTTGTTTGTGTTGCATTGTCATCTTTTCTATAAGTTAAGTGTATAATAAACTTATGATCAACTTGGTTCAAGGTTACATAATGTCCCATGGAGATGGGTATTCAATCTTAACTTTGGTCTAAAATATCACTATTTCTATAACAATGGGGTTGGAATTAAATAAAACTTAGGATAGTGTTTGTAATTGGTAAAAGTGAAGTATTTTGTAAAAAATAATACAAATAGTATGTAAGCATCATTGTTTTACGATTTGTGTGCATTATATTTTTTTTATCTAAAATGGTTTGGAAAATTTTATTTTCACCAAAATTTAAGGAAGCAAAAATCTAACGGGCCATAATTCTTGGTTGTTTCATAGTTTTGTAAGGTTTTGAGTTGTTTCAAAAACCCTCAAAACCCTTAAGAGCGTGGATCTTTTATGTCCTAAAATTTTGACTTATAAAACTATAATGAACATCAAAATTTCTTTTGAATTTTTTTTGCTTAGGCCTGGAAATAAAAAACTATTTTAAATTACTTTGACTCTACATCCATGATTTAACTCCCTCTATAGTTGGCATCTAAATTTTGACTACATGGCACACATATACACACACGAAGGTGCCTCTTTAATATTTTGGTTATTCGTGTGGGTACATGAAGTGGAACGTGCTTAGCTTCCTTTCAATGAATAAATTAACATAAGAACACCATGCCTCTTACATCGATGTTCCAAAACTACACGTACATTTCAACCTCCGATAAGAGGCTCCTCTCTAATCTGATTGTCTATGGGACCTCATTCATCGATCCTTCACAAGAGGTGCTTCATTCTATACCTTGAGAATCTAAATCCGATTCCCAATTACGTGTCCACTCATGACTCCATTTTTGAACCCTTCCTTTAGGCGTTTCCTCTACTATCTTCATTTGGGTACTCCATGGCACACCATTGATATGCTAACGTGTTTCCTTAATTGGGGCTCTCCATCAGACTATCTTCCCATAACTCCTTAAAACAACTCCGACTCAAAATTTTTGATGAGCTAACATGTGGCCTCAATTGGGTTTCCCATCGAACTTCCCTATCACAACATATTAAACAACTTCGACGCAAAAACTCAGATGAAGTTCTTGAATGAAGAAGATCTCCCTATGGTAGTAGTTCTAGCAATTGATAATATTGAAGAATCCCTTGTGTGTGGTTCAACATGCACATGTGGATGGTGAATCCCACTATACATATATAGTAGTGGATTATTTTGAATATAGTAAGGATGAGGCTATTGTATCATTTATACTAGCAACAACGCTTGAATTTGTTGAGATAGACTCTGTTGAAGTAGAGAAAATTGAAGAAAATATGGTGTGTGATTTCTTTGTCAACAAAATAGAGCATATGCATATTGGAGAAGGTGAATCCCACAGTGCTCAATTGCATTTGGAAGATGATTGCAAAACTGCTACTATAACAGTTTGTACATTGGACAATACATCAAGGTGCATCGCTGATGATCTTGATGAAGTTTCCTATGAAGCAACATGTGTATCCCATTGTGAAGATGCACATGTGGGTGATAAAAATGAAGTTAGTTAAGATGCAAAAGAAGCTAATAGTGTAGCAACCAGTGGTCCAGTGAACCTAGTATTGTCTATTGTTGATGAAGAAGAAAAAGAAGAAGAAGAAACTACTCATGAAGCAATAAGTTTTGAGGAATTCATTATTAATCCCACTATGTTGGTGGATGAAGAAGAAAGAGAAATGGAAAAGGATTAAGTGCCAAATGGCACAATTATTTGTATTAATTATTTTATTATTGATGTATTTAACCTTGCAGGTGTTAATAATGATGATCTTAGTCAAGCTAAAGAAGCTACAAGAAGAAGGTGAGTGCAGTATTGAAATCACTGATAGAGTATGCTAAGGAAATGATGGAGAGCTTGCTATAGCAGGAGAGGAAATTAAAGAAGAATAGTAGAAGAGGAACTTAAAGAAGAAATTTTGGATTGTAATTCAAATGATGATAAGTAAATAATGTTGAATTTGCAGCAATGTATGATGATGAAAATTTATTTGATGAAGAGTTGTTGCATCTAAATATAGAAATGAAGTTAACTGATGGATTTTTAAGTAGTAGAATTTTCCCACTTGTACATATAAATCAAGTGGATGATCTAAATGAAGAGGAAGATAATCCAACAATGGAAGTTGTTGATGATATGGTTTATGTTGAGGTTGTGCACTCTGAAGGGTGCCAGAGAAGCAATAGAAGCAAGTTGTAGAGAACTTCATGGAGAAGGAAGTGGATGGAGAAAAGGGTAGTGAATCCATGGTGGATATGCCCATGTAAGATCAAAAGGCAGCAGATGAACATGCCAGTGTAGGCACATAGAAATAAATAGATAGCATGGGTAATGATGCAAGTGAAGATTGAAGAAAGCAAGTCATTTATAGACTTGTAGAAATAGATAAAGAAATTTGTATGGTGATGAATCAATTGATGAGTTGAAGAATGAATTAGTCAGTTTCCATAATGAAGAAATAAGACTTGTAGGTGTTTTGCAAGATAAAGAGATGGAGATGGACCACACAAATGTCCATGATATTGTTAATGATTTGCATGTCTATGAGTGTGTAGGTGTTTTAAACAAACCATGAAAATGAAAAATAAAATGTTGAGGTTGTGTATGTTAATGAAGTAGGAATACTAGAAGTGCAGTGTGTTCATAGATCAATCCATATGAAGTAGATAGAAAGTATGTTGTTTGGAAAAGTGGACAAGACCTCATGGAAAATGAGGTATAGTTTGAAATGATGGATGTTGTCTCTATTAGCATGGTTATATTGATAGAAGTTTTGAAAGTAAGGCAAGAAGGGGAAACAGTTATAGCTTGAACCCATGATGAATCCCTCATACATAAGGTGAAATGCAGAGTTACAGCTAAAGCTGGTGATAAAATGAAGATGAAGAGGTTATTTCTGTTAGAATATGTAATGATGACTTATGTGATATATTGGTAAAACATCAATTAAAGGTATAAAATAACTCTAATGTTATAAAATAGAGTTATCCCACATGCATCATTGTAATTATATCCTTTGTAACCATTCTCTATATAAAGAGGAGGAAATTCGTTTATCCCACATGTATTATGGGATGTATTGTTATCCAAACCTCTTGGTATATAAGAGAGGTGAAGGAGACCCTTTTGGAAATATATGTGTTGATTGTAATTCATCACACATCACATGTTGTGTATGTCATTTGTACACACATTGTATGATGGAGTTTGATGTGATGCATATGTGAGGATGCCATGTAATCTTTGAGATCTTTTTCATATTAATGGAAGATGCAACCCTTCCCATGGACGTATCCCAATTTGGTGAACCAAGTATATATGGTGTTCTCCTTTTCTTGGTCTCTTTATGTTCATGTTGATATGTTATTGTTGCTTAGATAGGTAAGCTAGTTTAGTTAGATCTTAATCTCTAACATGGTATCAGAGCCAGTTGCTATGATCTAGCACCTTCTATAGCTTTCATCAGTAACTATTATCATTTGGGCATTGTTTATTTTGTAGATTTTCTTTCTATCTGGTAGCCATTAGGCTTCTCTTCAAATCTGGGCATGTTTCTGCAGTTTTTTATTTCTAACCCTAACCTTGTTGTGTAGATTTTTGCAGAAAATTTTCAAGGGTTTCTTGATGTTATTTTTGTAGATCTATATGTTTTTTGGCTTTTCCTCAAGGATATCTCTCTTCCGGTTGTCAAATCGGCAGTTTTCATCCAAGTTTGGTAGACTTTGTGCAGATTTCCATGTTCGGCACTGTTTTCGGCCTAAAACTTAATGTTAGCGACTTTTGCTTCGTAGATAGCGTGGGTAACTGCGAATTCCCTACTGCGAACTCGCGAGTATACTGCAAACCCACGAATTTTAGTGTATAGACCCACGTGTGCTACAACATACTCACGATTGTTCTATTGCGAACTCGCATTTACTTTAGTATAACCGCGACTTCACTGTATAGGGAACTGCAAGTGCTTCAACATAACAGGGACCTTACTGTACAGAGACCCGTGAATTTCTGATCAGAACTGCGTCTTTCTCCTTTCCACGAACCCGCGACTTCTCTATGCATAACCTGCGAGTACACGGGAGTTTAATTTGGCAGATCCGCGAGTGACTTTATTTGGCACCTTTTCTAAGGGTTGTAGGTAAAGTTTTTGTTTTTTATCTTCGAAAAGCTTCATCTCTTATCTTGAAATTCTTGTCATGAGCTTCTTGATCTCTTTGCATTATCTTTTGCTATGATTCATCATATTTACTGAGGTTGTCTTGTTCTTATGTCTCTAACCTTCTTTGTGTGGAAGATGTTTGACATTTTTAGGAGCATGGATCTCTATTATGGTAATGGTGACATCAATAAATGAACCTATGCTTAGGACTTAGTTGTTTAATGACTATATTTTCATGCCTAGTTTAAGGTTTGGCATTGCAAAAGGAGTAAGAAAATAAATTCTTATGTTTTAAGTTTTATTATATATGTTTTTGTTTATACATCATGTATAGATTTTGTAGTAGCAACTTGCTTTTGTTTATAAGTATTGGTGATAGTGATGTTGGTTGAATCCTGAGTATAGTATGCTTGAGGATGTTGTAGCATCATGTTTTCAGTTATATTTTTGTTGTGAGTTTGGTTTCCAGGTTCATGGAGTCACCAAAGAATACTCATTGTTAGGAAGAGAAGTTTTTGGGATTTATCCTATTGTTGGTAGCAGCAGAAGTCAACTAGTTTTTTTTGTTGAAGAAATAATTAAGGGGGAGAATGTTGGATGTAATTAATTCTCAAACCCTTTTACCAGAGAAATCAAGACAATATGGACCAGTTGAAGAGTTGCAGATTGCAGGGCTTGGGTTTTGTTTAGTCCGAACAGATTTAAACAACGTAGTTAAATGTCTGCAACTGAGATCGCAGAGAAGATCAATTTTCTTCGAGGTGGTTTATCCATCAATCAGTTCATCCAGATAGGTAGGTTTGTATAGGAAATAGGGTATCTCAAACTCACATTGAATAATATTTGTGAGTAAGAGTAATGGTGCCACATTCTATCTTGATTGAAAGTTAATGTGCACCTACCTTGTTGAATGCCACCACATGGAGTCACCCAGTAGAAGTTGCAAAGAAGAATAAATATTGGATAAGTGTCAAAGTTAAAGTGTAGCCTTAGACCGTATTAAAAGGAAACACATGGTAGTAGGAGAGTTGGCATCGGATATCACTCAACAGACTTAAAAAAAAATTGTTCGTTTGGAGGGCACCATAGGGATCCCCACCATGGTGATGTCATGTCCCCATCTAGACCCTATCACTTTAACATTTTAAATGATGTAATATTGTTATGAAATCATGGTGAGGAGCTTAGGGCTAAGGCCCTGCCATCGATTTATTGATGCATATGCATTTTAATAAAAATATGCATTTTAATAAAAATATGCATTTTAATAAAAATACCCACAACTAGCTATGCAATGCAACAAAGAGATGGGGGCATGATTTCACAAGGAATTGGGAGGGAAAACATTCAAACCCTTGAGCCAGTCAGGTCAAGCCAAGTGTCAATGAGAGAACCCATCAAACCCTCAACTACCCATGTTGACTTTTGTACCCAACCATTGATTTCTCCCAAGAGTTGGTTGAGGTAGTTAATGCTTTGGGAATGGAGAGGTATGGCTGTCCAAATTCGGGTATGGGAAAGCCACCCTTCATGGAAAATCGTGTTTGTCTCCTTGGGCAAGAAAAGAGCCACGAAATTGCTCTCTAAGCATTATTCACCATGGCCTTGCTCTCTCACGCAGCTCTAGCTGCCTGGGCGTTTTCCTCCCTGGGTTTTCTGGGTTCCCCTTCATCTTTTAGCTGGGAAGGGGTGTTTTTGTGTTGATTACCAATGGGGAAGAGAACATCATGTCTTTGGGTCTTCTTGGAGGCCGTTTAGGCCATTGGAAAGGATAATAACCAGTGGGGAGAGATCGGTTTTAGTGAGCCACGATTTAGGAAAAACCCATGGACCCTGTTTTGTAAAATACCCTTGTTGTAAATGGTATCTATGCCCAATGTTTGTGCTTGCAGTGTGAGAAATGAGAATGTTGGGGTATGGGATTTGGGTATCCATTTCTTGGCTTGAGCTTGAGAATAAGCATCCATGGTTCAAATGTAGCCTGATAAACCCAGCTGTGGACTAGCTTGGCTGAGATGAAATGAGTAAGTGGTAGTGAACAAGCTGGAATGTTCCCTTTCCTTGTGAGAATCATGCCCAGCTCGGGGGTGGCCTTCGGACGGACTCAGTATAAGTTGTCGAAGAGCCTACGGTTGGGTGGAACGTTGCAGTGACATAGCTAGTTGCTTGGGGCAGTTGCAAAATGGAGATAAGTGTTTTTATGCCTATATATTTACTTATGCACTATATTAATTCAATGACTGTTGATATGCTGTATGCATGAGTAATGTGTGTGGATGTTTTAATTCTGCTGTGCATCATTTTATTGTTTTCCATCTGCACACATCTATTTTAATGATATGAATCTAATGAGTGGGCTGAGTTTTATGTGAAAGCCCTAGAGATTGCCATCAGGTACCCTTCCTTGCCTTGGATGGATGGGTGGGTACGTTACAAAATGGTATCAGAGCTGCTGGTTGCAGCATTGGGCCTTCATGGGCTACTTGTCACAACTTGCAGAGGTAAGTATGCTTCCTGCCCAGCATAGACTGTTAAGAAAAATTTCAAATTTTCATAATTTATCAAAAAAAAATTTCTATGTATCTATGAGTTTTTTGCCAAAAAAATTGAGCCGACGGAAAAACTCGGTGAGTTCGTCCGCAATGGCGGGAGGACTCGGCAAGTTGTTCCGAAACGCGGCAGGAAATCAATAAGTTCGCTGAAACTGCGGAAGAACTTAGCGAGTTTTTCTGCAACGGCGGAAGAACTCGGCAAGTTGGCCCGAAGTTGCGGAAGTGCCGGGGAAAGGAAGAAAAATTTCAAAATTTTTGCAAGTGTTTTCGGCGGAAGAACTCGGCGAGTTGGCCTGAAACTGTGGAAGAACTCGGCGAGTTGGCCCGAAACTATGGAAGAACTCGACGAGTTGGTCCGCAACGTCGAAAGGACTCGGCGAGTTGGGCCGAAAAATCTCAAAATTTTTCTAAGTGTTTTCGATAGAAGAACTCGACGAGCTGGCCCTAAATTGCAGAAGAACTCAACAAGTTGGCCCGCAACGGCGGAAGGACTCAGCGAGTTGGTCCGAAAAAATTTCTAAGTGTTTTTTGGCGTCAAAGAGGAAATTTTGGGAGACCTTGGTGAGTTGATCCGAAATGGCGGGAGACCTTGGCGAGTTGCTCTGCAATGGTGGAAGAACTCGGCCAGTTGGTCCGCAACAGTGGAAGGACTCGGTGAGTTGGTCCGAAAAATTTCAAAAATTTTCTAGGTGTTTACGGTGGAGAAAATTTTGGAAGAACTTGGCGAGTTGCTCCGAAACCGCGAGAGAACTCGGCGAGTTGCTCCGAAACAGCGGGTGAACTCAACAAGATGGCCCGAAATGGCGGAAGGTTTTTCTAAGTATTTTTCGGCGTCCAAGAGAAAATTTCGGAAGAACTCAGCAAGTCACCCCGCAATGGTGGAAGGACTCAGCAAGTTGGTCCGCAACGGATCGGAAGGAAAAACTGAGTCTTCGACCGGAAGAACTTGGCGAGTTGGCCCGAAACAGATCGGAAGAACTCGCTGAGTTGCTCCGAAACAAGGAATTTCAACCATTTTCTAGGGAGATTTTTCAGGTGCCGAAAGTTGAAAATGCCATGGAACTTGTGATCCAGATTGCGTGAAATCGAAGGATTTCCAAAAAAAAAACGAGGGCGTTCCCCTCGACCCGCCCTGCAGTGGCGCAGGGAAGCCATTAGGGGGCAAGCCCCCTTGACCCCCATCGTCCCCCAGAAGATAGTCGTTGAAAGTGTGAAATGCATTCTTGGGATGAAGAGCAAGAACTGCATAGAAGGTTGCGAAATCCTCAGTAAGAGTAATGGGTTGTAATACCCATTAGGAGGATGAAAGGAAAATTCATCACCTTAAACTATCTTTGTTTATAGCATAAGAATGGCATAATGAATGTTATATACATATGTATATACTGAATTGATAATTCGTGAGAAGATCATAGCTAATGATTCCTTGCGTGCTTGAGGGAAACCAAGAAAAGGATCATCTATGACGCGGAGAAGGGACCCCATGTCATGCTTGGAAATGGATAATTCCCTAACTCTGCTATTGCTATTGTTTTTGTATTTTACAAGTTATGGCATAGGAATGCTGGAAATGCAAAAGGGATAGATAGATGGCATATTGCACAAGTGCATGTGAAAATGTTTTTGCATGTATATAATATTGCATATTAGTAAAATAGTGAGGTTTTACATATGCAATGAGCCACTTAAGATAATTATTGTGGTTGCTAATAATTAGTCATGTTCACATTGGTTGTAGGACCAAAGACAACCGAAGCATGGCTAAGGGTGTGGATGATGATTATTGCATACAACCTTATGAAGAGAGGATGGTGCAACAAATCCATGATCATGATGTTGGAAAAAGGACGGAGTAGCCTTGGTAAGCGGCCAACTGATCAGGTAACATCAAGCGATGTTAATGACAGCCATGCAGGTAATGGTTATTTATGCTTAGTTGCATGAATGTTGAAGGAGGATTTGGTGAGATCCCTTCAACTATGTTCAAACTATGATTGATTGGTTTGCATGTGGTATTGAGTGCCTCAATGTGAATGTCAACCCACCGAGTATGGTGAGGTGTGGGTAAGTAAAGGCAAGGAGCCTTACACCCTATAGTTTCTTAGAAACCTCAATGCATTCATATGAAAATTATATCATACCATTTGTGTATGTTGGTTGTGAGTTTAACAACCAAAGCAAGTGATGACGTATGGTCCTGTTGGAGTGTATTCCATATGAGACAGGCATGGTTAGGCCATAATGTGTTGGAATGCATAGTATTCATGAATTATTGCAAGGTTGTATTGAAAGATTATGTGAGTGATGTAAATGTTGTGATTGTGTATTGTGTGAATGCATGGGTGTGACATATATATATGTTTCAATGCATTTAGATAATAGATGAAATGGTGAACCATTGTTAATACTGAGAGCATTTCATGAGCTGCTATGAATGCAGGAGAAAGATTGCATGAAGAAGGTAGACATGTTGATGGGCTACCAAGAGTGCTATGTTGGAAGGACATAATTGCATGAAATGTGAAGTAATGAGTATTTACTGTTTATCTAAATTGCATGGATAGTGTGACTGTGTCTTGCAATTTTTAATGCATATATAGAGATGTATATATTCATTTCATTTCAAATATTAAATAGTTGAAGGTGTTTGAATTATTGAGTATTATAATTCTGAGATCACTTCAATGACTGTTATGGCAATGAATGATTATGTGCATAGATACTCACAACGTGTTTGGCTGATTGAAGTTTCAGTTTTTAGGTAGAAAAGTCTTGTGTATGGAAATGAGGATAAGTCCATAGTAAAGACCGAGATCTACCATGTGCAGAAGCCAAAGGTTATGAGAAGGTTCTCATGGTTGTAAATTTATGCATGAAACAAATCTAAAAATTGTCTGGTATAAGTTTATGAGAATAGTCTCATAGTTGCAAATCTAATTTCTGTAGGAAAACAGATTTACAAATTTCGGATTTGAGAATTTGCTTATAATTTCTAATGACTGTTTGGCTTATATAGAATTGTGTCAGGAGGATATGTTATAGGTGGATGTTCATGTATGGTAGCAAGGGTGAAACCATAATGGGTAGAGTGATACCACTTACAAAAGCCAAACAATATGAGGAGAGCCTCATTGCTAAGCAAATCAATTTCTGTAGGAGACAGAATTGTAAATTCATATTGAATTTAATTATTAATGCTATTGATTGGTTATGGAACAATCATATTTGAAGCTTATTGCTAAATGTTGCTAACGGTTTGGCTATTTGATAAAGTGTGCCAGGATGACACATTGCAGGAAGACCATGTGTGATGGCCTGCAGAAGCCAAACTAGATGGGAAGGATCCCATGCTTTGGAAATGGGTTTCGGGTGAAATGCCATTGTAAATGTTGATAATGTCTCAACCGAATTGCATATTGGTAAAGCATGTGAGTGAGACCGTAAAATTATTCCAAGAAGGCATGTGTGGGTTATGGAACCTGAAAATATTGGGGGTGGCAAATCGAAGGACTGTAGACTCAGAGAAGGGAGCCCCCATTCTTCGCAAATGAAGAAAATATACATCTGTGAAACGAATGAGTATTCGGTAACCCTAACTGATGATATACATGTCTGGTTATTAGATTTAATATGCAGAGCATGTTTTATTATTTCATTATTATTTCAGACTGCTTGAGTGGGACTAAGGCCTACATGGCTCACACCGGAAAGGGATGCATACCTTTCGGGTGATGGGTTATGTTAGGGTTTTCAATATTGACTACACCCTAAGGGAATGGACGCATTCCTAGTGTTTTAATACTTGATAGTGAATGATATGAAATATGATTATGATCTTTGAACAACAATATTGATGAGTCTACTTATCCTTCTTGTGCTATCAGCTTACACAGATGCAATTTGGTGTTGCACATAAGAGGCAAAGTGAAGAAAGGGTGCTCAAGAGGACTGTATGGGCAGTGGTAACCTTTCTACGTTCACACTAAAGGACACTAGAAGAGATGGATAGGCCCAAGGAGTTGTGTTGCAAAAAAGGGGTATCATCCTTGTGTAGTGTGAGTGGGTATTGTGGGGCCATGCTAGCCTACCGTCAAGTGAGTCACCTATGGAGTTCCTGGAAGGAACCACGGGTTGCATAAGAGAAGAAGCCACATAATCATGTTATGTTGTTCATATTGCCTGATAAACCTAGTCGATGTATTGGCTTGGCAATGGTTGTTGGATGCCTGATAAACCCAGTCGGTGTATTGGCTTGGCATGTTGTTAGATTGATGCCTAACAAACCCAGTCGGCGTAGTGGCTTGGCATTGCTTATTTGCATGCTGTGGAGGTATTGGTTATTTGGGTGTTATTTCCTGACAAACCCAGTCATAGAACTGGCTTGGAAATGGTTATTGAATGCTTGATAAACCCAGTCAGCATACTGGCTTAGCATACTGATTTTTGAAATGCTTGATAAACCCAGTTAGCGTACTGGCTTAGCATACTGATTTTTGAAATGCTTGATAAACCCAGTCGGCGTACTGGCTTAACATACTGATTTTTGAAATGCTTGATAAACCCAGTCGGCGTATTGGCTTAGCATACTGATGTTAGGGAGGCCTGATAAACCCAGTCGGCGTACTGGCTTGGCATTGCCTATTCAGATGATGTTGTGGAGTAGCATGTGTGCTGGCCAAGCATCCACCCCACAGGTGATCCAAGGCTTGTAAAGCAGAGAAGGAAACCTGTGGAGTAGCGAGGAAAATGCACAATACAGATAAGTATTCATTTTCATTTATTTCTTGTTTGGAATAATGAAGATTTCAGGTATAAGTCTTATGACAACCAAGCTAATACATTGTTGTTTCTTTGTTGGAGACCTTGTCCATTACAGGAAGCAAGGACCCTGAAAGAACTATAAATTCTTGGTAAACCCAGAGAGTAACTGGTTGGAGCTATAAATGCTTGGTAAAGCCAGAGAGTAACTGGTTGGGCACTCTAAAATTCTTGGTAAAGACAGAGAGTAACTGGTTGGGCGCTATAAAATTCTTGGTAAATTCAAAGAATAGTTGGTGGGAACATTAACCACTTGATGTTGTGGAACAACCGGCATGCTGGCCAAACATTCCTTAATTAATTGATAAAAACCAGTCGACGTACTGGCCTGGCATTGCCTATTTGAATGGTTGTGGAGTAGCTTGTGTGTTGTACCAACATTCATTATTGTATCCATGGGAAATCCAATGCTTGGAAAGCAAAGAAGGATCCTGTGGAATAAAGTGAAGACATCCGATACAGATAAGTATTTGGTTATCTTACAACTTCTTGCTTATGAATATACGTGTGTATATGATTTGACTATGATTTTCTCAAACTCTTGTCTAGAGATAAACCCTATGAAAATACACTAAACATGTGAATTAATTCAATGTTTGAGTGTAGGTATTGCTGGAAGCAAGGACTATGAAAGTATATGGAGGATGCGTGTGGACATATGACTATCCTAAAGAGCTCAATATGAGCAGTAATGAAAGATGGTGCTAGTGGAACTGTGTGGGTCCTAGCAGCCAAAGGTTCTGTAAGCAACAACAGGGAAGGGTTCCCTAGTTGAAAAGCATTAGACAGACCTTAGACACTAAAGTGTCATAGCCAAGAAAGGGCAAGTCAAGCATTCACATTGAAGTGAAAGAAGCTAAGGAGCATAGAACCATAAGTGATGGTGTGGCTCCAAATTGGAACAAGACTAAGAGGGGGAAAATCTTACTCTTCTCTTTCCTTTTGACTGATGCATCTCAGAAACAAAAGACTGTTGAGTGCATGTCATAAATGAAAACAAATTGTGTTTAATTGCTTGAAATGAATTGTGAATGCTGAAATGGTTATTTTCCGGTGAAATGATGAACATGAATGAGTTCATGTGTATATTGGGAAAGCATGAAATGTGTGGAAGTCTCATGAGTAAAGCATGGACATTCCATGTCAATTGGGAAAATAATTGACTAATTTTAATATTGTGATATGCTTGTCCTAACAAGAATTGCCATGATAAGTCTCACATGAGAGACATTGAAAGCCATTGTTGTAGCTGTTACTAGCCAAATGATTGCTAGTGAGAAAAGCGAGAGCCAGTTGTGCACATTGATTATGGCAGCATGCCAAAAGCTATTTGTTTTGGCTGGAAGTCTTCCTCAGATAATTGCAGGGACAACAAGAAAGATGGCATCCATGAAATTCCAGACTTGTAGATCAACTAGAAGGTGAATAAAGGGAATAGATTGCTCTGGAGCAATGCCCACCTGCAGAGTTGGAAGACCAAAGCTAGCAGGAGCAGCTTGAGGAAGCCAAAGGACTTGATCCTGAAAGTTCAAAGTAAAGAGATGAAACGCAGGACAGACCTGCCCCCACTTGTGAATTTTGAGGCATATGTAAAGTGGGTATTTATTCCTAAGTGTTGGAACACCGAGGATGGTGTTATTCCAAGGGGAGGGGAATGTCACGTCCCCATATAGACCCTATCACTTTAACATTTTAAATGATGTAATATTGTTATGAAATCGTGGTGAGGAGCTCAAGGCCAAGGCCCCGCCATCGATTTATTGATGCATATGGTTTGCGTGCTAGCCAGGCACATTGGAACTTCAATATCATGTAATATGCATTTTAATAAAACTACCCACAACTAGCTATGCAATGCAACAAAGAGATGGTGGCATGATTTCACAAGGAATTGGGAGGGAAAACATTCAAATCCTTGAGCCAATCAGGTCAAGCCAAGTGTCAATGAGAGAACCCATCAAACCCTCAGCTACCCATGTTGACTTTTGTACCCAACCATTGATTTCTCCCAAGAGTTGGTTGAGGTAGTTAATGCCTTGGGAATGGAGAGGTATGGCTGTCCAAATTCGGGTATGGGAAAGCCACCCTTCATGGAAAATCGTGTTTGTCTCCTTGGGCAAGAAAAGAGCCACAAAATTGCTCTCTAAGCATTATTCACCATGGCCTTGCTCTCTCACGCAGCTTTAGCTGCCTGGGCGTTTTCCTCCCTGGGTTTTCTGGGTTCCCCTTCATCTTTTAGCTGGGAAGGGGTGTTTTTGTGTTGATTACCAGTGGGGAAGAGAACAACATGTCTTTGGGTCTTTCTGGAGGTCGTTTAGGCCATTGGAAAGGATCATAGCCAGTGGGGAGAGATCGGTTTTACTCCCTGGGGTTGAAATCGAATTACTCTTTCCACAGTCTGTTTTAGTGGGCCACGATTTAGGAAAAACCCATGGACCCTGTTTTGTAAAATACACTTGTTGTAAATGGTATCTATGCCCAATGTTTGTGCTTGCAGTGTGAGAAGTGAGAATGTTGGGGTATGGGATTTGGGTATCCATTGCTTTGGCTTGAGCTTGAGAATAAGCATCCATGGTTCAAATGTAGCCTGATAAACCCAGCTGTAGACTGGATTGGCTGAGATGAAGTGAGTAATTGGCAGTGAACAAGCTGGAATGTTCCCTTTCCTTGTGAGAATCATGCCCAGCTCGGGGGTGGCCTTTGGACGGACTCAGTATAAGCTGTCGAAGAGCCTATGGTTGGGTGGAACGTTGCAGCGACATAGCTAGTTGCTTGGGGCAGTTGCAAAATGGAGATAAGTGTTTTTATGCCTATATATTTACTTCTGCACTATATTAATTCAATGACTGTTGATATGCTGTATGCATGAGTAATGTGTGTGGATGTTTTAATTCCGCTGTGCATCATTTTCTTGTTTTCCATATGCACACATCTCTTTTAATGATATGAATCTAATGAGTGGGTTGAGTTTTATGTGAAAGCCCTAGAGATTGCCATCAGGTACCCTTCCTTGCCTTGGATGGATGGGTGGGTATGTTACAGGTGACAAGTGGGAGAACCCAATAGGATATTGAAGAAGTTTATTGGAGGTGTGAAAAAAGGTGCTCAAGAGAAATCCCAACAGAGAATTCCGATGGAGTAACAAGTGGAAGAAGCCAAATGATCGTCTTTGTATGATATTATAGGTAACAATAGTGGAACTTAGGAGGGGGCCCAAAAGATTAACTCTAACAACATAGCATAGATTGGCATGTGGAATCAATATAGTGGAGTATCATAGTCCTAGAATGGAGTTGCTGGAAGGTGTTGGTTAGGAAGGGTCCAATGGAAATCCCCAAAAGGAAAAGTGCCAGCATAGAGTTGTTTTGTAGAGGGTTTGGGTTTTGATGTTATTAGAGGAAAGTTCAAGGTAGATGTCTGAAAAGAAGTCCCAAAGTGGACATGTGTTAGTATATCGGTGTTGTGTAGTGGAGTTTGCAAGTGGAGGATGCGGAGAAAATGTCGAAAGGATATGTCCAAGAAACCAGTCTCGAGAGTGTTACGGAAAAAAACTTCCTATGGCTTGGGGCAGACCACAATAGGCAGATGACTTCCAGAAATCAACTCAATTCCCAAAGCAATGCTATATAAATGTAAATGCTAAGATGTGGAATAAATAACTGACCTTCAACCAGACGTTCGATGTATATCTCCGGTGAGCTTTCAAATCTCTACACTTGAACCTACAACTTAGTCTCAATAATAAACACAAGTAAGTGCATATAATATATGAAAGATGTCAGCATAAACAATAGCATCGTCCATGATATAATAAGAAAATGTTACCCAATGTTTAATAAACAACCATTCACAAGATCAATTGGACGAGAAAATGAGTATTTATTTGAATGTAAACAAGAAGTACATGATATAACCTCTTGCTGGCAACTCATCTGAATCGAGAACTAGGTCCCTCCACTTGTGTCTCCACCACTTCAATCCCCCATGAAATAGAAAACTCACAAGTAAAGGATAGAGTCCTTCACAAGATATGGAAGAGTTTGGTAGGTGAACATAAGAGGTTTAGAACAACTAGGATCAATGGATGTAGACTCAAGTTATGGAAAAAATCCAATAGAGTTTCGATGCTTTCTCTTTCTCCTCCTTCTGTGTACCATAATAGCTCAATATATAACCCTCCAAAGGTAGATGAAAGGTCTAATTGAGTTGTTTCGGGATACATGGAGGGCCAAATGTCACCCTATGACCGCTTTTTGGAGTAAAAAGTGAGTTTTTTACTATAATTTACCATTTAACTCGATGTATGCGAGTTATAGTGGGACAGCCCACGCATGCGTGAGTTGCAGTCAAGCAGCTTGCGTACAGGAAAAAAAATAGGGAAAAAGAGGTTCCTGGAGGAAAAAAGTGGTTCTAAGTCAATCAAATGAATAACAGAGGCCAAATAGTATAAATGATCACAAGGTGGCAAAATACACTGTACCAAATGCCCCCTAATGTGTGAGGTCAGAGAAGGTACTACAATGGCTAAAATACATTATAAATCTCAGAAGTGGAGTGATGAAGACACAAATGGAAGGAGTAGCCCACTCATCATAATACAATGATATCTATGGATACATATTGGTACAATACATAGCAATCTGATACAATGGCCATGAATAGGCAGTATATAGTGAATACATGTCATAAGTGGTCATGGCCATGACCCAATATACAGTAAGATATGGTCTCCTACTGAAGAGGAAACAACTGATGCAAACTGAAGGTACAAACTACTGATGTATGATACTAATCTCTTAGAAGCATAATCACGATCACCAGTAGCATACTGAATGCCACTAAAGTCCGGGGTCTTCTACACAAATCATCTGCGGTGCATGCCCTATCAAGTGAATAAAGGTGCTAATGTCAAACCTAATGTGGCATCATCTGATTACCGTTCATTGATGTATACCGTTAACAGACGAGAGATAACCCACCAATAATGAAAATGGGCATCAAGGAACAAAGTACATTCATCAAAGTGTGAATAGAGGTGTTGAGGTCGAACACTCTGATGAATCCATCGATCAGGAGGCATTGATGAATCCCCAACTATTGATGGCGAGAGAACCTACCACTAATGACTGCAAGACTCAAGGTACTCAATGGAATCTAAGTCTCAATTCCAGAATAAATGGGTTGGATTCGATGGAATGAAACTTGCTGGAAGGAGGGCATTAATGAATCCCCCATCAGCTAGCATGAGGTAACCAACTACGCTAAAATATTTGGAAGAAATCAGACTAACAGATCAAACTGTATGGGATGGATGACATGCAATAGTCAAGATATATGAGGAGTGGCCAACTGTGGTTTCAATACTTCCTTTGAACAAGAGCATGAGTAGATGGATAGACTCAAGTACTAGATGATAATAATTTACTTTGTGATGTAGGAGGCATCGAGAAAGGCTCCATAATGACTGGAAGCTTAACCTTCCAATGGAGTAATATCTAAGAAACGAGTATAGCTCCTAAGGTCCTACTAATGTCCCGACTCATGATGAACGGAGTGGAAATGAATGCTCTGTTCAAAGGAGACATGAAAGCTTCCAATAAGAGGTAGTAAATATTTTTCCGTCCGGATTTCTTAGTTATATGATTTTTTTGGTCTTTTTCATACTGTGAAAGCTTGAAAAAGAATAAAATTGCTTATAGTACAACAAGTGAGGGAACGAGTGTCAAGTGCAAGCAAACTAGTTCCAAGCAGTGGAACATACCTATGATCAATGCAAGGAAGCATGTGCAGGATGTGGACACTCGGGGGGGGTGTTCCCTCAAGGTAAAGGGTCATCAAGCTGCGAAAGATAAATTAAGGCTCTTCTTGGCTCGAAAGGTAAAGTGCTCAAGCACATGGCTAATATCTGAGAAAAGTGGGAGCCGACAAGGCTCAAGAGGCAAGCAGGATAATGCAATGCAATCACAATTCGACATTAAATGGGGAGTCCTTTTTCATAAAGTTAGTCTCCTCACCCGAAAAAGTGTAAAACAATGAGAGAAGAAATCTTCTAGTCACATATGACTAGAGTATACATTTTTCGTAATTAATCCACAAAGGTCTGGAAAAGGGGTAAACTTATACCTGAGTGAATTTCGTTTCAAGTCCTTTAACAAGTCTGAAATGACAAGTATACTCGAAAATCTTGTTTGATTTGAAAAAGTCTAACAAGGGCTTAAAAAAGACTTTATAAAAATCTTTTCCATAAAGTTTTAACGAGCATGAAAAAGTAAACTCGTGACCTCCTTACTGTTTTTAATGAGCTCAAAGGAGAGATGGAAGAATGCTCGTAATGGGAGCAGACGAGTGTCAGGGATATGCGAGACTAGTTCCAAGCGCATGGAACAAAGATATGCATAATGCAAGGAACATGAACAAGACAAGGACAATCAGGGGGTGTCTGCGAATTCGGATGGAAAAAGTTTCAAATGCATCATAACAATGGGTAGGACTAAACCTATATGCAAGTTTTTGAATATGCCTTCTATGACCGAACCAAATGTCGAAAAGGACCAGTAAACAAGTATAACTCCAGCTAAGAATCATGTCTCCAAGAAACATTAGTACCAAAATCATATCTAAAATATACGTAAAGACATATTTGATACAAGTGGCTGGGGGAGAAATACTTTCAACTTCACTATTATCAACCCCAGGTATAATGAAGCCAGAGATTACCAATGAAGACTCTATAGTACCAAATACTAAGGGATTACAATCAAAATGATCAACATTAGGATGAAGATAAAAGTTGAAGGAGATGGAAGAATCAGTAAGAACAACTTCATCGTCATGGGAATTGAAAGATCTAGAATAAAACTCAGCAGGAACATTGATTTGCGGATCTATAGGAGACTCCAAAGACTCAACACTAGGGAGATCAGACTCTAAGGTCAAACTGAGGCTGGACACAACTGCGACTGGATCAAAATCCGAACAGATGGAAAACTGTATGATAGAATCATCTTGTTCAATAAGATCAAGGGTGGGAAGTAGATGAGATCTATAATGGAGATCCCCACAAGGCTTGTCATTACCAAACATGGCCTCAATAATATCTTCATCCAAAGACAAAGTACCATCAAGGAAATCATGTGAGCAAGATGAGTCGACTGTCCACGCGGGCAGCATAACGTGATCTTCTTCTTCTGTCTATGAAGAGGAGAGATCCGGCTCTGCAGTGGCTTGTTGAATATCATGATAAGAAATCTCTGCTATAGACAAGGGAATAGCCATCCCGATGTGCGACATGTTTGCAGACAAGAACTCGTGGAAGGTAAATTCCATGGATCGCTAAAATATGATGTCTGAAATGGTACATTATGCGACGAGGAAGGGGCACTATTGGAAACGGTTCCTATGAAGGATATTGGTGAAACAAAGTTGAAAGATCCCATGAAAGAGGAATACAATCCTACACCAATATTCCTAGTTGTCGGCTGATAATTTTCGATCTGAGAAAATTTCGTTCTTGGTGATGCAATGGTATTGGAACTAGTGAAATCTACTTGATCGACCGTTCCAATCTTTCCTTCATGGGGAAAGCAGATAACTCTAAAAACAGAGGACACGATCGCTTTCATAGCATAGCTCCAATTCCGGCCCAGTAAAAGGTTGTAGTCAATGGGTGCATCAACCACCTCAAATTCAATTGGCATGGTCTTCCCACCCAAGTGGACCTCATGGGAGGGGATAATACCATGCGGCCTGAATGAACGACCATCGAACGCAGTAATCATAGTCATAGACAGTGGAGGGGAACCTAGATCCTTCCAACAAGCCAATGGCATTACTGATGTGGAAGCACCTTCGTCAACCACAGTACGTTTAACGATCTTTTGTAGGCACCTAACATGGACTTGGAAAGCCACATGATAGGGAAACCAAGGTTGAATAACAGTAGTATTGAACTTGATAATATTAGGACTATATTGACCTTGGACACCTAAAGCACATAATAGGGCGGTCCTTTGAGAAGGACAAGCCTGGAGAACTGCGAGAGATGACATGGTACACAGAGTTTGTCCCAGATATTCTACAATGGAGCAGTTATGGGAAGCCCGAGCATTGGGATTGTGCATCGAGCACTTGAGAACACCTTTCGGTATCTCCGGCATAGAGTTAGGATTCTCGATATGCAAAGGGGTCTCAGGTGGAGGGGTCTCATTCCATAATGAAGGTTGTGGAGATCCATAATCACATGAGCGAGTAGAAACATTAACCTCCAATTTGACCATGTTAACGCATCTGTAACCGCTGGAATGGGTAGAGGACGTAGAAGTTTCATTAGTCCCACTACCAGGGATGGAAGCACCTGAATCCATGTTTTGGTGATGAGGAAGGGGATCCTTAAGCACAGCTGGGCTCTGTGCAAGATGCTTCGATGCTTCGTCAATACGAGGACACAAATGTGTAAGGTTATCTTCTGTGTAAAGCTTATAAGGAAATTTCACTTTACGTCTAGGTTTGTGGTCCCCATTAGCATTCCAACCATCCCAAGGAGGGTTTGCATTGTATTTATTAGGGTTATTGTTCCTATTATTCCCACCCCTATGATTATTTTTCCCCTTTTTCTTCCCACCAGGTTGTTGGTTACCTGATGGGTTCGCCGATTGTATAAAGTGAAAATCAGACAATTGGGTGGAAACGGACGAGGCGTGAGCCTGTCCGGGGGTATATTGGATAATAGATAGATTGTGCATCTGGTTTGTAACCAAATCTATAGGACGAGTACTTGTGGATCCAACAATACCATCGGCATGTGGTCCAGGAATGGGCTTGGGCTCATGTTGTGACCGTGGTGCATCATGTATAATGTCGTATAAGATGCCAAACTAAGCATAGATGAGGTTTAGCTACTGGGATTTAAAAATAGCTTGTTCCTCAGTCATAATACCGGAAAATGAAATGTCCTTTGAAACGTAAGGGAGTAAAGAATTAGGGAACCATTCCAACATAAACTCTAGAGGAATGTTGGCTTTCACTAGCCTCTTACGCTGGTGCCACTCTTGAATATGATCAGAGATGTGCATGGCTTTGTCCTGATGGAAGGTAGATAAAAGTTCGGTGCCAGTATCCTAACGAACCGACAATTGAAAGTGGTCTATTAAAACCAAATCTAAATCGTTGAAACCTTTATATGTGCCCCTAGGAAACTCGACAAACCACTTCACTGTTGCCCCTGTGAGGGTGTGTTGAAATAGCCTCAAATGAATAGAATCATGATTCAAGGGATTCGAGGAGCACCATAAGTGAAAAGTAGTGACATGATCACCTAGATCCTCACCATTATTCCCCTCAAACATTGGAACATCAGAAGGGAGCTTGGTAGGGACTGGAGGCCATGTAGGATCATGACACACCGAATCATTCATGAGCTTCAAAAGATCAGGTAAATTCAAGCTAGCAAGAAATGGGAGTTGAGGTTGTGAAGCTTGATTATAAGCTCCCGAAAGAGACCGACTCTGCGAAGGTGAGATTGTGTTCATCGTAGCCAACATCTGAAGTTCTGACGAAATCTGATAGAAGCTGTGACCGTGACCATAAGGATAATAATCTCCTCCGAACTGACCCATATTATGATACATAGGTATGTGCATAGAAGAGATTCCATGGGAGGGATTGGGATAATAACTAGGGCCAGTTAAAAATCCATAAGAATGACCTCCATAAGAATAGGGTCCCACATAACCACTCGAGGAAGGGAAGCTACATGAGTGAGGGCCATATGAAAACAGTATATTTCGACCCACTGGAATCGACGAACTAGATATGGGGGGAGGATTCAACATCATAAAAGCATTTGAGGGTACATGCGTAGAGGTATGTGGGTTAAAAGATGGAATGTAAGTTGTAGATCCGATACCTATTGTGAAACCTCCACTCGAAAATGCGTTCACACTAACACTAGGGGCTGTCGTAGGAGGTGGTCCTCCTCCAACATACAGAGTAGATGGAGGGATATGACCACTCCCAAAATTATATGCAGTAAAAGGGGTTGTAGTGGCCCCATTCCAAATGCTAGAGCTAGCATTACTACTAGGCATGGTGGAAGTAACAGTCAGCATATAACCGAGCATACCCAATGAAAAAGGGTGTGAGTTCGTAGGGACTAATGTGGAACCGTAAACTGGCATCCCCAAGGATGAACCATATAAATAACCCATTGACCATGTTTGTAATGTCCCCATTCAAATAAGTGCATAGTAAGACAATCCCATCAATCCTACTAGTTTCCTGGGTTGGATGGGCACATGTGGGATGGTAATAAGGAAGCTAATAAATGATATTTAGACATTAGAAGGGTTCAAGCATTTAATAAATATGGTGAATAAATAAATTCAAGATAAATTCTAAGTGGCAAGTGGTTTTGGAGACATATGGAGGTGGTGGGACCCACACTAGCTTGATTTTTCATAATACATGGTATCTCTCTTTTGCAAATTCGAATTAATGGGAATGTGAACACTCTTGGGTGAGTTGGTAAGTCATAACACATGTCATTGAGCATCTTAGGTCGAATTGGGAAGGATTGGTAACCTCCATGGAAGATAAAGAGTCAAAGTAGAAGTTTGTGGACACTTGGGCTAGATTCCCTAGCTCCTATGACACCAATGATGGAGCATCTATGACAACTATGACAAATTGCAGACCTGACCTCTGACATCTGACCACTATGACATGTCAGCACCAAAAATAGGCTCAAGGAAGGAGAATTTGGGAGTTGGAGAAGCCAAAGAGACTCAAAATTGAATTTGGGAGAAGATGGAAGGTTGGAACTAGGAGACAAGTGGCAAATGTGGAATATTTCCTAAATGGAAATCTATTGAATCTATTGAGAGGATTTTGACCCTTAGAAGGCTAGTGTTGGTTATAAAATGTAGAAATGAAGAATGAGAATGGCTTTTGATGATTTGAGAAAAATTGCATTTGTGAAGAGAGAGCTAGTGGATGACTAGTTTCTTGCCTTAGCCAATTTCGAGGGTGAAAGATTCCCATCCAAGTTGGTGTTTGGAGAGGCCACTCAGGTCTTTCATGGTGCTTTAATGGAGTTTTTATTTTCAGGTAGCAGCTACAGGAAGTTTCATGGTTTGGTTTAGTGTAGCACTTTCTCTCCACCGTTTCTAGTTTTGAAGGCATATTCATGCTCCTTGAGGGAGGGCGTTTTTGGTGAGCACTTGTGCTTCTTGAGAGAGCTTCTCATTATATATTTCTGATTGTAATAGCTTCATATCCGCTGTTATTAATATTCATAAAGTCTTAGGTCGAAATACCCACTGGTTGTATGCAGAACTATTGATTAATGAGCAAACAATGTCCATTTCCCCAATGCATTGATGTATGACACTATAATGTTGATTATTTTGAATGGATGGATGATTCTATGATATATTTGTGATCAATATACTACCATGGATGTCTTCTACAAGTTTCATGTACTGTACTTGAGAATTTGAAGCATTTTTACTCATTTTAGTTGTATTGGGAGGTGAAATAGTGCCATTTCCCCAAGGGTCGAATTGGGGGTTTTTACTGTTGAATGTGAGAGAGTTAGAACAGTAGTAAAAATCAATTAATGGTGCATATGAGACCTTAATCACATAGTTAACACATTATATACCTCTGTTCATAAATTTGTGGGAGTTTGGAGGCATTTGGAAGGCCATTTTCAGTGTTACCCAGGGGGGATTTGATGCACAAATTACTAGTCAAAATTACCTATATTGATCAGAATACAAATCAAGTTTGCAGCAGTATTTGGAGGGCCATAAAACATCCATGAACCTGATATTAAATTATAAATACCATTCATACACTCCTACAGAATATTTGGGAGCATTTGGGTTGATTTGGAGGTCAAAACAGTTAAACTATTCAAAGGTCGAAATTGGGGAAAAAGTGGAAAAATTGGCATTTTAATAGAATTTTGAAAAAGGGTCATTACAAGTGGTATCAGAGCTTGGAGTTATGAACTAAATAATTTCTTCCCTTATAATATATCAGCCCATTCAAAATCCTATAATTATCATCCCCTTTGATTCCATCCAACACATCACAAGCAAATTTGTCTTTGGCATATTCAACTAGTAACATGTTTTTCCAATCCTTGGCAATATCCATGAGAGAAAAAGAAGGCCTTCTTGACAAAGCATCTGCTACTATATTATTCTTTCCTTTGACATATTGAATATCAAAATCATAAGCTTGAATCTTGCTTACCCACTTTTGTTGCCTTTCATTTAGATCTTTTTGGGTGAGAAAGTGTCTTAGACTATTGTGGTCAGTTTTCACCACAAACTTGCTGCCCACCAAGTATTGTCTGAATTTGGCCAATGCATGCATAATGGCCAGCATTTCTTTATCATATATGGAGTAAAGTTTTTCATGAGGCTGCAACTTTCTGCTCTCAAAGGCTATGGGGTGTTGGACTTGCTTTAGGACAGCCCCTATTCCTCCACCTGAAGCATCACATTCCACAACAAAAGGTTTAGTAAAATCAGGAAGTGCAAGTATGGGACAACTACTCATTACCTCTTTCATTTTTTGGAAGGCCTTTTCAGCCTCTTCATCCCACTTGAAAGCATTCTTCTTAGTCAAATCAATGAGTGGAGAAGTCAACTTGGAGAACCCTTTCACAAATTTTCTGTAGTAGGTGCATATGCCAATAAAGCCTCTCAATTCGGTAATATTTTTTGGTGATGGCCATTCCAAGATAGCCCTGATTTTTTCCATGTGTACCTTCACTCCTTCTTGCCCAATAATGTGCCCAAGATACAGTAGTTCTTTCATCCCAAACTCACATTTTGATAATTTAGCAAATAAGGACTCTTCTTGCAAGATTTTCAACACAATCTCTAACTGTTGCAAATGCATTATATGGTTATGATGCACTTACATTTGCTGACATTATATTTGGTGATAGTAGAGCCCCAAAGGCTAAAGATTGGGTGGAAGAGAGCCAAGAAATTTTAAAGCTCTTGAAAGACAATTTGCAGGTTGCTCAAAATCAGCAAAAACAATATGCTGATAGGCATAGAGAAGAAAGAACCTTTCAAGTCAATGATTTAGTATATTTAAGGTTGCAGCCTTATAAACAAACATCTCTAAAAAAGAATGGAGCAGAAAAATTAAAACCAAGGTACTATGGACCATACAAGGTAGTGTGGAAGGTTGGAGAAGTAGCATATGAACTAGAACTTCCGGAAGGGAGTAAAATCCACAATGTATTTCATGTTTCTTGTCTCAAGAAAGCTCTTGGTCAGCAAATCATCACTTCAAAAATACTTCTTCCTTTGGATGATGAAGGTCAGCTCACACTTGTTTCGGAAAAGATTTCGAAGACACAGGAAAGAAGGTTGAGGAGTAGAATCATTAAAGAATATTTAGTGCAATGGAAGGACTTACCAAATGAAGATGCCACATGGGAAGAGGAGAATATTTTGCAGCATCCAAATCTGAAATTGCTTGAGGACAAGCAATATTGGGTGGGGAGGACTGTAATGTCCCCATTCAAATAAGTGCATAGTAAGACAATCCCATCAATCCTACTAGTTTCCTAGGTTAGATGGGCACATGTGGGATGGTAATAAGGAAGATAATAAATGATATTTAGACATTAGAAGGGTTCAAGCATTTAATAAATATGGTGAATAAATAAATTCAAGATAAATTCTAAGTGGCAAGTGGTTTTGGAGACATATGGAAGTGGTGGGACCCACACTAGCTTGATTTTTCATAATACATGGTATCTCTCTTTTGCAAATTCGAATTAATGGGAATGTGAACACTCTTGGGTGAGTTGGTAAGTCATAACACATGTCATTGAGCATCTTAGGTCGAATTGGGAAGGATTGGTAACCTCCATGGAAGATAAAGAGTCAAAGTAGAAGTTTGTGGACACTTGGGCTAGATTCCCTAGCTCCTATGACACCAATGATGGAGCATCTATGAAAACTATGACAAATTGCAGGTAGCAGCTACAGGAACTTTCATGGTTTGGTTTAGTGCAAAACTTTCTCTCCACCGTTTCGAGTTTTGAAGACATATTCATGCTCCTTGAGGGAGGGTGTTTTTGGTGAGCACTTGTGCTTCTTGAGAGAGCTTCTCATTATATATTTCTGATTGTAATAGCTTCATATCCTTTGTTATTAATATTCAGAAAGTATAAGGTCGAAATACCCACTGGTTGTATGCAGAACTATTGATTGATGAGCAAACAATGTCCATTTCCCCAATGCATTGATGTATGACACTATAATGTTGATTATTTCGAATGGATGGATGATTCTATGATATATTTGTGATCAATATACTGCCATAGATGTATTCTACAAGTTTCATGTACTATACTTGAGCATTTGAAGCATTTTTACTCATTTTAGTTGTATTGGGAGGTGAAATAGTGCCATTTCCCCAAGGGTCGAATTGGGGGTTTTTGCTGTTGAATGTGAGAGAGTTAGAACAGTAGTAAAAATCAATTAATGGTGCATATGAGACATTAATCACATTATTAACACATTATATACCTATGTTCATAAATTTGTGGGAGTTTGGAGGCATTTGGAAGGCCATTTTCAGTGTTACCCGGGGGGGATTTGATGCACAAATTACTAGTCAAAATTACCTATATTGATCAGAATACAAATCAAGTTTGCAGCAGTATTTGGAGGGCCATAAAACATACATGAACCTGATATTCAAGTCTAAATACCATTCATACACTCCTACAGAATATTTGGGAGCATTTGGGTTGATTTGGAGGTCAAAATAGTTAAACTAGTCAAAGGTCGAAATTGGGGAAAAAGTGGAAAAATTGGCATTTTAATAGAATTTTGAAAAAGGGTCATTACAATGTTTCATAAAAAGGGTTTGTGCTCATGGGATGTGATGTTATAGACCTAGGAGGAGTGTGGTGTGGTGAACCTCCTCCCCATCCATCTCTAGGAGTGGATGGAGGGGAGTTTCTTGCAGTGCCACCGGACGGAGTCACGGGGAATCCCATCGTGCCAGATGCAGAACTCATGATAGGATCTCTTCGAAGCTCATGAGATGTAAATGAAAGACCAGTGGTAGTCTTCCGAATCTTCTTAATAAAAGACTGCGACAGATCTCTAGCTGGTAAACCAGTGAACCGACGAGATCAGTGTAGAGGCGGATCTCGATCCACGATGAATTCAAAAAGTCAACAAATAACCATCTCCTTAAGGCCTACTAGATCGTCACAGAGAATACACCTAAAAGAAACTACAACCAAATGCACAAAACAGGACTGGCTCAAGGGACCTCCCGACACTATAGCCGGTATGTCTCACCTAGGAGAGGCTCGAGACTCCCAAACTATAACCAGAGGTAACAGAATTAGTTATAAGGGCCCCCAGACTTCACTGCGTGCACAGGGTCAAATCCCTATACAAACAACAACTGTGCCGTCTGACCTATATCTGACTCAGGATACTCACAGAATAACCATTGCAATCACCCTATGTGATACATAGGTAAAGAAACTATGGCCACCATGTATAACCAATGCTCAGGCAGACAGTCACAGGTGGGATCCATCGTATGGGAAGGGTAACTAAACCTGAAACTCAAGAGGGTCAATGTGATAATCTCTAGTAGGATCTAACAGCTTTAACAAGCCTCACAAAACAAGCTCTTAAGAAGTGCAGAGAAGAAGAGAATAATGCACTAAATAATCACTCATGAACACAGAAAATGGAGAATAGCAGTATCATACATCAGCTATGAGCTGGCACTGTGAATAATGAATACAATCATACAATAACTGTGTAGAATTTGAATTAACCAAGGAGGTCATTCGAATCATGCTCAAAGTCTAGCTTGGATAACATTGGAGACATCATCCAGTCAGTAGTATCAGTCATAAATGGTAATAGTAAGTCAAGTGAGTCTAACTGAGTCTAACAGAACCATCTAGGCATGAATTAGGGGATGGAGACTCCAAGGAGGGCGCATGAGGCTGTTAGAATATCAAGTGGCACTCCAGAACTAGCTAACTAGGAGCTACAGGAAGTGAGCATGAGCAATCAATGGAAGAACTACTCAATCAATGCACTAACTGACTGTCAGACTCCTGGTAGGTGAGATAAGCCACTCTAACTAAATGATAACTGGTGGTAGGTGAGAAAAGGCACACATGTCATGTAAAAGACTCAAATAGGGCGCATCAGGTAGGTAGGAGGGCTACTAGGGGATGAAGACAAGCTCTAGGGAGATGAAAATAGGCTCTAGGTGTTGGGAGGTCCACCAAGATGATGACTGGATGCATGCATTTGCATGAAAATGCATGCAGATGACTGGATGCATGCAGGCATGCAAATCTGAAAAATGATGGTGAGAATATTCCAACACCCCCCTGTAAGCTATATTATGAGGTAATAATTGGAAATTGAAAAATAGGGCCTTGGTGACTGAGACCAAAGGTCACCCCATACAATCAATCTAAATAAACTAAGTGAGGAAAGAGGGAAAACCAAGTGGGAAGAAAACCCTCCCTCAAAATAGATCGAAGGATGCTAATGTAGCATATCATCACTCACCCAAAGAAGAGATCTAATGTAAGTGAACCTCTTCACCGTGAAGGACTTGGTGAAGATATCTGCAATCTTCTCTTCCATTGGAAGGTAGAGAAGTGAGATGATCCAATCATGCACTAATCCTCTGATGTAATGCATGTGCATCTCAATGTGTTTGGTTCTCTGTCTCAGAATTGGATCTGTGGAGATCCTGATGGCACTCTGATTGTCACAATAGATGACAGTTGGAGTACTAAATCGAATCCCAAAATCTAATAAGATGCCCTGCAACCAAATGCACTATGTGGCTACATTTACTGCACCTCAGTACTCGGCCTCTGCTGAAGAAAGAGCTAAAGCAGTTTGCTTTTTGCTCAACCAACATATAGGTCAAGATCCAATCATAAAGACAAAACCAGATGTAGACTTCCGAACTGAGCTATCTCCATCCCAATCAGAGTCATTATATCCAACTAGGTTCAAAGGACACCCAGCTGAATAGTGAAGACCATGAGTCTTGGTACCTTGCACATAGTGTAAGATCCTCTTTGCTGCATTCTAGTGAATCTAATGAGGCTCCTGCATGTGTCTGGAGACAACACTGACTGCATTGGATAGATCAGGCCGAGTGTGTGTAAGAAACAATAGGCTACCAATCAACTGCCGATACAAAGTACTATCTACCAAAGGTGTAGAAGATCCATCCTCAAGGATGATCCCTGAAAGAAAGGGGAATGCAACTGGTTTGCATTTGCTCATATGGAACCTATCAAGAAGATCTGAAGCATACTTGGATTGAGGAACTTTGATTCTTGAATCACTCTGAGTGACTTCAAGACCAATAAATTGCTTCAACAATCCCAGATATGACATGAAGAAGGAGTTGTGCAAAGCAGTTTTTATAGATCTAATACATGAAAGACTGCTCCCTGTAATCAACAAATCATCAAAATAAAGTACAATGAGAAGTAAGGAGTTACCATCATGTATCATGTAGACATTCTAATATGTTTTGCATCTCTGAAAATATTATGAGAGCAAGAAGGAATCCATCTTGGCATACCAAGCTTGGGGAGCTTGCTTAAACCCATACAAGGACTTCCTCAATATGAAAAAAAGTGAAGGATCATCAATATACCCCTCTGGTTGCTTCATGTAGATCTCCTCCTCTAGATCTCCATGAAGAAAATCACTCTTGACATCCATATGATGCACTTCCCAGTGCTTGGATGCAACAAGAGCAAGAACAAAACGAATGGAATCCATCTTAGTAACAGGAGTGAATGTCTCAGAAAAGTCAATCCCATGAACTTGGGAAAAACCTCTTGCAATTAATCTATCCTTGTACTTGTTGGAGACTCCATATGAATCCATATTAGTTCTATAGATCCAATTGCATTGAACAAGTTTCCTTCCAGGTGGGAGAGAAACAAGCTCCCATGGCTCATTTCTTTGAAGAGATTGATACTCTTCTTCCATAGCAGCTACCCATCTTGGATCTTGGGAGGATTCAAAGTATGTCTTTGGATCAGAACCAATCATAAGAAAGCATCTCTCAGCTAGAAATGGATCTGAAGGAGAGAGTACAGTTCTTGTATCATGAAGATCAGATCTATCTTTGACAAGATCAATGGTGGAGACAGGAGTAGTGGTGGCCCATGTAGCAATAGGAGATGAAACTATAGGTGCTATATCTTCAGGTTCTTATGGATCTAGATCTAGCATTCACACTTCTTCAAGAGTCTTCTTTTTCTTAATATTCTTTTGTGGATCTTTGCCTTTCAATCAACCTTTTCCGATTCCATGAGCAAACTTGTCATTTGGAAGACCTTCAACCACATTGTTAGCCTACATGTCTTGCAAATGCTTGTAGTTGAGATGTCCAAATCTCTCATGCCGCAATCTGCTTTCTTCATTGGCCTGAGTATGGAGAGAAGATGGCTTGGAGAGTGGTAAGAAGTGGGAAAACTCGTAGAGTTTTCAAGTGTGATTTGCAACTCCCTTTGCAATGATTTTCCCTGAAGCCATGTGTTGTATCTCGACTTCATTTGGAGAAAAGATCACTCTTTCGGGCTCTCCAATATGAGTCATTTGACACAATGAAAGTAAATTTGTTGTGAGAGAAGGAACATAAAGCAAATAAAAAAAGTATCCATGGTCAAGATTGATTCTTCCAATCCCCTGAGAGGAGACTTTTGAATCATTTCCCAACATGATGGAAGGGCCAACTGAGCTTTCGAAGTTGGAGAAGAGATCTTTGGAGGAAGACATATGTCTTGAAGCTCCTGAATCTATGATAAATGAAGAATCTATTGATGCACTTTCCATGAGGGCATGACATCTCTCTTTGTCCTCAGATCTAGAAGGTTTAGTATCAGTATCTATCTTCCTTGCACATGCAGGTGCAAGGAGATTGTTCTTCTCAAGTAACTGATCCATCAAATCTATAGTCTTCTTCATACAAGAAATCTCAGGATGAAATCCTCGATGACAATATGTGCACTTGGATCTCTCTTTCTGAGATTGCTTATTCTTCTTTGAGTTCGAAGCCCCATCTGACTGATATGGAACATCTTTTGGATTTGTATCATTCACTCTCTTTTTCATAAAACTTTTGCTTTCCCTTTGCATTCGCTCTTTTGGCCTCAACAACTGTAAGGGATGAATCCAACTTTGGTTTGATCATTCCCATGGAGATTAACTTCTCCTCCTCTTGTGTAAGAGATTGGATGAAGTCATCAAGTGAGGGAAACTTCCATTTTAGAATGGACATCTTAGCTGACTAAAATGTGGAGACAAAAACTGAGAAGTTTGGCCCCAATTTAGAGAGAATAGAAAGAATGATTTGTTTGTCTTCTTTCACTATCTCATATCTTTTCAACTAAGAAATCAAGATTTTGAACTTGGTTAAGAATGCATTGATGGATTCGAAGCTTTCAGGACTCAAAGAGATGAGTTCATTCTCCAATTTATGACCTTTCAGATCATCTTTATGTCCAAAGAGGGATTCGAGCTTGTCCCAAACCTCTTTTGGATATGTTAGATCGATGACATGGAAGTGAAGATCTTCATAAATTGAGAGAAGAAGTAAGTCTACTGCTTCATCAATCCTGTCCAAGTACTTGGATTTCTCTACTGCACTGAGTGGTTCCACCATAGTTACATTTAGTATCCTTGTGAAGTTCTTGTAACTCATGAAGAGAGCCATGTTATCTTTCCATTCGACATAGTTGGAAGAGGTGAGTTTTAGATCCATTTGAATGGTGAAGGTAGAATTGAAGAAGAATTTGAATGGGTGAATAAACCTGCAAAACAAGAAGAGTTTTATTGATGGAGATTTGCTACACTTCGAATGAGAACTACCTTAGGACACCTGAGCACATATGACTAATTCCTTCACACCTGGCTAGACCTCACTGGATTGCTCCAGTGAATTCAAGGTAATAGCATTAGGATTTGCTATGGAAACTCAGAGGCTTCTGGTGCTCAGGGAAAGATAACTGCTCAAAGAAATGCTGCAACTGCTACTGCTACAATGGCTGCAATTCGAATAGATGTTGACTTCTATGATACCATGTGATAATCTGTAGTAGGATCTAATAGTTGTAACTGTTGAACCCAGAATTGGCCCTTTTTGACCATCATTTATCATCTTCCCTTCCCTTGTCTCACACCAATTACCTTGGCAATTCGACTTATTGTCCTTATCTTATTCCCCAATTTACCAAGGTATGGCCGATTATTGTTTTATTGTATTAATACTTATGATTGTGATGATTAAAGCTGTGCATCCCTTAATTTGTGCTAACATGATGCGATTTATGAAGGTAGTAAGACAAATAGACTGCAGGAAGATCGGAGCTGAACAAGTCATGGAGGAAGGGACGTTCATTGCTTGTAGAAGGTTCCTTGGGGCTCAAATCGTCAATCAAGGCACAGTCGTGGCAGGGCAGCTGTAACATAAAGTGCTATCTTAAGTATGTCGCTGCTCGAATCCAGCTGTGAGCTGGAAGGACCGCCACTCTTGGGACAGTTAATAACTCCTCTCGTATTTGGATATTTCAGTTCTGCCATGCATTGTAACAGCTAGATTATTTAGGGCGCCTGAAGATCAGAGATCTTCATGGCTGCCCAATTATAGGTTTTGATGTTGCAAATTGTATGTATAAATATGTGGGATTGCCTCGACCGAGGGGTTGGACAGCAAACAATTAATTTATCCTGTATTAGCAGCCGAGCCAAAACTGTGTACTCATTCTTCTGTTAATATAAGGAGTTACTTCTGAGTTAAAGAGAGTGTTGTTCAACCAGCGTCTCTGTGTGAAGACTGGGCCCGTCTTCCACAGAGATTGCTGCGTTAATTTAGGATTTCATCTTTCTTGTTGTGTGATGCTTTGTTCTTTCTTTTGTACGCAGCAGCAATATTTATTGTGTGGATTTCTCAGTAACAATTATATTTCCGTGAGATTGGTGAATGGTATCTAATAACAGTCGACTGAGTCAGGTTTGTTTTACACATTTCAATTTCTGTTCACACTCCCGTGTTCATCCTACAGCTGAGACGTAATCCCAGGAGCTCTTACAATTTAGCTTTCCTGTTATGTGTTGATTGATTGATATTTTGCAATTCAGTTTCTTAGAACAGTTGCTTCAATCTCTTTCATTAAAGTTCTAGAGTAATGTTCAGGTCATGCTTTATGATTCTCAGCTTGATTAGATTAGACAAGTGATTATTTTAGAATGCGAATGAGATTTCCTTCTTGCAATCGTTGATTAGATCTGATACCATTTCTTCTTGATGCATGATAGAAAAAGAATTGTAGTATAAGCAGTTAGAAGGCAATTGGGATTGCATAGATTCTTGGGATGAACATGGATGATAGAAGATAAAAGTATTCACTTCTAATGGTTTTGTGTTTAAGCATATATTGTGCACTTGTCCTTTGAAATAAAAAGACTTTCTCGGGTTGACAATAAATTTCATATGCTCTGTGTGTTTGATATTTAATTATCTGCAAGTAGAGTGCTTGACATTTTGGCGTCGTTGCCGGGGAAGGATGAAAATTAAACACTAGTCATTAGTTGATCTGATAATTGCTTTTAGTCAGTCTTTTGGTTGTTTTTGAAATGATCTGCTTCGCATGAATACGAGGAGGGTAAAACGCGATCACCTCCCAACCCCCAAAACTCCACAAATTACTAACAGTGCAGGTGGTTCGGGTCGTGGTCGAGGTCCACCGCTGGGTAGAAGAACATTTATTGACGACCTTGTTGACAAAACTGATTCAGCTGTCAGATCTCGTCAATGGGAGACTCCTATCAAAAGAGGCCCTGCTGATCCTGGAGCGTTAGCATCAGGATCTACAGTGGAAGATACAGGAGCAGCTGTGATTCCTGCATATACTCCTGCTAAAGAAGGAACAGCTGATTCAGCTGTTGCAATTGAAGAGTACGCAGCTGTTACAACTGAAGAGTACGCAGCTGTTACAACTGAAGAATACGCAGCTGTTACAACTGAAGAATACGCAGCTGTTACAACCGAAGAATACACAGCTGTTACAACCGAAGAATACGCAGCTGTTACAACTGAGGTAAGGAACAAAGGAACAAACGAAGGAGAAGATACAGAAGAAAAGATGAATAATGGACATGAGAACGAAGAGGAAGAAGCAGTGGTACAATACCATCATGAAGATGATTCCCCGCCAGAGACTATGGCTACATTGCAATTCCCAATACAGCAGCTAGAGGGGACAGCTCCTATGAAAAACATTTCACCGTCGGTGTTACCCCGCTTCCATGGCAGGGCGGCAGAGGATCCAGACGAATTCCTGTTTGAATTCGATATCCTCTGTCGCAGCTATGATTATGTCACAGATGCTCAAAAGTTGAAGCTTTTTCCTGCCACCCTGAAGGACAATGCATTACGATGGTTCATGAGCCTTGGGGGAGGAACTGTTGCTAATTGGAATAAGATGAAGCAAGTGTTCCTGGAAAAATATCAAGAATATTGCAACACTAGGGACAAAAGGGAGGAGTTATTCAAGATGGTACAGAAGGAGGATGAAAGTTTGGAGGATTTTGTGGAGAGGTTGCTGTACAATGTGCAGAGAGCTGGACAGACGAACATGGGACTAGATGTGATTAAGATAATCCTGCTTCGAGGAATCAGGGACGATTGTTTAGACATGCTAAATTTATTAGGAAAGGGGGATATCTCTAAAGAATCTTTTGAGACAATTGTGGAATTATGTAAGAGATATTCCAGGGGATCTTCTAGGCATAATAAGCAGCATAAACGAGATAAGCTGGAACGTGATGTCTTCGACAGAACTTAGAAGTCATCCAATGGGGGAGCTACACGTGTGGAGATAGGCAATCTTCTTGAAAACTTTAAAACAGAAATGATGAGCTCTATCTCTTCAGAGATTGATGTCTTGAAGGCCAAACAAAGACAGGCAGTGGAGGATCTCACACTAGGTGTGTTTTGTCCCCGATGTAGAAAGACTCATCCACTGAAAGAATGCCCTCTTGACAAAATACAAGTGTGTCAGCTGTGCGAGCTGAACCATGATATGAAAGAATGTCCGACATTACCCCAAGTCAAGGATGTTCTGCAGGCATCAACTCCAGAGGTAGATTCAGCCTACTTCATTGCACAGAAGAAACCCTGGCAACCCCGGAATCAAGGTATGTCTCCCGATTCATTTCCATTTTTGAATAATTTGAATAATTGGAATACTAATATGCAAAATGTGAATACACAATTCCCTTCGAATTATGCTCAGTGGAATTCCCCTCAACCTGCGATGCAAGGTTATAATTCATGGAGTCCTTGGACACAGCCACCACATCAGCCTACTTCATGGTCTCCTGGATGGAGGAACTTCCATCCTGGGAACCAGTTTCCTCAACCACCTCCACCTCAACAGTTACCGTATCCTCCATATCCTCAATTTCATCAATATCCTCAATACCCACATCAGCAGTCGCAACTGCAGCTGCAAAATAATCCTGTTCCTAACTTACCGATACAGCCTCAGCTGCCTGCCCAACCTAACCCTAACCCAAACAATAAAACAGTCCAGCAATTGGAAGCTCTCAATATGCCGGCCTACTCTCTCTCCCCTGTACCTTGTAATGATATTCGCTTACGGTCTGGAAAGATAGTAGAACGTGTAACTTCAGAAAATATTCCACCATCTGAGCATGACAAAGAAGAGAGCTCCCAGCATCCATCTGATCTGGTTCCTAACACTGAAGGTGCTGAGCATCCCTCAGATGGGACGGATGAAACATTAAACAATAAAGTGGATAACACACAGCCTACCCAGCTGGTAAGGCAACCACCATACCCTGAGAGATTGATGCTGCCACAAAGAGGGGGGCAACCTCAGTTCAATCTCTTAGGAGAATTGAAGAACCTTTATGTTAAGATTCCCCTTTTACAAGCTCTTCAGGATGTACCTATTTATGCTAGAACTGTTCGGGACCTGTGCACTAAAAGACCGGGAAGGAAACCCAGAGATCCTCCTACTGTTCATGTTATAGGGAATTTATCCGCTTTAATGACTGGAAAAACCCCTATAACTAAGTATGAGGATCCCGGCAATCCTACTGTCACTGTACACATAGGACAAACGCAGATACCCAACGTACTTGTAGATTTAGGAGCTGCGATCAATGTTATAACAATGGAGACTGTAAAGAAGCTCGGATTCACCAATATTAGACCGACCCCTACTATCTTAGAATTGCCAGACAGATCCACCATCAGACCCGAAGGGATTTTGGACGACCTTGTTATTTCAGTAGACTCATGGGAATATCCTGCCGACTTTCTGGTATTACAACCAAAATCACAGCTGGGGGGACATCCATTGATTTTGGGGAGGCCCTGGTTGGCTACAGCTGATGCTTGCATCAGCTGTCGATCAGGATCTATGACTATATCTGATGGCATGGAAACCAAAAACCTCACCCTGTACCCTCCAGCACGGCCGAGTCTAGAAACTGAAACTTCCCTTTGGATAGAACAGGAAGAGGAGGAAGATGTTCAGCCATTACTAACAATAGGGAAGGCACTAACATTTAAAAACGAAACAGAAGACGATGCCATTAATAATTTCATTAGCGAACCTGCTTCAGTAGATAAGGAAGTTTATCAACTCCTGAACAGTACCCTTGGGAAGGAAGAACAAGAACAGCTTACGGAGGAAGCACTAGTCAATGATACAAACATAATCCCAGTCTTGAAAAACTCCAGAAGCATTCCCATTGAGGTAGAGCCTGGAAAAACTTTGAACATCAACCCTGGTCTCTCCTCAGAAGAACAGATGCGCCTAACCAATCTCTTGAAGGAACGCAAGGGGGCATTCGCCTGGGAGTATACAGACATGAAGGGTATTCCTTCTAGTCTGTGCACTCATCATATTTATATTAAAAACGACTCCCGGCCTGTATGTCAACCCCAACGACGCATGAACCCCAATCTGAGGGATATAGTGAAGGAAGAAATCCAGAAACTCTTGGAAGCAGGATTCATCTATCCTATCTCAGATAGTGAGTGGGTTTCCCCACTTGTAATTGTACCCAAGAAAAATGGTAAATGGAGAGTCTGTGTCGATTATAGGGAGCTGAACAAAGCTACACAAAAGGATCATTTTCCTCTGCCCTTTATTGACCAGGTACTTGATACCCTATCTGGGAAGAAGTTCTTCTCCTTCCTGGATGGGTTCAGTGGGTACAATCAAATTCAGATTGCTCCAGAGGATCAGGATAAGACCACCTTCACTTGCCCTTGGGGAACGTTCGCCTACAGGGTGCTTGTCACGTCCCCTCCCATCCAACCTGCTAGATGGAGAGGATCGTGACGGTTAAACCGGGCATCTAGCCCCCATATCCATTCATTAAACAAGCATTCAAATTCAAATGAATAAAAATATATACATACACAAATGCATAACAGATGTGATATTAAACTGGGCGTCTAGCCCTATGAAACGTTTAATCATAAGCATGAACAGAATATAACAGAGATAGATGGAACTGTATGGTTTTAAGAAAATCACAGCGGAATATTAAGAATTTCACATCCATCATACATTTAAGATGTTCATCAAATAAGTAATTGCAATTTAACACAAGAGAATACTTATCTTATACAAAAGTAATCCCACGCAACTGGCTATGCAACTGCAACGTTCCACCCAACCGTAGGCCAGTGTGCTCCTCAATCTCTCAGCACCACTGCCACCCCCGAGCTGGGCATGATCTCTACAAGGAACCAGGGAACAGCAGACTCACACATAGCCAAGCATACACCAAGATGAGCCAATCCAATCTGCAATTGGGTTTATCAGGCTGCTAGGACATGGCAGGGAAGAATTGCTAAGCTAGTATGCTCAACCACAGAGCTGAGGATGTCCCTCCCAGATCTATTCAGCTTGGCACTCACAATGCCTACACACCCAACACAAGGAAGTATTCTCTTCACTGCCACACAGTCCCTCAAGCCATACCTCCCTTTCTAGTGCTCTCAGGGTGTGCATAGAAAAGTATCCAAGCCCTCTTGATCTTCTTGAGAGGCTACACCCTCTACTAGGTTTATCAAGCCAGTTCTATCCACTACCAGTCCAAAAATTCAGCTCACAGGTTCAAACCAAAAACGAGAATGCACACAACAGCAGAACACCATTATGGGGCAAGACAAAACGTCTTTACAGTGACAGGCAGGAAAATGATCCCCTAGGCTTCAGAAAAACGTGGGGAGGTTTGGAGAAAACCCCAGGTAGCAGAAAACGTTTTTAGGAAAAACGCCCATGGCAAATCGGGGACAAAACGAACTCCCTACAGTCCCAAATCGCACCCCCTCCTTCCCAGCTACTATCCAAAACCAAAAACGGGTTTTTGGGTAGGGAGAACCCTGCGTTTTTGCTCAAAAATGTGACTGTAACTCCCAGCCTTCTCTACCTGCGTGAATGCCTGAAGACTACCCATTCCCCATGGCTTTGGGCACCATTTCGTGGGTGGTTTCTTGCCCCTCAAGCAAAAACACGATTTTTCAAGTTGATGGCTTGCCCATGCACGAAAATGGCTTGCCCATACTCTTTCATTCCCTAGGCATTAACTGCCTTAACCAATTTCTTGGAAAAATTAAATGATTGGGTACATGAGACAAAATGGGTAGTTGGTGGTTTATGGGTTTCCCCATTGACACATGGATTAATACTATTGGCTCAAGGGTTTGAATAATTTCCCTCCCTATTCCTTGTAGAACCATGCCCCATCTCTTTTGTTGCATTGCATAGCTAGTTGTGGGTATTTTTCATTAAAATTCGTATTTACATGATGTCTTATATACATTGTGCCCATCTCGCACAAGAACCATAGGCATCTATTTTAATTGCCGATACATAAACGCTAAATCAATGGTGGGGCCTTGGCCTTGAGCTCCTCACCATGATTAAGTTACAATATTTACATCATTTACAAAGGGGGTCAAAATGGGGACGTGACAGTGCTTCCCTTTGGATTGTGCAATGCACCTGCAACGTTCCAAAGAGCTGTGATTGGCATATTTTCTGAATTGGTAAATGATAGCATGGAAGTTTTTATGGATGATTTTACTCCTTATGGCAGGGATTTTGAGGAAGCACTGGAAAATTTGAAGAAAGTTTTAATTCGCTGTGAACAGGCTCGCCTCTCACTAAGCACTGAAAAATGCCACATGATGATGAGTGAGGGGGTGGTATTAGGACATTTCATCTCTACTGACGGTATTCAAGTGGATCCTTCAAAAATTAAGGTGATAAAGAATATACCAACTCCTTCAACTCAGAAAGAGGTGCGAAGTTTTCTGGGACATGCTGGGTATTACAGGAGATTCATAGAAAACTTCTCCAAACTTGCTTCTCCTTTGTTTTCATTGTTAATGAAGGACGCACAGTTTGTATGGAGTACAGCATGCCAGACAGCATTTGATAAGCTTAAAGAGAAACTGTCCACAGCCCTTATTCTAAGGGGACCTAATTGGACCATACCTTTCCACATTTCTTCAGATGCTTCTGATACCGCCATTGGAGCAGTACTAGGACAGCAGGATGGTCAAGTACCTTATGCTATTTATTATGTTAGTAAAAACTTAGCCCCTGCTGAACTAAATTATACTGTTACTGAAAAAGAATTCCTTGCTATTGTTTATTCTATTAATAAGTTTTGGCATTACATTACTGGGTATCCTACATTTGTGCATACTGACCACTCTGCCATTAAGTATTTAATGAATAAACCTGTCACTAATGCCAGAGTAACCAGGTGGCTTTTATTATTACAGGAATTTGATATTACTATTATAGATAAACCTGGAAAAGAAAATGTTGTTGCTGATTTTTTATCACGATTTACTAACAGTGATGACAGTTCACCTGTTGAGGATGCTTTCTCGGATGAACACTTATTCGCACTCTCAGCTCATTCACCCTGGTATGCAGACGTTGCTAATTATTTGGTTGCAGGGAAGCTTCCGCCACATATGTCTAAATGAGAGAAAAGAAAAATAATTCAGCAAAGTGCCAGGTATTGTTGGCTCAAGGGCCATCTCTTTTACACAGGACCTGATCTTGAGATTAGAAGATGTGTACGGGAAGATGAGATCTTTCATATACTGAAGGCCTGTCATGATGAACCTTGCGGAGGACACTTTGCAGACAAAAGAACAGGGCATAATGTGTTGCAGATGGGCTATTATTGGCCGACACTGTTCAGAGATGCTAAAAGATATGTTCAGTCCTGTGACAGCTGCCAAAGGATGGGCCAACCTAATAAGACAGATCAGATGCCTTTACAGCCCCAAGTGGTATTAGAACCGTTTGATAGATGGGCATTGGACTTTGTTGGTCCTATCAACCCTCCTTCCAAACAAAAGGTTTACATTTTGGTGTGTACAGATTACATGACCAAGTGGGTAGAAGCTGTAGCTTTGGCTAAGGCAAATGACCAGGCAGTGATTGATTTCCTGTACAGTGAAGTTTTTACCCGTTTTGGGGTACCAAAGGAAGTAGTTACCGATGGGGCACCACAATTTATTTCACACCAATTTGAATCCTTGCTCCGGAAGTATCATGTGCAGCACAAGATAGCTTCACCTTATCATCCCCAGGCCAATGGTCAGGTGGAAAGCACTAATAAAGTTATCGAAGCAATCCTTACTAAAACAGTTAAAAGCCATCGAAGGGATTGGGCTGACAGGCTTCCAGAAGCACTGTGGGCATATCGCACGACTTGGCGTAAAACCACGGGCTTTTCCCCTTATGATTTGGTATATGGAAAGAGTGCCATTTTTCCAATTGAATTTGAGATCAAGACCCTGAAAACAGCCATTGAAATGAACCTGGATGTAACAGAAGCCCAGAAAAGAAGATTGAATCAATTAAATGAGTTGGATGAGAAACGATTAGCTGCAGTAGACCAGACTGTGCTGCTTCAGCAATAGAGATCTAATTGGCATGACCGATTCATCAAAAAGAAAATCTTCCGTGAAGGAGACTGGGCACTATTATATGACTCCAGATTCAAGAAGGATTTTAAAGGGAAATTACGCACAAGATGGCTGGGTCCATATTTGGTTGACAGGGTATTTGACAACGACACTGTTCGCCTGGTCACCATTGATGAAAACCGTATACCATTACTTGCTAATGGCCACAGACTGCGACTGTATCGTAAGCCCATTTCGAAAGATGCATTCATTTCACAGATTGCTGCTGATCCAAACTATCAATTGGCACCAGAGCAGGAACATTTCTCTACCTTTGCCAAATCTTAAACTGAAAATTATATTTGCTGTACATAAATAATGTCTTGCTGTAGCGTATAGTTGTCGTTTTCTTTCTCTTTGCATTTGATCTCTTTGCTTGCTGTCGTTTTTAAAAAAAAAAAAAATTTCAGGGAAGCGCTAGGAGAACGACCAGTTTGGGCCCGTAATGAAAATCGCCCTGTGCTGTCCTTGTGTTAAAAAAAAAAAAAAAAAAAAAAAAAAAAAATTCGATAGCTGCAACATATTTTCCGGCAGCTGCAACATATATTCCGGCAGCTGCAACATATTTTCCGGCAGCTGTATATCCTTTTCCGGCAACCATATTCTCCTTTTCCCGGTAGCCATAATGCCCTTTTTCCGTCAACCGTCAATCTTTCCCGACAGCTGCAATTTCGGCAGCTGCAACATCGGCGGCTGCAACTCCAGTTTCTGCGGCTGCCACCTCATCTTCCCCATGGTTGCCACCTCATTCACCAGCTATTGCCACCTCATTTCCCACGGCTGCCATCTCATTTTCCGCATCTGCCACTCCATTTTACCCACGGCTGCCACTTCATTTCCCAGCAACTGCCATTTCATTTCCCGGTAGCCGTAATGTCCTTTTTCCGTCAGCCGTCAATCTTCTTCGGCGGCTGCGACTTCGGCGGCTGCAACATCAGAAGCTGTAACATCTTTTTCCGTAGCTGCCACCTTATTTCCTAGCGGCTGCCACTTCATGGCCATTTTATTTCCCGGTAGCCGTAATGTCCTTTTTCCGTCAGCCGTCAATCTTTTTCGGCAGCTGCAACTTCGGCGGCTGCGACTTCGGCGGCTGCAACATCGGAAGCTGCAACATCTTTTTCCCGCAGCTGCCACCACATTTTCCAGTGGCCGCCACCTCATTTTCCAGTGGCTGCCACCTCATTGACCACTCACTGCCACATCATTTCCCTGCAGCTGCCATTTCTTTCCAGCGGCTGTAACATATTTCCCATAGTCGTAAAATCTTTTCTCGCCCGCTGTAAGTTTTTTTTTCCCGCCGCCGTAAAACTTTTCCGTGATAGCCGTAATTTTCCCCGATATCGTAAAAATTTTTCCCGGCTGCCATGAATTCTTTTCCGGTGACTGCAACTTCTTTCCCGCCAGCTGCAACAAGCTTTTTCATCGGCCGTGTTATCATTTCTTTGGCAACTTGCAGTGGTAACTCCCGTGTTAACAGAAGAATTGCTGCAACCTGCTAATCATGATGCTGATTCATCCCAGTTCCGCCGGCGAACTCATCATTTTAACCCCGAGGATGCGATGCCTTGTGTTTCACCGACGAAGGAAATTAGTGCCTTATCCTAGTCATCATGATCCCACGGCTGACTGTGCACGCGTCCGGCTTCGTGACGTCACCAACTGCATACTCCACCAGTTTCCGCAGCCTTCCGGCGCACAGTTTTATGAGGTATGGCTTTCATTTATCACGTGATTAAGTATTGATATCATTTAAACGAGATTGGCCGTACCTTCAATCGTACCACCATTTATACCTTATTAAACCTTTCCCTCGTACGACGTAATACTAATAACTGCCACCTTCCCCAATTCGGCATGAAAATTTTAAACTCTCTGCGCTTAACTTTCCGAATTAGCTCATTCGCTCAACGTCTCCGCTCAACGATTCGTGCATTCTCTGTGCTGCAACTTCCATTCTGGGATCCTGTACTCTGTCGAATAGCAGTTTCATCTTGCAGCCAGGACCATGGGCATTCCAGTTCACCATGAACCTTTCAATACCAGGGAACTTAGACGGAATCTGCAAGTTCTGGCCATTTTTCAAGCTGCTGGCTGGGTCGAGTTCTTTGAACGATTGGATGGATTTGATCGGGACGCAGCCCTGCAATTTGCCTTGAATCTTACTAAAACACACTCCACGGTGTGGGGGCTGTGTATAGATGTTTCTGAGGTCATTATATCCGAGGTTACAGCTATCCCGATGGTGGGAAAACCTTGGTTTAACCGTCGAGTCCCTGCAACGGTTGCACGGGAAGAATTTTTACTTCCAGGGGAGCAAGTTGAAGCATCCAGGAGAGGGATTGCACTGAAGTCATTGCCGCAGCCATGGGACCAGGTTGCTGTCTTCCTCAAGAAGTACATTACCTGCGAAGGTAGATACCAAACTGTGTACAACTCTGAACTTCCTTTGCTTTCTCATCTCCGTCATGGCATTTTGTTGAATATTCCATTTTATTTATTGCACGACTTGCGCCATATGGCAACATTTGTTCAGTCTGCAAAGCACCCATTATCTTCCCTCACCCACCATGGCCTTATTAAGTTAATTATTGTAAGAACCCTGGCCCAACATAATATAACATGGGAGCAATTCATTACCCGACCACAGCAACCTGTTCCCTTGAGGGTCATCCCATTGCAGCAATTACCGGTTCCGCCACAACAGGAGGACCTGAGTTCCTCCAGTGAAGTTGGGGGGAGGGATGAAACGGAAGAAGAACAACAGGGGGCACAGGCAGGACCATCCGGGGTGGATAAACAGGGGGCACGGGCAGGACCATCCGGGGTGGATAAAACCACAGAGGAAGAACAAACAGGGGCACAGGCAGATCCATTTGAGGTGTATGAATCCCCAGCACAAGCGGAACTAGTGGGAGATGACACTGCATTTGAAGGAGAGCGAGGGGAAGCACAAACAGAGCCATCAGGCGATAATGTAGATGAAACCCTCGCGGAAAACCTAGATAACAGGGAAGCTCCGACAGCAGAAGGTGAAATTGGAGCAGCATCAAATGCTGCGACAATGGAACCTGAAGATGACGGAGCCAGAGCAATGGAAGAAGATATTGAGCTGGTCACAATCGACTCTTCACCGGAGTGGGTAGGAGGAGCAGCTGTGATTGAAGAAGAACAGCATGGGGGGCAGGGAAATATTCCTTTAACTTCAGTTTTGCCCCCCTATATTCCAGCTCCACAAGAAGAAACACCACAAAAAGGAAAGTCACAAAAGAAAATGCCACAGAAAAGGAAGAGGGCCACCAATGAGTTTGATTTAGTGGCACCAATCAGAAGGAAACGAACTCGATCAATCATAGCAGCAGAGGCAGCTAGAACAAAATGGGCAACCTTAGAAACACAGGTTGAACCACCAATCCTTACACCAAAACCGAGGGATGCTCCACAAAGGCCAGTGGAGGAAGAACCTGAAATTGAGGGACTCTTGTATGAGAATGCAATGCTGAAAGAGGACCTCCAAGCACTTAGAAAGGAGCTGGAAACATGGAAGGAAATCTGCAGAAAGCAGGGTGGAAGAAAGATGTATACATTAATAGAGGCTGCAGACCAAGTGGAGGAATCAGCTTCTGTTGGAGCTGGAGAAAAGGATGAGCGAATACTCTGCCCCACCTGTGGGGAGATCTTTGAGGAAGCAGGCCATAAAATTTTACTTAGCACCTATTCAGCACAACAGCCTGTAGCCATAGAAGGGAAAGTAGTGGAGAAAGAAGGTGCTGTTACACAAGAACCGACACCTTTAAACATCCTTGCTGCAGCTGCCACTTCCCATGATGCAAAAGTTATAGAACAGATGGGAGAAGAACAGGGAGTGGAGGATGCCCTGGAAATTTATGAGGAATGTATGGCAATCCCAAAATGCTCCCACAACATAGAAATCATAGAACAGATGGGAGAAGAACGGGAAATGAAGGATGCTCTGGAGCTTATAAAAGAATATAGTGAGACTCCAGAATGTTCCCTTGATACAGAGATCATGGAGCCGAAGGATACTCTGGAGGATAGTGAAGAATTTTGTGCTGTAACCCCAGAACGTTCCCAGGACACAATAATTTTAGAAGAAGAAACGGAAAGGCAGGACAGTGATAAGTTGGAACAGGATGCTGCAACACAAGAACCAGCAACCCTGAATAGGACTGTCCAACCGGCTGAGCAGACAGTAGAAGAAGCTGGGACAGAGGATACTTTGGCATTCAATGATGAACTCTGGGTTGTAACCCCAGAGAGCTCCCATGATACAGAACTCATAGAAGAGGAGCTGCAGCAGAAGAAGGATGAAGAGGTAAGCCAGGATGTTGTTACACAAGAACCAACATCCTTGGAGGCTGCAACAAAAACTCCTGAATTACAGCTGGGAGATAACCTGGGAGTGGATATCATCCCTGACACACAGTGGAGTGACAATGAACAGGTACAGACACCATGCTCAGGTGACACTGAAATCTTGGAGGAGGAGCTGCAAATTGAAAAGGATATTCAGTCTCAGCAGCAGAATGACAAAGAAGACACTGTTACACAAGAACCAGTGTCTCCAAAAGCAATGAAGGTAGCTGCTGAAGATGGGTTAAAGGATGTTGCTGTTACACAAGAACCAGCAACTCTCCTGTTAACATTAGATGCGCTGGAAGACACTGTCCCACAAGAACCAATGATTCCACCTCCTACAGGTGTCATTGAGTTGGATTCAGATTGAGGGTGTCTTTTCAACTTCCCCAGGCATAGCATAAGAGAACTGCAGAAAGATTCCCACCACACCAAGTGCATTCTCAGATATCAGCAAGTAGCAGTGGAAGGGAAACAGTGAAGTTGGAAGATGCCGGGTTGCTCACAGAAGCTTTTCAAAAAGGTAGATGAGGTGCCTGATTTACCTACATTCCTTCCTCTCTCTTGGACAGAGCTCAGTTCAAGATTTAGATGCAGGTTGTTGCATGAGGACATGCAACAGGGTAGTTGGGGGGAGATGTTGAGCCCAGAATTGGCCCTTTTTGACCATCATTTATCATCTTCCCTTCCCTTGTCTCACACCAATTACCTTGGCAATTCGACTTATTGTCCTTATCTTATTCCCCAATTTACCAAGGTATGGCCGATTATTGTTTTATTGTATTAATACTTATGATTGTGATGATTAAAGTTGTGCATCCCTTAATTTGTGCTAACATGATGCGATTTATGAAGGTAGTAAGACAAATAGACTGCAGGAAGATCGGAGTTGAACAAGTCATGGAGGAAGGGACGTTCATTGCTTGTAGAAGGTTCCTTGGGGCTCAAATCGTCAATCAAGGCACAGTCGTGGCAGGGCAGCTGTAACATAAAGTGCTATCTTAAGTATGTCGCTGCTCAAATCCAGCTGTGAGCTGGAAGGACCGCCACTCTTGGGACAGTTAATAACTCCTCTCGTATTTGGATATTTCAGTTCTACCACGCATTGTAACAGCTAGATTATTTAGGGCGCCTGAAGATCAGAGATCTTCATGGCTGCCCAATTATAGGTTTTGATGTTGCAAATTGTATGTATAAATATGTGGGATTGCCTCGACCGAGGGGTTGGACAGCAAACAATTAATTTATCCTGTATTAGCAGCCGAGCCAAAACTGTGTACTCATTCTTCTGTTAATATAAGGAGTTACTTCTGAGTTAAAGAGAGTGTTGTTCAACCAGCGTCTCTGTGTGAAGACTGGGCCCGTCTTCCACAGAGATTGCTGCGTTAATTTAGGATTTCATCTTTCTTGTTGTGTGATGCTTTGTTCTTTCTTTTGTACGCAGCAGCAATATTTATTGTGTGGATTTCTCAGTAACAATTATATTTCCGTGAGATTGGTGAATGGTATCTAATAACAGTCGACTGAGTCAGGTTTGTTTTACACATTTCAATTTCTATTCACACTGCCGTGTTCATCCTACAGCTGAGACGTAATCCCAGGAGCTCTTACAATTTAGCTTTCCTGTTATGTGTTGATTGATTGATATTTTGCAATTCAGTTTCTTAGAACAGTTGCTTCAATCTCTTTCATTAAAGTTCTAGAGTAATGTTCAGGTCATGCTTTATGATTCTCAGCTTGATTAGATTAGACAAGTGATTATTTTAGAATGCGAATGAGATTTCCTTCTTGCAATCGTTGATTAGATCTGATACCATTTCTTCTTGATGCATGATAGAAAAAGAATTGTAGTATAAGCAGTTAGAAGGCAATTGGGATTGCATAGATTCTTGGGATGAACATGGATGATAGAAGATAAAAGTATTCACTTCTAATGGTTTTGTGTTTAAGCATATATTGTGCACTTGTCCTTTGAAATAAAAAGACTTTCTCGGGTTGACAATGAATTTCATACGCTCTGTGTGTTTGATATTTAATTATCTGCAAGTAGAGTGCTTGACAGTAACAAGCCTCACAAAACAAACTCTCAATAAGTGCAGAGAAGAAGAGAAGAATGCACTCAATAATCACTCATGAACACAAAAAATGGAGAATAGCAGTATCATACATCAGTTGTGAGCTGGCACTGTGAATAATGAATACAATCATACAATAACTGTGTAGAATTCAAGTTAACCAAGGAGGTCATTCAAATCATGCTCAAAGTCTAGCTTGGATAACATTGGAGACACCATCCAGTCAATAGTATCAGTCATAAATGGTAATAGTTAGTCAAGTGAGTCTAACTGAGTCTAACAAAACCATCTAGGCATGAAACAGGGGATGGCGACTCTAAGGAGGGCACATGAGGCTATCAGAAGATCAAGTGGCACTCCATAACTAGCTAACTAGGATCTACAAAAAGTTAGCATGAGAAATCAGTGGAAGAACTACTCAATCAATGCACTAACTGACTATCATACTCCTGGTAGGTGAGATAAGGCGCTCTAACTGAATGACAACTGGTGGTAGGTGAGCAAAGGCACACATGTCATGCAAAAGAGTCAAATAGGGCGCATTAGGTAGGTAGGAGGGCTACTAGGGGCTGAAGACAGGCTCTAGGGAGTTAAAAATAGGCTCTAGTTGCTGGGAGGACTGGATGCAAATGCATGTAGATGATTGGATGCATGCAAAATGCATGCAGACATGCAAATTTGAAAAATGATGGTGAGGATATTCCAACAGTCAAATCCCCCAATAGTCCACTGTGTTGGAGAAAACTTCCTATGGCTTGGGGTAGACCACAATAGACAGTTGACTACCAGAAATTAACTCAATTCTCAGTACTGTGCTATATAAATGACAATGCTAAGATAATGAAGAATATAACCAACCTCAATCCAAATGTTTGATGTAGATCCCTGTTGGAACTTTCAATCCATGCACTTGAATCTGCAAATTAGTCTTGGCAGCCAATATACAACAAGCACATATAATATATAAATGAAATTAACATCATCAATAGCAATGGTCCATGATATTATAAGCAAATGCAACCCAATGTAATACAAAAAGCATTCACAACATTAATGGACGAGGATATGAGTATTTCTATTAATAAACAACAAGAAGTACAATGTGATACGACCTCTTGTCGGCAACTAATCTGAACCAAGATCTGGGTCAATCCACTTGTGCCTCCACCACTTCAATCCTCCATGGGATGTCAAACTCAAAATATGATAGGAGTTTCGAAGGTGAACATAAAGGGTTCACAACTACAAGGATCAATGAGTGTAGACTCAAGATAGGGCAAAAATACACTAGAGTTCTCTTGCTCTCCTTTCTCCTCTTGTCCATAAGCCATGTGTGCTCAATATATAGTCCTCCCAAAGGTAAGTGAAAGGACACATCGAGGCGTTTCGGGGCAAATGGAGGGACAAAGGTCACCCTATGACCGCTTTTTGGGAGTAAAATGTAATAAACTAGTGATTTTTACCATTTTACATGCTACCCGCGGGTTATAGTGATGCAACTCACGGGTACGCCCACTGTAGTGATGCAGCTAGCGTACAGAGGAAAAAATAGGAAAATTATGTGTCTGAAGGATATAAAGGGGATCTGAGTCATTGGGATGGATCCTGCAGGCCAAAGAGTGCTGATGCTCACAAAGTGGAAAATTACGCTGTAACAGATGCCCCCTAATGTGCGAGGTTAGAGACTGATGCTACGATGGCCGAAATACATTATAAATCTCAGAAGTAGAGTGATGGAGACACAAGTGGAAGGAACAACTCACTCGTCATAATACAATAGTATCCTTGAATACATGTCAGTATAGTACAACAATATGATACAATGGCCATGAATAGGTAGTACATAATGAATAGATGTCATAAGTGATCATAGCCATGATCCCTCTACAGTAAGATATGGTTTCCTGCTGAAAAGGAAACAACTGGTGCAAACTGGAGGTACAAACTGCTGATATCTGAGAGATGATATCTCAGATGTAAAGTCATAATCATAAGTAGCATAATGAATGCCACTATCGCTTGGGGTCTTCTACACAAGTATTCGATGGTGCAAGTCCCATCAAGTGAATAAAGGGGTTGTGGTCGAACCTGATGTGACATCGTCTGATTACTGGTCAATGATGTATACCGTTAACAGATGCGAGATAACCCACCAATAATGAAAATGGGCATCAAGGCACAAAGTACTATCATCGGAGTGTGAATAGATGTGTTGAATTCGAACACTAGGATGAATCCATCGATGAGGGGACATTGATGTATTACCAAAACTGTCGATGGCGAGAGAACTTGCCACTAATGACTGCAAGCCTCAAGGTACTCAACCGAACTCTAAGCCTCAAGTCCCGGAATAAATGGGTTGAAGTTGACGGAACGAGACTCGCTGGAAGGAGGGCACTAAGGCATCCCCCATCAACCAACATGTGGTACCAGCTATGCTGAAAGATTTGGAAGATCTCTGATGAAACAGATTGACTCCATAAGGATGGCTGACATGCAATAGTCAAGAGATCTGAGGAGTGGCCGACTTTGGTTTCAGGACTTCCTTTGAACAAGAGCATGAGTAGATGGATAGACTCAGGCAAATAGACTCAATATAGACTATGCGATGTAGGAGGCACCACAAAGGGCTCCATAATAACTGGAAGCTTAGCCAATTGATGGAGTAAAATGAGAAACAAGTACAGCTCCTAAGGTCCAACTATAGTCCCAACTCATAATGTATGGAGTGTTATGAATGCTCTGTTCAAAGGAGACACAATAGCTGCCAACTAGAAGTAGTAACCATAATCCCGTTCGGCTTTTTGGAATATTTGATTTTTTTGGTCTTTTTCATATTTGGAAAATATTGAAAAAGAATAAAATTGCTTATAGTACAACAAGTGAGGGAACGAGTGTCAAATAGCGAGCAAACTAGTCCCAAGCAGTGGAACATACCTATGATCAATGCAAGGAAGCATGCAGGATGTGGACACTCGGGGGGGAGGTTCCCTCAAGGTCAAAAGGTCATCAAATTGTGAAGGACAAATGGAAGCTCTGCAAGGCTTGACAGGTAAAAGTGCTCAGGCACATGGCTAATAAGTGAGTAAGCGGGAGCCGGCACAAGGCTCAAGCGACAAGCAGGATAATGCAATGCAATCACAACTCGACATAAAAGGGAAGTCCTTTTTCGTAAAGTTAGTCTCCTCACCCGAAAAAGTGTAAAACAATGAGAGAAGAACTCTTCTAGTCATGTATGACTAGAGTATACCTTTTTTGTAATTAATCCACAAAGGTCCGGAAAAGGGGTAAACTTATACCTAAGTGAATGTCGCTTCAAATCCTTTAACGAGTCTGAAATGACAAGTATACTCAACAATCTTGTTTGATTTGAAAAAGTCTAACAAGGGCTTAAAAAAGACTTTATAAAAATGTTTTTCGCAAAGGTTTAACAAGCCCAAAAAAGTAAACTCGTGACCTCCTTACTGTTTTTAACGAGCTCAAAGGAGAGATGGAAGAATGCTCATAACCTCCTTACTGTTTTTAACGAGCTCAAAGTAAAGGTGGAAGAATGCTCATAATGGGGGCAGACGAGTGTCAGGGACATGTAAGACTAGTTCCAAGCGCATGGAACAAAGCTATGCATAATGCAAGGAACATGAGAAAGATAAGGACACTCAGGGGGTGTCTGTGAATTCAGATGGCAAAAGGTTCAAATGCATCATAACAATGGGGAGGCCTAAACCTATATCAAGGTTCTGAATATGCCTTCCATGACCGAAGAAAATGTTGAAAAGGACCAGTAAACAAGTATAAGTCCAGCTAAGAATCTTGTCTCCAAGAAACATAAGTACTAAGATCATCTCTAAAATGTATGTAAAGAAAAATCTGATACAGGTGTTACACAGAAATCTTCCACCCTGTGAGCATCAGCATTCTTTGGCCTGTAGGATCCATTTCAGTGACTCAGATCCATTTTCATCCTTCAGTGATACCAGTCTACCCTATTTTTGTTCCTACCCGCATGTTGCATCACTATAGCATGCGTACCCGTGAGTTGCATCCCTATATCCCGCGGGTATCAAGTAAAATGGTAAAAACCACTATTTTATTACTTTTTACTCCCAAAAAGCAGTCATTGGGTGACCTTTGTCTCTCCATCTACCCAAGTAATGTCTCGATGAGTCCTTTCACCTACCTTTGAGAGGACTATATATTGAGCACATATGGCTTATGGATGGGAGGAAGAAGAGAATAGTAAATGCACTCTAGTGGATTTTTTCCCTATCTTGAGTCTACACTCATTGATCCTTGTAGTTGTGAATTAGTTATGTTCACCTTCCAAACTCCCTGCTAGTTTGAGTTTTCCTTTCATGGAGGATTGAAGTGGTGAAGGCACAAGTGGATTGATCTAGATCTTGGTTCAGACTGGTTGCCGGCAATAGGTCGTATCACTTTGTACTTCTTCTTGTTCATTAATAGAAATACTCATATTCTCGTCCATTCATGGTGTGAATGTCATTTATCATACATTGGGTTACATTTGCTTATGATATTATGGACCATTGTTATTGATAATGTTAATGTCATTTATATATCACATGTACTTGTTAGATATTGGTTGTCAATACTAATTTGCAGATTACAAGTGCTTGGATGTGAGTGGATTGAAAGATCCAATGGGGATCTACCTCAAACGTTGGATCGAGGTTGGTTACATTTCTTCATTATTTTAACATTGTCATTTATAATAGCATTGTTTTGAGAATTGAGTAGATTTCTGGTAGTCATCTGCCTGTTGTGGTATTCCCAAGCCATAGTGAGTTTTCTCCAATACAGAAATGGTGACTCCGCTGGGGAAAACATCCATGTTTGGGAATTTTTTTGAGCATTAGTCCATAATTAGAGTTGTTGTTTATCGAAGCTTTGTGTCACTGATTGGCTGTTAAGATACATTGTAGAAAACTTGCTTTTTCTGAGCCTCTAGACTCTTTATTTGACCATTTTCTTTTCCTCACCTGCGGGCTGGCTTAGTTCTGCCCACGTATACCCTCCTTTGTTTACACTATTGCTTGTTGGTACCCGCAGGTATTCCTTTGATGGTAGCGTGTAACTCTGGCTTTTGTTGGTCTATGGCTATTGGTTGTTGCTGGGTGAGTTTGGTTGGTTCCCGAGTCTTTGTTGGCCTCTTTCTTGACTATTTCATGCCTTGGTTGTGACCAGATCTCTTCGTTTCTCTTCATTGAGCCTTCTTGGTTTTTTACCAATATTTGGTTTTAGCCTCTTGGTTCCTTCCTTTTGAGCAATTTCTTTTGGCTGATTCTTGCTGTTTAGGATCTGTTGGGTTGTCTTAGTGATCTTATCGGCACTTTAGTGACTGAATGGTAGGATTTTGCTTGCATTTTTTCATTCCATATACATTGAAAAAATACAAATATATTCATCTAGTTTTTTGCATTTTCCTTTTTGTTTATAAGAGAAAATACAAAAATATTTTATTTCCATGTATTGCATTTTGCATTGAGTGCTTGTTGCCTTCATTTTAGGTTCTGCTTATGCATTAAAAAGATAAAAGTTTGCATATTTATTTCGGAATTGTTGGTTGATTTTGCATATTAGTGACATTGTTTTATTAGATAGATGAGTCTAGGATTGGATGATGTTGCATACTATTGAGTCTACACATTACTAGTTTCACGACCATATCCCTTGAGTAATCACAGCCACTAAAATTAACGCTTAATCATAAAATTGATTAGACTTATTTTATTTATAGGGTACACCAACTAGCATAGGTTTAGAGTCTTGGAATAGATCATTGTGAGTTAACAATCCAAGACTACTGAATGAAACATTAGGTGTCTGACTAGGGAGTGGAGGAATCCATGGTATAGATCAGTATTATCAGGAAAGCTCTACTCAATCCAGAGTTAAGCACGAGGTCACGAGAGGTTGGTTGAGGAGATATCCCTCTGATACCGGCTGAACGTGGGAGATATATCCAGGATTTGTTCGTATTTGGGGGTACCGGAGGTTCATCCTCTTGTGCTTCGGGCTTAGCTACCCTGCCCATACGACGGGTCCCACCTGTGACTGTCCCCCTGAGCATTGGTTATATTGCGGTAAACATAGTTGCCTTACCTAGGTACCGCACAGGGTACTTGCAGTGGTTATGCTGTTTGTGTCCTGAGTCAGATAGGGATTGGATAGCACAGTTGTGTTCGTGTAGTGGACTTGACCCTGTCGACATAGTGAAGCCTAGATGTCTCTATAACTGATTCTGTTACCTTCGGCTATAGTTTGGGAGTCTCAAGCCTCTCCTAGGTGAGACATACCGGCTCTAGTGTTGGGAGCTCATTTATCCACTCTGTTTGTCTGCTCTTGGCTGTAGTTTCTCTAGGTGTGTGCTTTTGATTTATTGTTTTTTTATCGATAGTTGGCCTTTAGGAGACGTCGTGTCTCTCTCCGGAGAGAGCGTGGCGCGGAGCCCTACTCTCCATCGGTCCCATCGTTTGGCTGGTTTAAAGCCATTCGAGGTTACACAACGTATTGCTAGAGGACGCCAGAGGGCTCCCTCTGAGTCTTCAGATTCATACGTGACTTACGTTGAGGACTACATGACTGCACATCCCGATATCGGGCAAGACCTTTCTACTCCTTTGGGTAGAGTCGAACATACTTCTGATGCCCAGACTCCTCGTGAGGATTGGGGAGGTGATCCACCTGAGACTCAACCTGGTTCTATTTGGCCTAATCCACTTGACCGGGATCCGTTTGATCCTTCGAATCCGGATAATTATCTTTACGGGATTCCCGACTTACCTGAGGAGGAAGAACAGGATGAGCCTTTTGTTCCTTCATTTCCATGTGATTTTAGATATAGGAGGCTTGAGACTCATGATGATTCCGGCCCTATGGTCAACCCCACTGCACTCTCTTTTGGTATGCCTAGTCACAATACTGTGGAACCTTCCACTATGGTTGGTACTCATGCTGGCACTAGTCAAAGTGTTAACCATACCATACCCATTGGGGGCACTACCCTAGCTGGGGGAACTACGTTGTCCACCCACTCACATAGTATGGGGACTGGTCAGATTCCTAACCATGCTAATGTTGGAAGGCGACCACCTCCTAGGAATACCCAACCTAGTCGGAATGTTGTTCGAAACACGACTTGCCATCCACCACCTAATACACATGTCGCTACTCGTCAACCCAGGACTGCTTTTTCACATGATATTGTTCCTCCCAACCACGGGGGTGGACACATACCGCATACTTTTGCGTCCACTGCCGCCGCTAGTAATAGTAATGTAGGGGGTGGGAATATTTCCTATCCACATGGACATCACACCACCAACCCTGCTACTGGTCACACCCATATTGGACCTGGGAATACTTCTCATGCTTATGGTCATCACACGATTGCTCAAGCTAATCCTAATATTGGGGGTGGGAACATACCATACCATTACGGTCAATACAACACGGTTCCCACTATGAATAGTACATACATGCCCCATACCCATGGTGGCAACCCTTACTAAAACATAGTCGGTGCTGGCCACCAATATCACCCACCACCCCAATATGGTGCTCAAAACGCACATATACCTGCTTACTCTCAAATGGGTCAGGCAGGGGGAGGTTATCCATCTTATGGCCATGGGAAAGCTTATGGGCCGTCAGGTCCTCATTATCAGCAGTTTAACCCTCATGGTCAAGCTTTTGGTCCATCTTACAACACAGTTCCGTTTAACCAACCTTTTATGGGGGCTTATAATCAAGCTTTCCAGCTGTAGCTCCCGTTACTTGCACGCTTGAATCTCCTGGATCTTTCGAAGCTCACGAATGATCCGGTGTGTCACGACCCTACTTGGCCCCTAGTCCCTATCAAGCTCCTTTCGAACATTCTTAAGTTTGAAGGGAAAGGTGGTGAGGACCCGGGAGATCATGTCATGAAATTTCACCTTTGGTGCTCCTCCAACTCTTTGAATCATGATTCCATTCGATTACGCCTATTTCAACGCACCCTCATGGGGGTAGCCGTGAAGTGGTATGTGGAGTTTCCCGGAAACACCTATAGGGGATTCAACGAGATTGATTTGGTTTTCTTAGACCATTTCCAGTTGCCGGTTCATTATGATACTGGTACTGAGTTGCTTTCCACTTTCCGTCAGAATAAGGCCACACATATTTTTGACCACGTTCAAGAGTGGCGTCGGTGGAAGAGATTAGTGAAAGCCAACATTCCTCTAGAGTTCTTGTTGGAATGGTTCCTTAAGTCTTTACTCCCATACATTGCTAAGGATGTTTTGATGTTTGGCATTGTGACTGAGGAACAAGCTATCTTGAAATTCCAGCAGTTAGATCTACTTTATTCTCAGTTTGGCATTTTGTATGACATTATTCCTGACGCACCAAGAACAAGACATGAGCCCATGTCAGTTCCTGGACCACATGCCGATGGCATTGTGGGGTCCACATGCACTCGCCCTGTAGACTTGGTAGCTAATCAAATGGAAAATTTTTCTCTAAACCAGTCTGCTCCCAAACAGGTTCACACCTTGTCCACTTCCACTCCGTCATCTAATGTACACAATATGCACTCAATGAAACCGTCAGGTAACCAGCAGCCTGGTGGTAAGAAAAAGGGGAGAAACAATTGTAGGGGTGGAAACAATGGAAGTAACAACAATAGCAATCGTAATACTCCTCATAAAGAGAATGCCAACCCTCCTTGGGAAGGTGGTAATGCTAGCGAGGATCGTAAACCTAGGCATAAGGTGAAATTCCCTTGCAAGCTTTGTGGGGAGGATCATCTTACTCACTTATGTCCTCGTATTGAAGAAGCATCGAAGCATTTGGAACAAAGCCCAGCTGTGCTGAAGGATCCCCTACCTCATCACCATAACATGGCTTCGCATTCTCCCACCACTGGTTATGGTACTAATGAAATGACACAGTCTTCTTCCAATACTAGTGGTTATGGATGTGTGAATATGGTTCAGTCGGAGGTTTGTGTTGCTACTTGTCAATGTGATTATGGTGTACCACAATTGAATTTGGGGAATGAGCCTCCCCCTCCTCTTGATAATTCCTTGCATATCGATAAGCCTTCTATTATGCTGCGGATACCGAAAGGTGTTCTCAAGTGCTCCATACATAATCCTAATGCTCGAGCCGCCCAGAACTACTCCATTGTAGAAGATTTGGGCCAAACTCCGTGTGCCATGTCGGCTCTTGAAGTTTTGAAAGCCTGTCCTTCTCAGAAGCATGCCCTTTTGAGTGCATTAGGAGTTCAGGATGGGGGAAGTCCTAGTGTTATCAAGTTTGATACTACTGATGTCCAACCTCGCTTGCCTTACCATGTGGCTTTTCAAATGTAGGTGGTTTTCCTTAAGAGCTTCATCAAATGTACTATGGTTGATGAAGGTGCTTCCGCGTCAGCAATGTCGTTAACTTGTTGCAAAGCTCTTGGCTCTCCTCCTCTACTCGCGTCTAGAACTACGCTCACTGCATTTGACGGTAGATCTTTTACGTCACATGGAATTATCCCTTCCCTTGTTTTCTCCTTGGGAGGTAAGTCCGTGCCTATTGAAGTCGAAGTGGTTGATGCGCCCATCGACTACAACCTTTTACTGGGTCGGAACTAGATGTACGCTATGAAGGCTGTCGCATCTACTGTATTTCGAGTTATTTGCTTTCCCCATGAAGGTAAGATTGTGATGATCGATCAGCTGGATTATGTTGGCACTCCTTCCACAGCATCCACGGGATCAATAGTCCCGCAAGTTTCTGATTCTCAGTCGGAAACTGGGAACATAGGTGTTGGAATGTACCCCTCGTTGATGGGAAATTTTAACCATTCTGCACCTGTGAATTTTATTGGAACCATTTTCGACAGTGCGACTCCTCCTTTGAATAGTATGCCATTCCGGACTTCCTATTGTGGCAATCCATGGATTTTTCCATCCGCAAATTCTATGTCTGGAGACATTGCGCACGTCGGGATGTCTATGCCTTTATTTGTAGCGGATCTCACATATGAACACATCCAACAACCACTGTAGATCCGGATCTCTCTTCTTCCCAGACAGTTGAAGAAGATCCCGTTACGCTGCCAGTTTGGGCAGCCAACTCATCTTGCTCTCACGATTGCCTCGATGATACTTTGCCATCGGATGAAGCTATCCTTGAAGCCATGTGTGGTAGTGAGAGGCCTTGGGAAGATATGCACCATCGATCTTATTTCCTTCCCAACCTTGAGCTCATTGAGCAGGAGGAGTTTAGGATGACTCTAGCTGAGATGGTTGGTCACCCTGTGGCTCTTTTGCAGTCGCATGATGTTTTCTTGGAGGGGAAGATGGCCAATATTTCCCCAACCACTTCGATCAACATCTCCCACACTCCCGAAAATATTGAGAATGTTTACGTTGGTGTCGATTGCACTCCTAAGGAGATTGCTATTTACACTGATGTGTTTACCGAACTCCGGGGAGCTTTCGCCTGGTCATATGAGGAGATGCCAGGAATAGACCCCCGCATTGTTGAACACGATATTAAAACGTATCCTAATGCTAAACCAGTTCGACAACGCTTACGTGCTTTGAACCCTAGGAAGGTAGCTGCTATTAAGGCAGAGGTGGAGCTACTTTTCTGCGTCATTTTATAGCTAACTATGCCAGTATTACTAAAGGTTTCGCACGCCTATTGAAGAAAGACACACCTTTTATCTGGGATGAGCGAGCCCAGCAGTCTTTCGATGCCATTAAGAAAGCTTTGGTATTGGCCCCTGTGCTTAGTCCGCCAAACTTTACACGAGATTTCATTCTTTATGTGTCCGCGTCTCAAGAGACTATTGGCATGGTCTTGGTTCAGATAGATGATGCGCTTGTCGAGCATGTTATCTATTATCTTAGTCAAAATTTAGTAGACGCTGAACTAAGGTACACCCACGTAGAAAAGTTGGCACTTGCGACTGTTCACGTAGTCCAGTGGTTACAGCATTACATTTTGCTTCGAACAACCACTATTGTAGCTCATATCAATCCATTTCAGTTCGTGCTATCATGACGCCTTATCGGGGGTAAGTATAATAAATGGATTGTGATCCTTCAGGAATTTGATCTCGAGTTTGCTTTTGCAAAATCAGTGAAATCATTGGTGTTCACTGAGCTTATGTCAGACCTTCCATGGCTTGATGAGGATGTCATTCATGAAGATTCATTTGTGGATGAACACTTATTTCTTATCTCGACCGAGGACCCTTGGCATGGGGATGTCATTAGATATCTCCAAACTTTGAAGTTTCCTCCGCATTATTGATGAGACGAGTGACGGTGTGTGAGACATCACGCTAAAGATTATACTATCGTTGGTGACACTTTGTATCACCGAGGAAAGGATTCCATTCTCCGTCGTTGCTTGACTCACGAAGAAGCGGAACAGGTACTTAATGATTGCCATGCGAGGGCGTGTGGCGGTCACTTATCCGGGCTTGCTACAACCCAGCGTATTATGCGAGCAGGTTATTTTTGGCCAACTATCTTTAAAGATTGTATTAATGTTGTGAAGAGATGTCACCCTTGCCAAGTGTTTTCTCGGAACATACACTCGCATCCAGCTTGCCTCCATCCGATCGTCACTATCGGTCCCTTCACTAAGTGGGGGGTAGATTTCATGGATTGCAAACCAGCTTCGGCTGGGGGGCATCATCCTATTATTGTGGTCGTGGATTATTTTTCCAAATGGGCTGAGGCCATGCCTACCGTTAAAGCCGATGGTGCTACTACAACCCATTTCGTGTTCAACCAGATTATCACTCGATTCGGTATCCCGAAAGAGATTGTCACTGACCATGGCAATCACTTTCAAAATAAGATGATGGAGCATTTGTCTCTCAAGCTTGGGTTTTGTCAGGAACACTCGTCTTCCTACTATCCTCAAGCAAATGGTCAGGTTGAAGCAGTAAATAAGTCTTTGAGGGCTGTTCTCCAACGTACCATCCAACAAAGCAAGACCAATTGGCATATCATGTTATATCCTGCTTTGTGGGCATATCATACTGTAGTTAAGACTACCACTAGGTTCTCACCATTCCAGCTAGTTTATGGTGTGGAGTCACTTTTACCGATTGAATGCGAGATCCCTTCGCTCAAGCTATCCATAGAGCTCCTCCCTGATACGAAGAAGATTGAGCAACGTTTAGTACACCTCGAGCAACTTAACGAACACCGTCGAGATGCCGCTGTGGCCATTGATGTTAACAAGCGTCATGTCAAGGTTCAATATGATAGGTCTGTCCGTCCCCAACAATATGTTGAAGGTGACTTGGTACTCTTGTATGACCAAGTTAAAGAACGCCTGGGGGCAGGCAAGTTCAATCCTATGTGGCACATTCCTTACATTGTGAGGCGTGTCCTTGAAAAAGGAGATTATGAGTTAGAAGATTACGAGGGAGTTGTCTTGAAGGAGCCTAGAAATGGGCTCTACCTCAATCGGTATTACGCTTGAACCTTTGGTTTGGGATGATACTTTTGTACACTATTGTATAGTTTTTCTGTACATAGTCTAGGTTTCTTTTTTTGGTTGTCGGGTCTGCTGATTAGCCTCTGTTTGATTGATAGATGTTAGCGGGATGTCCTATGTTCTTAGGTTTTGCAGATGGTGCTAGCCAACATACGCAGCAGCTTGCTTTTGCTGCCTGGGTTATCTTATCACCTAACCATCTAGTTGTGTCCTCGGGAGGACTTGTCTCGGTCCTACATCTAACAATGTGGCTGAGTATAGTGCCATTGTTGAGCTACTTCGGGATGCCATTTCACATGGTATCCAGTCTTTAGAAGTCCACCTGGATTCACAACTAGTTGTGTCTCAGCTGAATGGGCAGTATCATGTACGAGACCCTACATTACTACAGATATTCCTTAAGGTACGACTCTTGGAGAGATATTTGGTTTCCATTACATATATTCACATTCCGGGAAGTCATAATTATACATCTGATGCATACGCTAACTATGTATTAGATTGGCATTTGTCACATTCATCATGAAGCACATAAATACAAAGACATTCATACATTTGTACCATACACACATATAGTAGAACCGAGAACCAAAGTTGTATATATATATAAATATGTCCAAAAATGGTAGTGTCATACAAGATTGGAGCTTGTAGCCCTCAAAAATATACATATCGATACAAAAAATGATGAGACCCTAGGATATCTACTCCCTCCGAGGAGGTCTACCTACCGCCTCAACAGGATGTGTCTCATAGTAGTACTGTACTACGTTGGCCATCTGCTGCAATAGCCGCACCCACTCACCAGGAACACCCACTACCTGGCGCTGCATAGCCTCAGGTAGTTGGGCTACCTCTATCAGTGGTACTCGGGAAACCATCCATTATATGTTGCGCCGCAACATCTAGAGTGTGCGCCCTGCTACAGCATTTGCTGCCACCTCATCTCTACCCCGACGACCATGTCTTGGGAAGCCCTCGGGTCTCATTCGGCCTTTGTCTGTGAGCAAACAGTCACCCATTAGCACATGACATTACCGCCAAAAAGATTTTTTGCATTTCAACTATAATAAAAAATCCATAAAAATTTAAAAAACACAAAACCAAAAGAGTATTCACCGATGTCTCTGAAAGCTGCGCCTAGTGGGAGCGGCATGTCACGGTCCTATCTGAAGTCTATCCTCGCATAGGGATAGTCCTCTATAGAGATCACCTGTCGATTCCACCATCGGAAGAACTCCTCAGTATATGGTGATGCCAGACGGCCACCACCCTGTCGTGTCAGTATCTCAGCCCACCAGGTGAGGGCTGGATCTCGGAGACTGTGAGGAGAGACATCCACCCTCGGGCTAAGTCCCAGAACTCTCTCAAAGAAGAAACTACACAGGATGCTACCATACCCAAAGTTTTTGGCCTTCCCCTCTTTGCATTCCATCAGTTGTGTCTTCATAGACACCAGCAAAGTAGTACACCAGTCAAATATAGTAGGCTGCAAGCATTGTGATGCATAGAACATCACCAGTCCGGATGCCTGATGTAGTGCTTTGGATCCTGTGATCCGCACCAGAGTTTCCACAATGATCTTTGTACTGAGATCCGTTATGAGTTTGACTGGCACTTGACTTCTCACTGGTCATGTGTTGGCGGGACAATATCGTACTATGTAGTCTTGCACAGTGATCCCACCACCCACGGTCCGTGACCGAAGACTAGCCACTTCCCCTCTACGGGACAAAATGGTAATGAAGTAGATATCCTCCACTTCCAGTGTCAGTGTTTGCTCATTGAGGCTGAAGTGTTGAGCATCCACATCCCAGTAGTTGATCAAATGACGGAGTAGTAGGTTTTGGGCCCTTAAGCCCCCGAGACTCCAGTATTTATATAAGCCACATGCTTGCAATGCTTGTTGTGCTTGCAAATCATTGCGCACGGCCTCATCTACCTGGTCATGCTCTCTCTCCTTCCACTCTAGAACCATCCTGGAGTGCAAAGAAAGAATTTTTTTAGTCAATATCATGTTTAAAAACATCTTTACGACCGTACCTGCGGGCTAGATTGTAGACAGTTGTGGGTAGACGCAGGCAGTCAGTTTTTTGACTGTGCGTTTGATGCCCTACCTGTGACCTGCACACTTACAGCCTGCGGGTAGCGCCGAAGCCATTTAGGGATTGGCCAAACAAAAAATCCCACCAACCAAAATTGAAATAAAAGCACTTAAATGAAAGGTATGGCAGTGACCACTAACCTGCTCCGGATGGTTCGCTGAACGGTTGCTCATAGCACCCACGATCGACGCTTGAAATTTTAGGTGCAAACTTACCACTTAACTCCAAAATGGTGAATAGTGCAAATGAATTGAAAATTATTAAATTTTATTGCTATTTATAATTTTCTGGACCCACTTTTCTATAGTTTTTCCATTTTGGGCCATTATGAACTAATATTGTGTCATGAAGTAGTGTTTTTTCAACAGATTTCCTCGGCGAGAGTTGTTATGATCCATTTCACACCTACGGCAGGTATGTTTCACACCTGGCATATAGGTTAGATGCCATTTCCACATGCATTATGCATTTTACCTATTGACCATTTTCATAAACCCTAGGTGCGACCCCGCTTCGTGACTGACACGGAACCTTCACATTGTTATAGAAGTGTTGTCATGTGGCGGTAGGGCTTTCCTGAACATGGGTACCCTAGTTAGAACCCCATTATGCTTTTGGTGCCCATGCCGTTGTTTGTCCTCAGGATTGGGAGCCCTTTGTAGTCACGCCATGACGTTGCGATGAAGACTCATACTCTACTTTGTCTTATGTTGGCCATCTCCCTTAAGGACTCCCCCTAGTTATATCATGTTGTGATTGCATTGCATCGTCCTGCTTGCCGCTTGAGCCTTGTGCCGGCTCCCGCTTACTCAATTGTTAGCCTGGTGCCTGTGCACTTTCCCTGTCGAACCCTGCGGAGCTTATATATTTTCCCCTCACAATTTGACGACCCTTTGACCCCGAGGGAACACACCCCCAAGTGTCCACATCCTGCACGCACTTCCTTGCATTGAGCATAGGTATGTTCCACTGCTTGGGACTAGTCTGCTAGCTATTTGACACTCGTTCCCCCACTTGTTGTACTATAAGCAATTTTATTCTTTTTCAAGCTTTTCCCAAATATGAAAAAGACAAAAAAATCAAATATTCCAAAAAGCCGGACGGGATTATGGTCACTATTTATTGTTGGCAGCTGTTGTGTCTTCTTTGAACAGAGCATTCATTCCACTCTATACATTATGAGTCGGGACTATAGTTGGGCCTTAGGAGCTGTACTTGTTTCTCAGTTTTCTCCATCGATTGGTTAAGCTTCCAGTCATTATGAAGCCCTCTGTAATGCCTCCTGCATTGCACAGTTTATGTCAAGTCTATGCTGCCTGAGTCTATCCATCTGCTCATGCTCTTGTTCAAAGGAAGTCCTGAAACCAGGTCGGCCACTCCTCAGATATCTTGACTATTGCATGTCGGCCATCCTTATTGAGTTAGTTCGTTTCACCTGAGATCTTCCAAATCTTTCAACATTGCTGGTACCTCATGTTGGTTGATGGGGGATGCCTTAATGCCCTCCTTCCAGTGAGTCTCATTCCATCGACTTCAACTCATTTATTCCAGGACTTGAGGCTTAGAGTTCGGTTGAGTACCTTGAGGCTTGCAGTCATTAGTGGTAGGTTCTCTCTCCATCGACAGTTTTCGGAATACATCAATGTCCCCTGATCGATGGATTCATCCTAATGTTCAACTTCAACCCATTTATTCACACTCTGATGATTGTGCTCTATGCCTTGATGCCCATTTTCATTATCGATGGGTCATCTCACGTCTGTTAATGGTATACATCAATGACCGGTAATCACATGATGTCTCATCAGGTTCAACCCCAAATCCTTTATTCACTTGATGAGACTTGCACCGTCGAAGACTTGTGTAGAAGACCCCAGGCGATTGGGGCATTCAGTATGCTACATATGACTTTGACTTTACATCTGAGATATCACCTCTCAGATTTCAGCAGTTTGTACCTCCAGTTTTTCACTAGTTGTCTTCTTTTCAGCAGAAGACCATATCTTACTGGAGAGGGATCATGGCTATGATCACTTGTGACATATATTTACTTATGTACTGCCTATTCATGGCCATTGTATTAGATTGTTGTACTATACCAACATGTATTCAGAGATACTATTGTACTATGACAAGTGAGCCGTTCTTTCCACTTGTGTCTCCATCACTCCACTTCTTAGTTTTATAATGTATTTCGGCCATCGTAGCACATTTCAGTCTCTGAACTCACACATTAGGGGGCATTTGTTACACAAAAATATTCCACCCTGTGAGCATCAACATTCTTTGGCCTGTAGGATCCATTTCAGTGACTCAGATCCATTTTCATCCTTCAATGATACCAGTCTACCCTATTTTTGTTCCTACCCGCATGTTCCATCACTATAGCATGCATACCCGCGAGTTGCATCCCTATAGCCCGCGGGTATCAAGTAAAATGGTAAAAACCACTATTTTATTACTTTTTACTCCCAAAGAGCGGTCATTGGGTGACCTTTGGCTCTCCATCTACCCAAGTAACGTCTCGATGAGTCCTTTCACCTACCTTTGAGAGGACTATATATTGAGCACATATGGCTTATGGACGGGAGGAAGAAGAGAATAGTAAAGGCACTCTAGTGGATTTTTGGCCCTATCTTGAGTCTGCACTCATTGATCCTTGTAGTTGTGAATCAGTTATGTTCACCTTCCAAACTCCTTGCTAGTTTGAGTTTGCCTTTCATGGAGGATTGAAATAGTGGAGGCACAAGTGGATTGATCTAGATCTTGGTTCAGATTGGTTTCCGACAACAGGTCATATCACTTTGTACTTCTTCTTGTTCATTAATAGAAATACTCATATTCTCGTCCATTCATGGTGTGAATGTCATTTATCATACATTGGGTTACATTTGCTTATGATATTATGGACCATTGTTATTGATAATGTTAATATCATTTATATATCACATGTACTTGTTAGATATTGGTTGTCAAGACTAATTTGTAGATTACAAGTGCTTGGATGTGCGTGGATTGAAATCTCCAATGGGGATCTACATCAAACATTGGATAAAGGTTGGTTACATTTCTCCATTATTTTAACATTGTCATTTATAATAGCATTGTTTTTAGAATTGAGCAGATTTCTGGTAGTCATCTGTCTGTTGTGGTATTCTATAGCCATAGTGAGTTTTCTCCAATACAACAGGTCACTATGGTAGAAAAAATTTCAACTTCACTATTGTCACCGTCAAACGTAATGCAGGGAGATCTAACCACTAAAGGTGCCATACTACCAACACCCGAGGGACCAAAATGATCAACTTCGGAATGAAGAGAAAACTTGAAGGACATGGAGGAATTTACAATGGCAAATTCATCATCATGGGAGTTGGAAATTCTAGAAGTAGAATCGAACTCATCAAGATCACCAATTTGCGGATCTATAGGAGAGTCTAAAGACTCATCACTAGGGAGATTAGAATTTCATATCAAACTGGGGCTAGACAAAACTAGGCTTGGATCAAAATGTATGGCAAACTGTATTCTAGACTCATCTTGTTCAATAAGATCAAGGGTAGGAGGGGAATGAGATCTATGATAAAGACCCCCCCACAGCTTGTCATCACCACTCATGGCCTCAATAAAAATCTCATTTGAAGGTAAAATATCATCGAGGCAATCATGTGAACAAGATGGGTCGATTGCACATGCAGGCAACATAACAAGATCTCCTTCTCCTGTCCATGAAGAAGAGAGATCTGGCTCTACAGTGGCTTGTTGAATGTCCTAGTAAGAAAACTCAGCTACAGATAGTGGCATAGACATCCCTACATGCGCAATGTCTCCAGACGTAGAACTCTTAGATGGTAAAGTCCACAGATCATCAAAATATGAAGTCCGGAATGGTACATTATACAAACGAGGAGACACATTGTTGGAAATGGTTCCAATAAAATTCACGGGTGCGGGAAAATCATAAGATCCCATCAATGAAGGGTACATGACAACACCCATGTTCCTAGTTGTCGGCTGAGAATCTGTAACCTGCGGGACTACTGATCCCATGGATGCTTCAGTAGGAGGATTAACGAAATCCAGCTAATCGATCGTCACAATCTTGCCTTCGTGTGGAAATTAGACAACTCTAAATACAGTAGACGCGACATCTTTCATAGCGTACATCCAATTTCAACCCAGTAAAAGGTTGTAGTTGATGTGCGCATCAACCACTTCGACTTCAATAGGCACAGGTTTACCCCCCAAGCAGACAACAAGGGAAGGGATAATCCCATGCAGCTTAAATGACCGATCGTAAAATGCAGTGAGCATGGTTCTAGACGTGAGTAGAGGAGGAGAGCCAAGAGCTTTCCAACAAGCTAATGACATCACTGACGTGGAAGCACCTTCGTCAACCACTGTTCTTTTGACGAAATTTTTAAGGCACTCCACATGGATTTGAAAAGACATGTGGTAAGGTAAGCGAGGTTGAAGATCAGTAGCGTCGAACTTTATAACACTAGGACTCCCCCCATATTGAATTCCTAACGCACTCAAAAGGGCATGCCTTTGAGAAGGACATGCCTATAAAACTTCAAGAGCCGACATGGCACATAGAGTTTGGCCCAAATCTTCTACAATGGAGTAGTTATGGGTGGCTCGGGCATTGGGATTATGCGTAGAGTGCTTAAGAACACATTTCGGTATCCGTGGCATAATATAGGGCTTCTCGATATGCAAGGAATTATTAGGAGGAGGGGGAGGCTCACTCCCCATATTAGGTTGTGGTGCACCATAATCGCGTTGACGAGTACCAACACTAACCTCTCATTGAACCATATTCACGCATCCATAACCACTAGTATTGGAAGAAGACATGGTAGTCTCATTAGGTCCATAACCAGTGATGGGAGCATGCAAAGCCATGTTTTGGTGATGAGGAAGGGGATCCTTCAACACTGCTGGGATTTTTGCCAAATGCTTTGATGCTTCTTCGATTCGAGGACATAAGTGAGTAAGATGATCTTCCCCACAAAGCTTACAAGGAAATTTCACCTTACACCTAGGTTTACGGTCCTCACCAGCATTTCTGCCTTCCCGAGGAGGGTTGGCATTCTCCTTATGAAGGGTATTGCAATTTCTATTATTGTTCCCATTGTTTCCACCCTTACGGTTGTTTCTCCCCTTTTTCTTACCACCAGGTTGCTGGTTACCCGATGGGTTCATCAATTGTATACTATGTACATCAGACGGTGGGGTGGAAGTGGACAAGGTGTGAACCTATCCGAGAGTAGACTGGTTTAGCGACAAATTTTGCATTTGATTAGCCACCAAATCTATAGGGTGAGTGCTTGCAGATCCCACAATGCCATCAGCATGCGGTCCAGGAACTGACTTGAGCTCATGGCGTGTTTGCGGTGCGTCAGGAATAATGTCATACAAAATGCCAGACTGAGAGTATAGTAAATCTAACTGCTGGACTTTTAAGATGGCTTGTTCCTCAGTCACAATGCCGGACATCGAAACATCCTTAGCAATATATGGGAGTAAATACTTGAGGAACGATTCCAACAGAAACTCTAGAGGAATGTTGGATTTCACTAACCTCTTCTACTAATGCCACTCTTGAACGTGGTCAGAAATATGTGTGGCCTTATTCTAATGGAAGGTAGACAAAAGTTCAATACCAGTATCATAGCGAACCGGAAATTGGAAATGATCCAAGAAAACCAAAGCAATCTCATTGAATCCCCTATAAGTGTTCCCAGGAAACTCAACATACCACTTCACGGCTGCCCCCATGAGGGTGCGTTGAAATAGTCGTAATCTAATGGAATCGTGATTCAATGAGTTGGAGGAGCACCAAAGGTGAAACATTGTGACATGATCTCTTGGATCCTCACCACCTTTCCCCTCGAACTTAGGAATGTCCAAAGGGAGATTGGTAGGAACCGGAGGCCAACTAGGGTTGTGACACACCAGATCATTCATGAGCTTCGAAATATCTGGAAGATTCAAACGTGCAAGGAATGGGAGCGGCGGCTAGAAAGCTTGATTATAAGCCCCCATAAAAGGTTGGTTGAACGGAACTGAACTATAAGGTGGACAAAAATCTTGACCATGAGCATTAAACTACTGATTATGAGGAACTGATGGACCATAAGCTTGACCATGGCCATGAGGTTGATAACCTCCTCCGACCTGACCCGTATGAGAGTAAGCAGGTATATAAGTGTTTTGGGCACCATATTGAGGTGGGTTGTATTGGTAGCTAGCACCGACTGTGTTGTAGTAAGGGTTTCCACCATAGGTATGGGGCATATACGTACTATTCATAGTAGGAACCGTGTTGTAATGACCATAATGGTGAGGTATGTTCCCACCCCCAGCATAAGCATTAGGATTAGCGTGAGCAGTCATGTGGTGACCATAAGCATGAGATGTATTCCCAACCCCAACTTTGGTGTTACTAGTAGTAGGAATGGTGGCGTTATGACCATGAGGATAAGATATATTTCCACCTCCTACATTAGCATTACTAGTAGCGGCAGTGGACACAAAAGTATACGGTATATGTCCACCCTCGTGGTTGGGAGGAGCATTAACATTTGCAAAAGTGGTCCTAGGTTGACGGGTAGCAACATGTGTATTAGGTGGTGGATGGTGAGTCGTGTTGCGAACCGTGTTTGTATTAGGTTGGGTAGCCCTAGGAGGTGGTCGTCTTCCAACATTAACATTGTTAGGAGGAATATGACCGATCCCCATACCATGTGTGTGAGTGGACAATGTGGTGCCCCCAGCGAGGATATTAACCCCAGTGGGTGTAGTGTTGCTGTTAGGAACCCATGTCTTTACTTTGTTAGTATATTGTTGTTGGATGCATATGCTTTGTAAGTCGTCCCGTGGTATTTAATGATCCATAGTTTGTGTTATTGTTGTTGGCGCATATGCTTTGTAAGTCGCCTGTAGTTTTATTGATCCATAGTTTATACTGGCCCATGGTTATGACTCATAGTATTGGCGCCTAGACTTAGTATATAAGTGTGTGTTGAGGCCTATGAAGCCATAGTGAAGTTAATTGTATTGAGCTTGCTCAAAGGAGGTTGCCCCCTCGAAGTGGCCTGCGATCAATATAAAAGTGATTATGAGTTCTGTTATTTTTGATATCTTGTGTATTTGCATTAATTAATTATTGCAGCTTCATCACATTTGGTATCAGAGCACTTTATTGGGCTCGTTGGGTGGAATTTATGCCAAATTTTTTTTTTCGCATCTGTTGCAAGTTCGGATCTGGGAATAATCCCTATCCGCTTAACTATGGGAAGTACTTGGGCATAATCCCTAAAACTCATTTTGAGGAGTACCATAGGAACCCCAAAGTAGCTGGCCCATTGAGAGGACCTGCCAGCGAAAAGGGCAATGACCCCTACTTGATTGACTAGTTCCCACCCGTGAGGTAAACCAAGAGCTATTGTTTGTGGCAAAGAGGTTATCAGTTTTACTTGAGCCGTGGAGTGAGGGGTACTGCCACAATACGCAAGCCGTCAGACAACATTGGTGGCCGAGTGAATCCCCTGAATTGATAGGAAGCCGTGCATACCTGGGGTCCATATCTATTTTCAGCTGAACTGTTGCCAATCACTTCCGCTCTAGATCCAGCCGTTTCAGATCTATTCTGAAAGTCGTTCTAGATCCAGCCGACGTTTCAGATCTATTCTGGAAGTCATTCCAGATCTAGCCGGCGTTTCAGATCCAACCGTTTTCGATCCCTTTCACGCCATTGCAGATACATCTGTTGTGGATCCCTTCCATGCCCTTGCCGATCCATTTCTGAAAAGAAAAAAAATCATTTTTTCAGCCATATTTCCCTTGTTTCAACAACTCTGTTTTCCCTGAAACTTCACTGACACCCTTGCAATCCCATTTTGCATATTTCATTCCTGAAGACCATATCCCAAATTCCACTTTCCAAGACCAGAAATCCCACATTTGTCTATTTTTAGGGTTTACCATAACTCCTTCAATTTTCACCCAAATGCCTTCAAATTTTTCCACCGTGTTCCTTTCCTAATTCTGCTTCTTTGTCCCTCTCTACCAATTTTCTCATTCTTGCACCCTGCTTATGAAATTCCCAATTTTTGCTTCCCTATCCATCATAAAGTGTCCAAAACCTAGTGAAACCCCAATTAACCATCCGATTTTTTCCCAAATCCAAATTTTTCTTTACTAAATAAGCTTTTGTTTGTGTTTTTCTATCCATTCCCCCCCCTCCCCCCCCAAAACAAAACCTCCTGGTTGTGGTTGTCACCCGCGCAGGAGCAACAACCATGGAGGAAGCACTTGCAGCCATCCAAACCAAACTCTAAGATCTGGATGAAAAATTTCTCAACCTCCATCTTCAGCATTCAACCATGAACAATAACCGATAGCCAGTATCTTTTGCAGCCATCGGGTTCTCTTCTTCCAAAAATTTTCATGGGTCGAAGCTTGATTTTCCTCGCTTCAATGGTATTGATTCGACCGGATGGATATACCAAGTAGAACAATATTTCAGTCTGCATAATACTTTTGATGTCTAGAAAGTTCCACTTGCATCCTTTCATTTGGAACAGGAATCCCTTCAATGGTACCGTTGGTACATCAAAGCTCATCCCGAGCCAAACTGGACATATTTTTGCCAACTCCTTTTGCCATGATTTGGTCCTAGTTCTTTTGATGACTTCACAGGTGCACTCACTAAACTTCACCAAACTAGCACAGTGAGAGAGTATCATACATAATTTGAGAAACTAGCCAATCACACAGAAGGATTGTCTGATGAATTCTACCTGAGTTGTTTTATCAGTGGTCTTAAGGATGAAATCCGGTCAGAGGTTAAAATGTTCTGTCCCAACACAATGATGGAAGTCCTAGGTTTGGCTAAGTTGGTAGAAGACAAGATTGCAGCCCAACAACACTCCAAACCCACTTTTTTTCCCTTCCTAAATATGGGTTCTCAATGACCTCCCATCCCGTCAGCTCCTCGACCAACTCCTATCAAGCATTTGTCTGAAACCGAGATGCAGGCACGCCGAGAAAAAGGGCTTTGTTATAATTGTGATGAGAAATTCACTTGGGGACATAGATGTGTTCAACAAAAGCTCTATCTCTTGGATGTGGATTCTCTGCCTGCCTCTGAACTTGGTGAAGAATCTCCAAATACAGTAGATGATCAGGTCGACATTCAGCACCTGCCCGTTGACACCCCATCTCAGGAAAACCCACCCGATATCTCTCTCCATGTTGTAACCGGTGTCACCACCCCACAAACAATGCGGGTTAGGGGATACTTCAAGAAGCTCCCTCTTACCATACTCATTGATTCTGGTAGCACTCATAACTTCATTGACCCTCAGATTTCCAAACAGGATGATTGTTTTTTCAATCCTTGCTCCAACTTTGAAGTCATGGTTGCCAATGGGGGCACCTTACCTTGCAAGGGGAAGTGTCACAATGTGCGTATATCTATGGAAGATTATAACCTGCGCTCTGACATGTTTTCCTTGTCCTTAGGCGGCTATGATGTGGTTCTGGGCGTTGAATGGTTACGCACACTTGGCCCCATCTTTTGGGATTTTGCTGAACTTTGGATGCAGTTTTCAGTTAATGGGACACAACACAAATTTATGGGCTCACAACTAGGGTCTCTCTGCATCATCAGTTCACATCGCCTGGAAAATATCCTTAAGAAGAATTCACATAGTGTCATCGCTCAAGTCCATTCCATTCAGATGCACCCGCCAACGGTATCCACTACTTCCTGGGATCGATCTGTAGGTGTCTTTGTTGCACCAGTGGGCTTGCTGCCTTCATGAGACCTTTCCTATAAGCATTTAGCCGCATCTCAGCAGGAAATGATGGCTATTTTGCATGCAGTACAGATGTGGAAACCATCTCTATTAGGGAATTATTTATGCATCAAGACTGATCTCCAGAGTCTAGAACATTTTCTGGAACAACAGGTCTCCTCCCCAGCACACCGGAAATGGGTTACCCAACTCATGGGTTATGACTATGTGATCACTTACAAGAAGGGTAAGGATAATATGGTGGCAGATGCTCCTTCTCGCAAATTTGATGACCCAGTTTCTCTTACAGCTTTTTCTCTGCTTGTTTCAAATTGGTTGCAATCTTTTCAACAGGGCTATCTCTTTTATGAACTCCATGCTTCTTCATCGACAGGGCACTCTGGGTTCCTCAAAACCTATGACCGGGAACAATGTAACTTCTTTTGGCAGGGAATGAAAATGAAAATTCACCAGATGGTGGTTGAGTGTGATACTTGCTAGGCCAACAAGGGTGAAACGACACTCCTTTCGGGACTGCTCAAACCCTTGCCCATCCATACACAAATGTGGACAACTATTTCTATGGATTTCCTATAAGCGCTCCAGTGGTACAATACCACATCTAAAAGGACACCATATGAAGCAGTTTATGGACAAGCACCACCAGTTCTTCTTCCATACACGCTCAACAGCTCCCTAGTTCAGGCAATTGACTCGGTTCTTCGAAACCGCGATTAGATTCTTCTCATTTTTCAGGACAATCTTCACATGGAAAGAATTCGACTGAAACAACAAGCCGATCAGCACCTTTTTGAGCGCACTTTTCACGCAGCTGATATGGTCCTTCTTCATCTACAACCTTCCAAGCAATCCTCCCCGAAACTCAAAAGGCGTCAGTGGACCGGAATGCAACCCGAGGATGCTACAGGGGAACCACTCCTTCAGATTCTGCATCAATTTTCACATCTAAAGCTCTGAGGACAAAGCTTTTTCTAAGGGGGAGGGGATGTTAGGAACCCATGTCTTTACTTTGTTAGTATATTGTTGTTGGACACATATGCTTTGTAAGTCATCCCGTGGTATTTGTTGATCCATAGTTTGTGTTATTGTTGTTGGCGCATATGCTTTGTAAGTCGCTCGTAGTTTTATTGATCCATAGTTTATATTGGCCCATGGTTTTGACTCATAGTATTGGCACCTAGACTTAGTATATAAGTGTGTGTTGAGGCCTATGAAGCCACTATGAAGTTAATTGTATTGAGCTTGCTCAAAGGAGGTTGCCCCCAACCACTTATACTATGAAACGAGAACTATATACTATGAACGAGAACTCTACCCATAAAAACGATGATTTTTGCAAAAAAAACACCAAAAACACCCCCCAAATAGAAAAGTGTTGATGCCAGTATACACGTATTTTTTTTTAGGGTAAAAAATAGAGCCATGGCCTAAACATCCCATATTGTTGTTTAACAAAACTTTAAAATCAACCTTAAATTGGAATTTTTTCTTTTTCTTGAAGAGATAAATTACAACTTTCAGGAAAATTGCATATTAAACAAAAAAACAAATTTCTCTAATAATTTCACCATTATAACCATATAAAAACAAAGGAATTATGATGCGATTCATAATGAGATAATATATTAGACCATACAAGAACAAATGGTTCATATAAATATTCAAAAACTCCTCTAGAGTTTCAATTACAAAAATCATACTAGTAAAAAGCATCTAAACTGCTTCTTCAAATTCATCCATGGATTCTGACACCCCATCATCAAAAACTCCTCTAGAGTTTCAATTACAAAAATCATACTAATAAAAAGTATCTACACTGTTTCTTCAAATTCATCCATGGATTCTGACACCCCATCAGAATCTACATTTTCTGCAGATGAAGGACTTGATGAAGATGTAGATGACCCATACTCTTCTCTATTATCAATGGGCGCACAATCTGAGTCTACATCTATACCCATCATTTCAGATGTCATATTCCTTCGGGATCTACGACTTGGTTTAATACACTCCCATCTTGCACGAATGCTCCCTATTCCACGAATATTAGCTTTGGGTTTTAAAAAAGAAATTAAAAACAAATTAAACTAACATTTAAACTAATGTTATAATTAAAAATTTAAAAAAAATTAAAAACAAACTAAACTAAGATAACATTATAATTAAAAATACATTAAAAAAAAATAGTATATATCTATACTAAACTAAGATAACATTATAATTAAAAATTTAAAAATACATTAAGAAAAAATACTATCTATCTATATACTAACCAAACTAACATTATAAAAAATTTTAAAAAAACTATACAAAAACTTAAAAGCAATTAAAACAAAAATTTAAAAACAATAAAAAATCAAACTATGCAAAATTTTAAAATAAATTAAAAAACAAAATAATTAAAAAAAAAATAAACTATACAAAATTAAACAAACTTTAAACAAAATTTATAAAAAATTAAACAAACTTTAAACAAAATAAAATTTATAAAAAATTAAACAAACTTTAAATAAAATTTATAAAAAACATAAACTATACAAAAATTAAAAAAAAACTATACAAAAATCAAAACAAAATTTAAAAAATAAAACAAAATTTAAAAAATAAACAAAATTTAAAAAAAAATAAACAAAATTTAAAAAAAAATAAACAAAATTTAAAAAATAAAACAAAATTTAAAAAACAAACAAAATCTAAAAAATAAAAAAAATCAAAACAATGCAATGGGCGGCCCTCGATGCCCGGCATCGAGGGCCGGCCCCGAGGGCCGCCCATTGGCGCCCGAGCGGCGGACGTCCGCTCGCTCGGGCGCCAATGGGCGGCCCTCGGGGCCGGCCGTCGATGCCCGGCATCGAGGGCCGCCCATTGGCGCCCGAGCGAGCGGACGTCCGCCGCTCGGGAGCCAATGGGCGGCCCTCGGGGCCGGCCGTCGATGCCCGGCATCGAGGGCCGGCCCCGAGGGCCTCCCATTGGCGCCCGAGCAGGCGGAGGTCCGCCCGCTCGGGCGCCAATGGGCGGCCCTCGGGGCCGGCCCTCGATGCCGGGCATCGACGGCCGGCCCCGAGGGCCGCCCATTGGCGCCCGACGGGCGGACGTCCGCCCGGTCGGGCGCCAATGGGCGGCCCTCGGGGCCGGCCGTCGATGCCCGGCATCGAGGGCCGGCCCCGAGGGCCGCCCATTGGCGCCCGAGCGGCGGACGTCCGCTCGCTCGGGCGCCAATGGGCGGCCCTCGGGGCCGGCCGTCGATGCCCGGCATCGAGGGCCCTCCCCGAGGGCTGCCCATTGGCGCCCGAGCGAGTGGACGTCCGCCGCTCGGGCGCCAATGGGCGGCCCTCGGGGCCGGCCGTCGATGCCCGGCATCGAGGGCCGGCCCCAAGGGCCGCCCATTGGCGCCCGAGCAGGCGGACGTCCGCCCGCTCGGGCGCCAATGGGCGGCCCTCGGGGCCGGCCCTCGATGCCGGGCATCGACGGCCGGCCCCGAGGGCCGCCCATTGGCGCCCGAGCGGCGGACGTCCGCCCGGTCGGGCGCCAATGGGCGGCCCTCGGGGCCGGCCCTCGATGCCGGGCATCGACGGGGCCCCGAGAGCCGCCCATTGCATTGTTTTGATTTTTTTTATTTTTGATTTTTTGTTTATTTTTTAAATTTTGTTTATTTTTTAAATTTTGTTTTATTTTTAAATTTTGTTTATTTTTTTTTAAATTCTGTTTAATTTTAGTATAGTTTTTTTTAATTTTGTTTTATTTTGTTTTATTTTGTTTAATTTTTTATAGTTTTTTTTAATTTTGTTTTATTTTTTAAATTTTGTTTTATTTTTTTTTTTAATTTTGTTTAATTGTTGTATAGTTTATGTTTTTTTAAATTTTTTTTTTTTTTTTTTAATTTTGTTTAATTTTTGTATAGTTTTTTCTAATTTTGTTTTTTTTTTTAAATTTTGTTTTATTTTTTTTTAAATTTTGTTTGATTGTTGTGTAGTTTATGTTTTTTTAAATTTTGTTTAATTTTTTTGTTTAAAGTTTGTTTAATTTTTTATAAATTTTGTTTAAAGTTTGTTTAATTTTTTATAGTTTAATTTTTTTTTAATTATTTTGTTTTTTAATTTATTTTAAAATTTTGTATAGTTAGATTTTTTTATTGTTTTTAAATTTATGTTTTAATTGTTTTTAAGTTTTTCTATAGTTTTTTTAAAAAAAATTTATAATGTAAATTTGGTTAGTATATAGATATTTAGTATTTTTTTTTAATGTATTTTTAAATTTTGTTTAAAGGTCGCTCGCTTGGGTGCCAAAGGGCGGCCCTCAGGGCCCTCGTCGATGCCCGGCATCGAGGAGGCCGTGAGGGCCACCCTTTGGCACCCAAGCAAGGGAGGTCACTCGCTTGGGCGCCAAAGGGCGGCCCTCACGGCCCCCTCGATGCCGGGCATCGACGGGGTTAGTTTGATTTGTTTTTAATTTTTCTTTAAATTTTTTATTATAATGTTGTTAGGAATTTTTTATTATAATGTTGTTAGGGGTTAGTTTAATTTGTTTTTTAATTTATTTTATTATAATGTTAGAGGGGGGAAACATGCAGCAGAAGAGGACATGAATTTGGCCTCCATGATATTGTTGATTAGTTTCATGTTTTGAAAAAAATGCTAAGTTTGATAATATTTTGATAAGATATATTAGTAATGTTTTGACTTTCAGACTTAATTTTAGAAATAAAATTTCTATATATAATGTTTGAAATATGTTTTTTACAAATAATTTGTATAGTTTTTCTTGAATTTATGTGAATCAACACTTTTCGGAAAATAATATGAAATAGTATCATTTTTATACAAAACATATCTGAAAATTGATTGAAAATGGTTTTAAATGTCTATATTGTCTGGAATTTTTTACAATTTTGTCAATAAAAGTGTCTTATTTTGTCCATAAAAATGTCTTATTTTATAGAAAAAATTACAAAATGTATATGTTTTTCATTATAAATTGCTTAAAAATGTATGCTATTTTGCTAAATTTCTAAAAATGTACCTGAAAATGGAAACTAATTTTTTTTTACGATAAAGATAATTCAAAGGTCCCAAAAAATGCCTCGAAATGAAAATGTGTGATACTGGCATCACCCCTTTTTGAAACGGAGCTAAAAATACCTACTAAAATTAGGAGAGAGAAAAACGAGAACTGTGTCGAGTTCTCGTTTCATAGTATAAGTGGTTCCCCTCGAAGTGGCCTGCGATCAATATAAAAGTGATTTTGAGTTCTGTTATTTCTGATATCTTGTGTATTTGCATTAATTAATTATTGCAAGTTCATCACAGTAGCTGACACCATGACTAGTGCCAGCATGACTACCAAAAGCAGTGGAAGGATCATCTGTGTTGTAATTCAACATACCATATGAGAATGCGGTAGGGTTGACCGTGGGGCCTGTGTCATCATGTAACTCTGGCATCCAATATAAATAATTATGTGGAAACGTAGGATTGAATGGGTCATCCTCGGGTCGATCTGGACCAAACAAACTAGGATGAGTCTTGGGTGGATCCGAACCAAACAAACTAGGTTGGGTCTCAGGTGGATCACCCCCCCATGCCTCATGAGGAGTAGGGGTGTCAGAAGTGTGATCAACTCTACCCGATGGACTGGTCAGGATTTCTCCCATGCCAGAATGTGCAGTCATTGCGTCAAGAACGTATGTCTCATAAGAATCTGAAGATTCAGAGGGAGCCCGACGATGTCCCTTCTTGACATGGTGTGAAATATCGGCAACTGGTAAACTAGCCAATCGACAAGATCGACGGGGAACAGGACTCCGCGCCACGATATCTCTGGAGAGACTATAAAAAAAGGCCAATTATCGTTAAAAAACAGTAAATCAAAAGCACACACCTAGAGAAACTATAGCCAAGAGCAGACAAACAGAGTGGCTAAATGAGCTCCCGACATTAGAGCCAGTATGTCTCACCTAGGAGAGACTTGAGACTCCCAAACTACAGCTGAAGGTAACCGAATCAGTTATAGAGGCACCCAGGCTTCACTGTGTGCAAAGGGCCATAGCCCTCGGAAACAAACAACTGTGCTGTCCAACCCCTATCTGACTCAGGACACAAACAGTATAACCACTGCAAGTACCCTATGCGATACCTAGGTAAGGAAACTATGGCCACCGCAATATAACCGATGCTCAGGGGGACAGTCGCAGGTGGGATCCATCGTATGGGTAGGATAGTTGAGCTTGAAACTCAATGAGGGTCAAATCCCCCAAGAGTCCCCAGATACGAACAAATCCTGGAAATATCTCCCATGTTCAACCGGTATTGGAGGGATATCTCCGCAACCAACCTCCCGTGACCTCGTGCTTAACTCTAGTTTGAGTAAAGCTTCTTGAGAACACCGATTTATACCATGGATTTAACCACTCCCTAGTCAGACAAATAATGTTTCGTCTAGTAGTCTTGGATGGTTTACTCACAATGATCTATTCCAAGACTCTAAACCTATGCTAGTTGGTGTACCCTATAAATAAAGTTGGTCTAATCAATTTTAAGATTAAGCATTATTTTTCATGGTTGTGGTTACTCAAAGGATATGGTCATGAAACTAGTGATGTATATGACTCAATAGTATGCAAAATCGTCAAATCCTAGACTCATCTATCCAACAAAAATAATGCCACTAGCATGCAAAATCAATCCAACGGTTTTGAAATAAAAATGCAACTCTTTTATATTTTCAATGCACAAGCATAACCTAAATGAAAGCAGCAAGCACTCAATGCAAAATGCAGTACATGAAAGTAATTTTTTTTTTGTATTTTCTCTTATAAGAAAAAGGAAAATACAAAACTCATTTTTTTTTTTTTTTTTTGTATTTTTCAATATAATGGAATGAAAAATGCAAGCAAAATCCTACTATTTAGTCACTGATATGCCAAGGATATCACTAAGACAACCCAGTATATTCCAAATAGTAAGACTCAGCCAATGGAATGACCTAGATAGGAAAAAATCAACAAGGCTAAATCCAAAGATGGACAAAAAATCAACAAGGCTCAACCAAGAGAAGAGAAGAGTTTTGGTCACAAATAAGGCACGGAACAGTCAAGAATCAGGCCAATAAAGATTTAGGATCATCCAAAGCCAACCCAACAACAAAGGGTCATGAAACAACCAAATCCAGAGTTGTACGCTACTGTCAAAGGAATACCTGCGAGTACCCGTGAGCAATAGTGTAAATAGAGGCGGGTGTATGCGGGAAGAGCTAAGCTCACCCGCGGGTAGGGAAAAGCAAATGGAAAAAAAAAGAGTCCAATGGCTCAGAAAAAAACCAGTTTTCTATAGTGTATCTCAATAGCTAATCAGTGACACAGAGCTTCGACAAACAACAACTCTAAATAAGGACTAATGCTAAAAAATCCCCCAAAATGGATGTTTTCCCTAGCGGAGTTGCCATTTCTGTGTTGGAGAAAACTTCCTATGGATTGTGGTAGACCACAACAGACAGCTGACTACCAGAAATTAACTCAATTCTCACTACTATGCTATATAAATGACAATGCTAAGATAATGAAGAATATAACCAACCTCAATCCAAACGTTTGATGGAGATCCCCGTTGGAGCTTTCAATCCGTGCACTTGAATCTACAAATTAGTCTTGGCAGCCAATATACAACAAGTGCATATAACATATAAATGACATTAACATCATCAATAGCAATGGTCCATGATATTATAAGCGAATACAACCCAATGTAATACAAGCAACATTCACAACATTAATGGACGAGAATATGAGTATTTCTATTAATAAACAACAAGAAGTACAATGTGATACGACCTCTTGTTGGCAACTAATCTGAACCAAGATCTGGGTCAATCCACTTGTGCCTCCACCACTTCAATCTTCCATGGGATGGCAAACTCAAAATATGATAGGAGTTTGGAAGGTGAACATAAAGGGTTCACAACTACAAGGATCAATGGGTGTAGACTCAAGATAGGGCAAAACTCCACTAGAGTTCTCTTGCTCTCCTTTCTCCTCCCGTCCATAAGCCATATGTGCTCAATATATAGTCCTCCCAAAGGTAAGTGAAAGGACACATTGAGGCATTTTAGGGCAAATGGAGGGCCAAAGGTCACCCTATGACCGCTTTTTGGGAGTAAAAAGTAATAAACTAGTGATTTTTACCATTTTACATGCTACCTGCAGGCTATAGTGATGCAACTCGCGGGTACGCCCACTGTAGTGATGCAGCTAGCATATAGGGGAAAAAATAGGAAAATAATGTGTCTGAAGGATATAAAGTGGATCTGAGTCAGTGGAATGGATCCTGTAGGCCAAAGAGTGCTGATGCTCACAAGGTGGAAAATTACACTGTAGTAGACCCCAAACACGAACAAATCCTGGAAATATCTCCCACGTTCAGCTAGCATTGGAGGGATATCTCCGCAACCAACCTCCTGTGACCTCGTGCTTAACTCTGTTTTTAGTAGAGCGCCCTAAGAACACTGATGTATACCATGGGTTTAACCACTCCCTGGTCAAACACATAATGTTTGGTTCAATAGTCTTGGATTGTTAACTCACAGTGATCTATTCCAAGACTCTAAACCTATACTAGTTGGTGCACCCTATAAAAAAGGAAATCGTTTCTAATCAATTTTAGATTAAGCGTTAATTTTGATGGTTGTGATTACTCAAAGGATATGGTCGTGAAACTAATGATGTGAAAAGACTCAATGATATGCACACCCGGAAAACACTAGAATCATCTATCCATAAAAAGGTATGCCACTATATTACAGTCAAACCAACGTTTCGTAATTCAAAAATAACAATGCAATGTCTTTATAATTTCACGCTCAAGCAAGTCCTAATGAAAACATAAGCACTCTAATGCAAAATGCAATAACATAAAGTAATTTTTTTGTATTTTCATAATAAATTAAATGAACCAACTAAGAAAAATCAAGATTTTCTATGCAGATCCTAACATCCAACCAACGACACAGAAACTCGACAAAACAGAAACTCAAAATAAGTAAAAATCCCCAAAATCCCCAAAATGAAGTTTCTTCCCCAGTGGAGTCGCCATTTTTGTTACGGAGAAAAACTTCCTATGGCTCGGGGAAGACCACAACAGACATATGACTACTAGAAATCAACTCAATTCCCAAAGCAATGCTATATAAATGTAAATGCTAATATGTGGAATAAATAACCGACCTACAACCGGACGTTCGATGTAGATCCCCGGTGAGCTTTCAAATCTCTACACTTGAAACTGCAGCTTAGTCTCAACAATAAACACAAGCAAGTGCATATAATATATGAAATATGTTTGCATAAACAATAGCATGGTCCATGATATAATAAACAAATGTTACCCAATGTTGAATAAGCAACCATTCATAAGATCAATTGGACGAGAAAATGAGTATTTCTATTAATGTAAACAAGAAGTACATGATACAACCTCTTGCCGACAACTCATCTGAACCGTGAACTAGGTCCCTCCACTTGTGTCTCCACCACTTCAATCCCCCATGTAATGGAAAAATCATGAGTAAAGAATAGATTCCTTCATAAGATATGGAAGAGTTTGGTAGGTGAACATAAGAGGTTCACAACAACCAGGATCAATGGATGTAGACTCAAGTTATGGAAAAAATCCAATAGAGTTTCGATGCTCTCTCTTTCTCCTCCTTCCATGTACCATAAGAGCTCAATATATAACCCTCCAAAGGTAGATGAAAGGTCGAATCGAGTCATTTTGGGATACATGGAGGGCCAAAGGTCACCCTACGACCGTTTTTTGGAGTAAAAAGTGAGTTTTTTTACTATAATTTACCATTTAACTCGATTACACGGGATATAGTGGGACAACCCACGCATGTGCTAGTTGCAGTCAAGTAGCTCTCGTACAGGAACACAAATAGGGAAAAAGAGGTTCCTGGAGGGAAAAAGTGGTTATGAGTCATTCAAATGAATAATAGAGGCCAAATAGTATAAATGCTCACAAGGTGGAAAAATATGTTGTAAAAGAGAGGACACGTGGTAGATAATTGGAGTTATACTGTTGGGGTGTGCATGGAAGAAAAATTTGTGAAAGTTCAAAAGGCAAGGACCGACAACCAGTCACAATGTGACACTTGGAAATAGTTCAGAGGTTAATATAGAGGTGTAGTTTTGGAATGTCATTGGTGACATTTGACCAATTGAATGATAGCATTGTTCCATCACTTTTGTTGCCATGTTTGTAATAGTAATAGTTTCCGACCAGAGGAAAAATCTGATTATTGTGAAAATTCTTATGAGTTTGAATAAATATGTAATTTTTCTGTTAATAGAGGAGGAAAGTTATTGCTGTGGTGGATTTTTTTTTGTTTTTTCGATGTGTTCTCTATGTGTTTGTGTATAGAAAGTTTGTAAACTCTCCTATGTTGATTCAAAGGGAGTTAGATTGGATTTAGCTTAGTGCTCATATCCTTCATACTTGGAATAGGCTTTTATCTTGTTTCTGAGTGGTAACTTAGGGAAATAAGTAATGAACAAATTATAATTATTGGTTAAATGCAAATATATATAAAAAAATGTCACTTCAAACATAAAAATTGGCTTGGAACCAATTAAATCATAATTTATATGCTGCAACCACACAGATTATTTTCTAGATGGTGTTGGGATTCAACACTAGCTAGTCTTTTGAGGAATTGCAATTTGAAAATTATTTGATTGAAAATAATAGTAGGATAGTGAATTTGAAGTGGTCAATTTATCATCACTTGATCTAGATTTATGTGAGAACGAATTGAAAGAGTATATATATATATATATATATTCACATACGCAAATATATGGCAAGAAACACATCGATACAATAAACTCATATTCTATTAAATGAATGAAATATAACAAACTGTAAAATAAAAGCAGCTAGAATGCTGGTAGCTATAGCTCTGAGAAGAGATGTGGCAGATACACTCATTCATGATAAGATGAATACAAGAAGAGGCTGAATCCGTTGGCAACCATTTTCCCCCCGGAATCTCCAAAAAACGTCGTTTAGGGCCTCAAAATGGCCCCAAAAGTTCAGGACTTGGATCATTGTAGAAAAATACAAGAAAACTGCTAGAATGAAATTTTTTTTTGAGCTAATGTAATAGGTGGGTGGCCACTATATCCATATGGATCAATCCTTCCCCCTTAGGAATCAATGATATCCATTTCATTGAGTGCCACCATCGGGTGGGGAAACTTCTGTTGAACTTAACTCTTGGTGAGCCACTTCCCTTGGTGAAGTAGTTGCCCCACTTTGAAAACCCGATATAGTTGTATCTTTTGGTGGCGGGTTCCCTTAACCTATGTGCCCATGATCCGATCAATGGTTGCATGTTCCATGCAGTTAGGATTAAGATCTGTAGGTGTCAATTGCTCTGCCACCTCCGAGGTGTCCAACAATGGTGGAAAATATGGAGAAGGAGCTCCACATTGAATACTAGGTGTAGGACAAGGAATGGAGGAATGCTTAGCTTGAAGGCATTGTCACCAACTTCCTTGGTGATGGTGTACGACCCATGTCGAAGTGGACGAAGCTTGCGATGGGGTCCTGTGAACCTCTCTTTCTGCAAATGCAACCAAACCTTATCACCCACCTGGAACTTGTGTGGAACCCAATGCTAGTCATGTCACTACTTGTACTTAGTGTTGATATTTTCCAAAATTTCATGGACTTCTTGGCGGATGTGTTGGATTCATTCAACAAATCTGGTGGCTTTATCATCCTTAGTCTGAGCATGGGAAGATTCCTCATGTGTGGATGCAATGGGAAGAAATACACCGATTGGTGCGAGTGGTTGGAACCCCAGACACACTTGAAAAGGGCTGTGGTTGGTAGAGCTATGAATGGATCTGTTATAGATATGTTGAACATAATGAAGGCTCTTATCCCATGTGCAGGGATGTTTAGAATTGTACATTCTCAGAATATGCACAATCATCCTATTGACTACCTATGTTTTTTGATCAGTCTAGGGGTCGAAGTCAGTTGATTTGGTGAGCTTGGTATCCATCAATGACCATATGCTGGACCAGAAAGTGCTTAGGAACCTATTGTCTTGATCTGAAATGATAGTTTGTGGCATCCCAAATGAACCCAAACACGCTTGACGAAAGAGCTTAGTAGTGGCTTCAACAGAGACATTCTTCTTGCAAGCTATTAGAATGGCCATCTTAGAGAAACGATCCACAACCACAAACACAAAGTCATTTCCATGCTTGGTTGAAGGTAGGCTAGAGCTGTAATCTATGGAGATGGATTCCCATGCCTCATTAGGAGTGGGAAGATGAGTGTACAACCCCTACTTTTTTATGGCAGGTTTTGCGATGGCACAGGCAGTGCAAGATCTTATGTATCGATCGACGTCATTTAGGCCATTAAAAATACTTATGCAATATGGCCACTGACTTTTTGGTGCCAAAGTGCCCTGCCACCCAACTATAATGGGATTCCCAAATCATCTTCACACGCTCACTTCAAGGAACACAGAGATGGCCTAGGTGGCATAGCAAGCCTTCCTGAACATGAAATTCTACTACGGATGTGCCTGCACATAGGGTTTGATAGATGGGAGAAAAATAAGGATCACTGCTATATAGTTGAGGCCACCCTAAGGTATCATGGCCACAAGAGTGGAGAATTGTGGTAAGTGCGGCTACGGGAGGTCGACTGAGGAAATCACTGACTTGGTTGGTGCTTCCCTTCTTATATTTAATATTCAGTTGGAATTGTTGCAAGTAAGTGGACCACTTCTGGTGGCAGTCATTCTGTAACTTCCATTGGGTTTGCATGAATTGCAGGGGATTATGATCAATTTGAATGTTTGTCTCTTTTCCAAGGATGTAATGCTTCCATTGGAGACAGGATTGGACAATGGAATACATTTCCTTGTCGTAGGTGGGGTACTTGCAGACTGTATATGAAAGTGTCTCATTGCGATATGCCACTGGATGGCCATGTTGAGTGAGGACTGCACCAATAGCATAATCTGAAGCATATGTTTCAATATCAAAGGGTTTTTGCAAATCCGGTAAGGCAAGGATATGTGTCGAACATAAGCGTTGGTTTAGATCCTCAAATGCTTGTTGTTGTGGCTTGGACCAGCTGAACTTGTCCTTATATCCCCCTTTGGTCACCTAGCTAAGGGACCAAGCAATATTAGAGAATCCCAACATAAATCTGTGATATAAGTTGGCAAGGCCTAGGAAGCTGCGAAGCTCTGTGAGATTTTTCACGGTTGGCCAATCATGGATGGCTTGGATCTTGGCCATATCCACATGAGCACCATGTTCTCCCATGATGTATCCTAGATATTGAACCCTCTTCATGCCAAATGAGCACTTCTCTAAATTAGCATATAACTTGTGCTAGTGAAGACTTGGTGGATATGTTGCAGATGCTCTGCCCATTTTCTATTGTAGATGAGAATATCATCCAGATATATAGCCACAAAAGAGTTATTGAATGGTCATAGGATATCATCCATCATCCTCATGAAATTTGTTGGAGAATTGGTCAAGCCGAAAGGCATGACCAACCACTCAAAAAGGCCTTCCCGATATTTGAAGGTAGTCTTCCAAACATAGGTCTGCTCAATTGGAACTTGATGATATCCAGACTCAAATAAATCTTGCTGAAATATTTGGCACCCTTGAGCTAGTCAAGAAGATCGTCGATACGGGGAATGGGATACCGATTTCGGACTGTGATCTTGTGTAGAGCTCGGTAATCAATACAGAGTTGCCATGTCCCATCTTTCTTCTGTACCGACAGAATTGGGCTCCTGCAAGGCGAGGGGATAGATCAAATGTGCCCCTTTTGGATCAATTCTTGAATCTGGCATTTGATTTCTTCATTTTCCATGAGGGAATGCCTGTATACTGGCCCATTAGGTAAAGGTGCACTAGGTATCAAATAAATGGAATGCTTAACTGGGCAATGTATTGGCACCTCAGTGGGTGTGGTGAACATTTCTTCATATGCTTCCACAATATTGTCCACCTTTTTCTGCTGCGTAGAGGGGTTCTGCATGGAAGTGGTGGATGTTGCTGTAATCTTTCGTTCACCTTCAGAATGAACCATGAAGAGGACGAATTTCCCTTTCTGGGAGATTACCTTCATGCACTGCTTAGTTGTGATGAGGGACACAATAGTCGTGGGAAGTGTCTCTAGTATCCTGTAGAGATTCTTTCCCAAAGTAGTAAAGACACTACGAGGTCTAGACTCATACACAACATGAAATTTCCACATATATGGTTGTCCTAAAAGAACATCACAAAATTCAAATGAGGAAACATCACACATTACCTCATCTTTGAAGGGCTTAATCCCATACGAAAGGCGACATTATTTACTAATGTGGATGTCTCATCCTTGGCTCATCCAGCCGATGTTGTATGGCTGGGAATGTGGAATCGTTGGAAGCTTCCATATTTTTATGACCTCGACCGAGATGAGGTTTTTATGGATACTGCTATCAACAATGAAGTCTAATAGAATTCCTTACACCCACAATTGTGAATGGAAGAGACGCTCCCCTTCCTCTGGATCCTTTGACGATTCTGGTTGAATATTTGCAGTTGCGATGGTGGCACTAGGTTCCACATCAATGATCTGCTTTCCCTTCTCTTTCTCTCCATCAAGTTCTAATTCAGAGTCTGTATCTAGGGATTTTGTGTCGGCCAACAAGGTTGTTTTGAGCAACACTCATCAGTGTTGTACCAATGGATCTTGTGGAATTCACACCACTTGCCAGTGTCCTTCTTTGATTTCCCATTACCCTTATTTTCCTGCGGCTTGGGCTAGTTGTCGGGGCTTTGGTCATCCTTGCTCTGTCCTTTTCCTTGTGAATTGGGGCCACCTTTTCCAGGCTTCTGCTGCTGAATAGCAAACCAAAAGTCACACTTATTATTTTTCTTAAACTTATGCTTGATCTTGATGGTGTATCTATAAGATTATCCTAGTGAGGATATGTCCAGGAAATACATCTCTCTTTGAATGTACCTGTGCAGGTTGCTGCGATACTTTAGGAACAAGTGTCATTCAAAGTCTCGAATACCTAGCTTGGAGCGTAGGGTATGGAACATGTTGGTAAACGTTGGGACTGTTTGGTCCCTCTCCTGGCGCAAAGTAGTCCGTCTGGTGTATTGGTCATCATAGTTTCCGACATGGTAGGATTGTTCCTTGATGGCATCGACAAAATATGCCCATGTGGGGTCTATCCTGAATAGTTCAGACTCGTCTCTTGCATGCCTCTTGTAGTACCCAATCCACTAGGCTTTAATATGGGGAAGGGACTTAAGGAGCAAGAATGTGATCTTTTCGCTGTCAAAAAATTTTTGAACAGAGAAGTAACCCTCTAATAGATTCAACCTTTTCTCTAAAGCGTCTGCATCTATCTTTCCTTCAAATAGGGGAATGTCAAAGTTAACTTGTACCTTGAAGGGAGTCGCACCCCAGAAACGACTACTCGTTGAAGATGCATCCGCCGCCATCGACATCCTTCGAAGGATCTGTGCGAAATTATCCATCATCTCATTTCTTTGTCGCGCGAGGGCTTCCTCGAGCAACAACTTAATAGGATCTCCTGCTCCGTCATATCTCTTTTCTTCTCCCTCCATGGGAGCCTGATTGGGTCGATGAGGGGTTTTTTCCCCAAGATCGACTAGTTCGAGACCCAATGCTCGATATTCATATCTCTTCGGGAACATGCACTGAGAAATCACAAGAGCAGAAGGCTCTGATACCATTGATCCATATTTATGTGAGAATGAAATGAAAGAGAATATATATATATATATATATATATTCACATAAACAGATATATGGCAAGAAACACAGCGATACAATAAACTCATATTCTATTAAATGAATGAAATAGAACAAACTGTAAAATAAAAACAACTAGAATGGTGGTAGCTATATCTCATAGAAGAGATGTAGCGGCTATGCTCATTCATGACAAGATGAATACAAGAAGAGGCCAAAAGAGCCTATTTATAATAAGCATGAGGGTAAGAACCCTAAACATCCAAAAACCTAACCCTACAAGATGAACTGCCATAAATTTTGCGGCCCCAAGGTGGTTAGTTGAACAATCAATTTCACGAGGTCATAACGTTTGCATACGATCTCGGTTTGGGGCACTCGATAGCCCGTTGGAAAGGTCTATTCGAGATATACAACTTTCGACTAGAAGAATATGAATGGCGATGGAAACCATTCCCCCCTAGAATCTCCAAAAAACGTCGTTTAGGGCCTCAAAACGGACCCGGAAGTTCAGGACCCAAAAAATTGCAGAAAAATTACAGGAAAACTGCCAGAATGAAAAATTGTTTTGAGCCAGTGGAATAGGTGGGTGGCCACCTATATCCATTTGGATCATCACTATATTAAATTATATTGATACTTTTGATAGTAGTTAGAAAAAATTATCATTAGAGAAATTTTGAGATTTAAAATGGCTAATAATAGTTAAAATAATAAAATGAGTTATAATAAAATGGCTAATAATAGTTAAAATAATAAAATGAGTTATAATTTTTTCATAGACCCTTGGTATGAAAAAAGATCCAGAATAGATAAAATGAGTTCTCACAAGTTTGAGTAAACCTACGAAGAGAAACATGATAGAAAAAAGTAGTTTTTCCCTTTCCTTCCAAAACTATTTACCCTTATGGTCTAGATTATCATATTGAATCGTATTGGGTCTTATAAACTTGATTTTGATAATACATTTTTTGTTTTTAGGTCCAATTTTTACATCAAAATTTCTCTAATTATGGTATCATCAATTCTCTCATATATTTATAGGAATATTTGTATTATTACATTTTTTGAATGAGAGAATAAGGAAGACCCTACAATTTCTCTTGAAATTCCATCTCCTCTCTTGCTACAAAAATCAAATGATAAACATATTGAATATATTAAGTTCCATTTTTTCTAGAAATGATTGAGGTGGCTCACCCAATATTCAAAACGTGAATTTTCAAGAAAGTTATATTCCTTTGAAAACTTGATAAAATTCATACACATTCTCAACTTATTGACAACCCTCATATAAATACTAAGGACTCAGATGGCTTGTAAGTTGGCATCCCAAAAATCTTGTCCACCAAGTTGATAATACCACCATTGATTACACCATAAAGATTAAATATTATGTTCAAGACCAATGCTATGGCACATTGAATGACATAGTTTCAAATAGATGTTTCCTTGAGGTGGCAACAGACAAGGTGGAGGAGTATTTTTTGTAAAGTGGGAAAATGATATAGCAAATCCTGAATATCCAAGTCTTTTGTTTTTCAATGAACCTTCTCCTATTCATTTGATACACTTTGACTTTAATAACTCAAATTATACATCATAATTTAATAAAAAAAGAACTCCAAATACTCTTCTAAGAATATTGAATGTGTGTGAACCCATGCAACACAATCAATACTACTATATTCATCCTTGAAATTTGATAAACGAAGAATATGCCCTCTATATGAAATATTCAATATCTCTTCCCTAATTTTGGATTCTTCCTCCTTTAGTGTTCTATTAACATATTCAATGCAACAATCAAATGATGAGTTTTGGCTAGTCGCCTAGCTTGGGGATGTATGTAGTAAGCTACTTTTTCCCAGGGTTGAGATAATGAGGTCGCTAGAAAATGTTTTTTGACTTTCCTTTACTACAAAGGACAATAGACATGATTGGTGGCTTTGACCATAGGTATTTCAAATTCATTATACTTGCTATTGACCTTGGTGAGTTAAAATTTGGTGGTGTCCTTCTGCACTATTGCTCCAACAACCTAATTGTTGTCGACGATTGTTTTGGTAGCGACAAAACCATCAATATAACTAACTCATATCAACTACATGGGATTGCTAGTTGAATGGAATTCAATTTGTATTTCATACCTTCCCCTCCTTTGTTCTTTTTTTTGTCTTATTAATGATAGGTTTATTTAGGTTTATAGGTTGGTAGATGTTTCTCCTAAAATTCTAGTACTCTTTTTCTACAAAAACCACATGACAAGTATATCAAATATATTCTTCCATTACTGTCAGAAATGATTGAGGTGACTTACCCAATATTTCTAACTAAAAGTTTTAGGCAAGTTCTAGACCTTTGCAGACTTCATAAAATTCATACAAATTCATGAAATTTTGACCAACCCTCGTATAAATATAAAGATATTGGAAGGATTTGTATCTTGGCATCTAAAAAAAATGTGTCCACTCGATTGATAACACCATCACACAATAAAATTTAAAGATTTCATTCAAGACCAATGTTATTGCATATTGAATGACAAAGTTGTGAATACATTATGCCTTATGATGGAAAATGACAAGGAGGAGGAGTATTTTTGAATGATATGAAATTGCCATAGAAAACCCTCAGTATCCAAGTCTCTCTTTCTATAGTGATTTTTCTCCTATCCATTTGATGCCTTTCATCCTAACCACTCAACTTCTACTTCATAATCTAATACTCTTAAGCATACAATATGCTCTTCTAGGAATACTTCATAGGTATAAGCCCATGTAGACCTAGGCGATAACATTATATTCATATTTTAATTTTGATAAATGAAGAATACACCCCCTCTATACAAAATTTTCAACAACTATTCCATAAATGTGTGGATTTCCTCCCTTAATATTCTACGAACATCTACAATGGAACATCCAATTATGAATTTTTTCCAGTTTCCTCGGAAGGGAATGCACGCAGTAAGATACATCCACCTATGTTGAAATATTGTAAATGAGTTGTTCTGTGTGTACTAGTGTTTACTTTGTCAATTTTTAAATACATATCATTTCTTATAGACATTCCAATCTAGAGAGATCTTCTTAACTAGTTCTCTAAGGATTTTTTAGATTGTTATGATTAAATCATTGTAGAATATCCTATATGTATTTATATTCTATTTGTGGATAAATGTAATCAAATCAATTCAAATAAAGTTGATTGAGCTATAGTAATAGTTCAATAGTTATTCTATTGGTTGTTTTTGTTTGATAAATGTTTTTTCATTCATAGTAAATCCCTCTACCTCCATCCATCAAAATGGTATCGAAGCGAGGTTGTGAGAAGTCCATTCTACCACCATGGAGAGTAGAAACCATAAAGAAGGTAGAGGTTGGCTTATGAGAGTGGATGAATCTTTTTAAGTGTGACCTCTTTTGTGGGATTTCCTCCTCTTGTGAAGCATGTTCCAAGAAAATATATGGTAATTTAGTTTTTATTTAGTAAATTCCAAATGCAAAGTGGAGATTAAATTTGTAGTGCATACATATATTTTATATTCCAAATCAGAAAGAAGTTTCCCAAAACTTTTGATGTAGTTGTTGCAACCATTGAAGAGTCTAAGGACTTGAGTAAGCTATCAATATAGGAGTTGTTGGGATCCTTGTTATTCCATGAATAAAAAATTAACAAGAAAAATGATTCCTCTTTAGATAATTCTTTAAAATTCCAAGTTTTTATCTCCAGATGTAGAGGCAAGAGTAGAATAAGCATTAGCCAAAGAGATGGCAAGGAAAATTTAGAACAAGAAATAAGACCACATCAAAATCCTCATAATTCAAGGGGGAGAATTAACTTAATCTCATAGAAACCTTAGATGTATTGTCATGTCCCTAATTTTGCATTGGGTCACAATGGCCTAAGCCAATTTTCCATATTCATGAGAGTTTGTCAAATTGATGTTAAGGGTCAAATAATTGCCACGGAGGAAAATTACTAGTTTCCTAGGTTGGGGGTGGAAGCTTTGGGATTTGAGATAAGGGGGATAATAAATTATGTTTGAAAATTAGAATGGAATAAATATTTAATAAAGGAGCTAAATAAATAAATACAAGATAAATTCTATGTGGCAATTGGTTTTGAAGACATATGGAGGATGTGGGACCCACACTAGCTTGATTTTTCAACGCCACATGGCATCTCTCTCTTGCCATATCGAATCCATGAGAAGGAAAACATTATTGGATGAGTTGGTAGGATCATACACACGGAATTTAGCATCATAGGTCGAATTTGGATGGAATGGTAACCTAAATGGAAGGGAAAGAGTCAAATTTGAGGTTTGTGGACACTTGGGCTAGATTCCCTAACTCCTATGACAACAGTGATGAAGAATCTATGACACCTATGACACAAATCAGACCTGAAGGCTGACATATTACATATATAACATTTCATGGCTAAAAATAGCCTCCAAGAGGGCACTCAAGTGATCTAGGGAAGCCAAAGAGACACCAATTCAAATTTGGAGAAGGAGAGGGCTAGAATTGGAAGGACAAGTGGCATACTTGGGAATCTCTTCCCAACTTGAGTTGGCATGAATCTATTGGGAGGAATTCGACCCATGGAGGACCTTATAAGACTAAGGATGTTTATAAAATACATAAATGAAGTAAGAGAATATCTTTTTATCATTTTGAGAATTTGTATTCGTGAAGAGAGAGAGCTAGTGGATGACTAGTTTCTTGCCTTAGCCAATTTCGAGGGTGAAAGATTCCCAACCAAGTTCGTGTTTGGAGAGGCTATTAAGGTCTTTCATGGAGATTTAATGGAGTCATAAGTTGCAGGTTATGTGTTATATGAGTTTAATGTTCAGTATAAGCATTCAGAGTCATTTTTTTGAGTTTCATAGCATTTGGGAGAAGATTGCGTATCATTTCCCCCAAGGTTGAAACTAGTCTTTTTGCATATGATTTAAGAGAGTTATAGTAGACATTAAAAGTTGAATGGTGATGCATATGAGTTCATGTTGATGATATTTATATTTCCCATGATTCCATTTAGAAATTCGAGTTGGATTGAGTGCATTTGGAAAGTCATTTTCATCATCTACCCCTAGGGGTTTTGAACCACAATTTACTAGTAAAACTCCATACATTGACCAGATTTCCAAAGTGAGTTGCAGAATTAATTTGATTGTTAAAGGAAAACTATAAACACCATTTTTATGTATTAACATAATTCAAACACCATCTGGTACAGCTTGAGAGCATTTGGATCTATTTGGAGCCATCTACCATTGGGGGTTTGAGCCTTAGTTTTACTAGTAAATTCCATGAGTTCTATTGGATACCTATTCGACCCCAAAACCACATATAATGCTGAAAATATAATTTAATTGATGTATTATAACAGATCCAATTATTATACCAAACATTAGTGGAGTTTGTACAATGTTTGGAAGAGAGTAGTTCCAAGACCTAGGGGGGATTTCCACTTCCCAAATTGACTAGTCTCGTCCCGAAACTTCTTCCCTTGCAAATTGAATACCATGGTTGGCTATATAAGTTGATTATATGTCTCATATATTTTTTAATGTGTCCCATCACCCCTCATGACCTTCCCCACCAATTTTGGAAGCAATTGGTGGAGTTTGGAATCAGTTGTATCCATATACCTAAAGTTGAAATTTGGTGAATTTGAGCACAATTTTATTAAGAAGGGAAATTATAGTGGTATCAGAGCATGGTCCTTGCACCTATGGATTAATATTATACATTGAAGAATAAGTTGCATCCATGTATTACTATTTTGATGAATCCTATGAGTACAATTGTTATGAGAAATATGCAGATGATTATGAACAATATGAAGGAGAATGTGAATGGTATGAGGAAGAGGTGCCATCATGCAACACTTCTTACACTTTCAGGAGGAATGAAGATTATTATTATGACCCTATGTATTATAAATATGAGTATTGTTGGGTTCAGGAAATTCCCTTTTTGGCCACCTTTATTACATCATTTTTCCCTGTTTCCATCCTACTTTCATGAGCTATATCCATGTCTTTTCCAGATCAATCAATGATATTGACAGGTATAATTTGTTATTGCCTTATTTATTTTTATGCCTAAGATTGTTAAAGATTATGGATTTTATCCCTTGGTTTATACTGATCTGTGTGATTTCATTTAGCCAAAATCTAAAGCGCAGGTGTATCAGCTTAGTAGCGCCAGCTGTGACTCTTCAAAGCACCAGCTCGTCATAACTCCAAGGGACAACGTATCCTCCACGCAAGCTGTATCAGATCCCCACTATAACAGATTCCACTAAAGCAGGGCCTAGCTACGACAGACAGGTGGCATTCCAGCTGCTAAGTCTGTTGACCCATTAATGATCAAAGAAACAGCCTCCTTCACAATTAATGGCCCTATTTAATACGCTGTATCAATTAGCTGTAGCTCCGCAGCATGAAGATCATAGATCTTCATTGCTGCACGATTTTAGTGGATCTGAAATTGTATTTCCTTTGTATAAATTCCAGAAGGCTTTCATAGCCTGGGGTTGGACAATCATTACTTGTGTAAGCTGTAACAGAGCACTGAGACTCACGATCTTCCATCAATAATATGAGAGTAGAGTTCTTCATTTCTGTGTCTTAATTTGTTGTGACTCTCGGCATCTCTGTTAGAAGGCTAGGGCCTACCTTCTCACAGAGATAGTTGGTTTAAGTAGGTAGAGTAGTTTAGTTTTACTTCTGTTGTGTGGTGTGGAATGATTGTAGACATTATTGGTAGCTGTAATAGAGTTTAGCTCTCTTTTCTGGTAGTTGTAATTGCATCTTGAATAGATGTAACATAGTGGTGTGACAGTCGACTGTGTAGGATAATTTTCTTAATTTGCATGTGTGTTTTAATCAGCTGTGACAGCCAAGCTCAATTCCAATTATCTTCTAGTTGTGTATGCTTTCTAGGATTTCCATTAATTATCAATTAGAGTTCAAGCTAGTGTTTTAATTCTGGTTGCTGTTGTATCTTCAATTACATTCATAGATTAGACAGATAATGGTAGAGTTACAGTAGCTACTGGATAGATCATTTTGGTAAAGATTGAATGCTGTAGTTTGATAATTATAGGATTTAACTTCTTGCAAAAGTAATCTAGTTTCATTTCATCATTAGATCATTAACTTGTTGGGTTGATTTCTGTAGGGAAGTTGCTTTCTTTTTTATTCTTAGATGTATGAATTAGATTAGTGTTTTTAGGGAATGAGTTGGCTGGACACATAGGCAGGATCATTATTTACATTCAGCAAATCAACTGCTTAATCTGTTTATGCATAGACTGTGCTTATTGCCTTTGAAATAAAATACCTTCCTGGGTTTGACAATTTATATTGACCATTCTATATGTTAGCTTTAATTAACTGACATATAGGGTGACCAATATTTTGGCGCCGTTGTCAGGGATGGTAATAGATAGACAGAGTTAGTAGTTGGTTTCATTTGATTTTATTTTAGTTCAATTTTTTACAGCATGCATGAATACAAGAATAACAAATCGGGAACCCCCTTTGAATACTAACATTGCAGGTGGAAGAGGTCAAGGTCGTAATGCAGGTCAGGGAAGACACACATATATTGATGAGATAATTGCTAGAGCTGATTCTTCCACTAGACCACCGCGGAACTCTACAGGTAGGGGAAATTCTGTTCTTCCCAATATTGAACATTTAGCATCCACAATGGAGAATACAACGGGACCTTCAACTCCTGTTGCAGAAAGTAAACCTCATGAAGATAAGGGAAGTGCTATAGGTGCACCAGATAGAGAGGAGATTTATCATATTGACGGAACCAGAGTTACTAAAGAGGTGTGGTTGGAGACTCGTAGAATAGCAGAGGAATAAAGAAGGCAAAGAGAAGAGAGGAGAAAAGAGGAAGAAGCCAAAGCAGAGGAAGAACACATAAAGGAAGCTGTTGAATTTTGAACTAGAACCATGGCTGGTAGAGAACAAGGGGGTGAGAACGAACATGAGGATCATTGGGAGGAAGAAGGAGAAAATAATCAGCCTGGTAATATTGTGGCTACATTAGAATTCCCTATCCTTCAGACACCTGGAGCAACTCCTATGAAGAATATCTCACCATCAGTTCTCCCGAATTTCCATGGTAAGTCCTCTGAGGATCCTGATGAGTTTCTTTTTGAGTTTGATATCCTCTGTCGCAGCTATGATTACAACTCTAGTGCTTAGAAGCTGAAGCTATTCCCAGCCACCTTGAAAGGAAATGCTCTGCGCTAGTTCATGAGTTTGGGTCGTGAGACCATTACTACTTGGGACCAAATGAAGAACACCTTCCTTTCTAAATATCAAGAATATTGTAGAACTAGAGATAGAAAGGAAGAGTTGTTCAAAATGGTTCAGAAGGATGAAGAGATTTCGGAAGACTTTGTGAAGAGATTGTTGTACAATTTGCAAATATCTGGTCATGCTAAGATTGGCAAGGATGTGCTCAAGATTATCTTGCTAAGAGGAATTAGAGAAGATTGCCTTGATATGTTGAATCTTCTGGGGAAAGGGGATATCTCGAAGGAACCTTTTGAAAAGATTATTGAATTATGTCGAAGGTACTCCAGGGGATCTTCCAGAACCAGCAAACGAGACAAAGACTGAGACTAGGATGTCTTTACTAGGACTCAGAAGTCAGCTAGTGGAGGTGCCACTCGATCAGAAATAGGAAACCTACTGGAGAACTTTAAAATAGACATGATGAGCTCTATTTCCTCAGAGCTGGATGCCATGAGGGAAAAACAAAAACAAGTAGTAGAAGATCTTACACTTGGGGTATTCTATCCTAAATGTAGAAAGAAGCATCCATTGAAGGAGAGCCCATTGGACAAAGCAGAGGTATGTAGGATATGTGAACTCAATCATGATACTAAGGAGTGTCCTTCATTATCTAAGGTTAAAATAGTCCTGCAGGCATCTATTCCGGATGTAGAGCCAACATACTTTATGGAACAGAAGAAACCATGGCAGCCTAGAAACCAAGGTATGAACCAGATCCAACATTTTTCCTGCATAATGTGAATGGAATGAACAACATGCATAATATGAATACACAATTCCCTTCACATTATTCCAACAGCCAGTGGCATCCATCTCAAAACCCAATGCAAATCCCTAATTCATGGACACCATGGCCACAGCAGTCAAACCAAGCTCCTTGGAATTCCAACTGGAGAAACTCTTACCAAGGAAATAACTTTCCCCATCACCAGACTCAGTATCAACAGTACCCTCCTCAACAGTATCAGCATCAGCAGTATCAGCAACCACAGCTCCCTTTCCAGAACAATGTCACACCCATGAATGCACCACTTCGACCACAGCTACCCGCACAACCTAACCCGAACCCAAACAATAAAGCAGTCCATCAATTTGAGACTTCCAACATGCCTGCATATTCCATCACTCAGATTCCCTACAATTATATACAATTACGATCAGGAAGGATGGTGGAGCCTATTATCACTGAGGATGTTTCACCCCCAGTGATTGCAACTGGAGTAAATCAACATTATGAAAACATGGTTAATTCAACAATCCCCATTATTGAGGATGCTGATACCCCTACTGAAGCAGCAGCTGAAACTCAGGAAGCAACACATGATCTATCACAACCTACATAGTTGAATAGAGAACCACTGTACCCTGAATGATTATAGCTGCAAAAAACAGTGGAACAACCCCGATTTGAGCTCGCGGGAGAGTTGAAAATTTTGTATGTTAAAATTCCACTGTTACAGGCCCTCCATGATGTGCCCATTTATGCTAAGATAGTTAAAGATTTGTGTGTTAAGAAACCAGGAAGAAGGCGCAGGGATCCTCCCACTGTCCATGTGCTGGGAAAGCTTTCAACATTGATAACAGGAAAGGCCCTTGTGGCAAAGTACGATGACTATGGGAACCTGACTGTTACAGTGCACATAGGGAACACACAAATTCCAAATGTCTTGGTGGATTTGGGCACAGCTATTAATGTTATGACCATAGAGACTGTGAAGAAATTGGGACTCACTAGTCTTCGACCAACCCCTATTGTTTTGGAACTTGCTGATAGATCAACGATCAAACCGGAAGGAATCCTAGATGACCTCGTAATTTCAGTTGACTCGTGGGAATACCCTGCGGACTTTTTGGTATTACAGCCAAAATCTCAGCTGGGCGGACACCCACTAATCCTGGGAAGACCGTGGTTGGACACAACTGATGCCTGTATCAGCTGCCGGTCAGGTTCTATGACTATTCAGACAGAACTGAGATCAAGAATCTAACCCTGTACCCTCAAGCTCGACCAAGCACAGAAGCTGAAACTCCATTGTGGGCAGATTTGGAGGAGGAAGAGGGTGTGTAGCCACTACTAACCATAGGGAGAGCCTTGACATTTAAAGATGAAACAAAGGATGATGCCATTAATAGTTTCATCAGTGAGCCCACGTCATTCAATAAGAATGTCTATCAGATCTTGGACAGTACTTTAGCTGCAATAGAACAAGAAAATCTTACAGAAGAGACTCTGATCGGTGATTCTAATGTAATTCCAGTACTTAAGAATTCGAAGAGTGTTCCAGTGGAAATTGAGCCAAGAAAAACATTGAATATCAATCCTGATCTAGCATCTAGCGAGCTGCAATAGCTAGTCACTCTGCTGAAACAGTGTAGGGGAGCTTTTGCTTGGGAGTACACAGACATGAAAGGAATTCCTTCTCATCTGTGCACTCATCACATCTATATTAAGAGCGACTCCAGGCCTATATGCCAACCCCAACGAAGGATGAACCTGAACCTGAGAGACGTAGTGAAAGAGGAAATCCATAAACTGTTGGAAGTTAGATTCATATATCCAATTTCAGACAGTGAGTGGGTTTCTCCACTTGTGATCGTTCCAAAGAAGAATGGGAAATGGAGGGTCTGCGTGGATTATAGAGAATTGAAAAAGGCAACGTAGAAGGACCATTTCCCCTTACCTTTCATCGATTAGGTCCTTGATACCTTGTCTGGGAAGAAGTATTTCTCTTTTTTGGATGGCTTTAGTGGCTATAACCAGATTCAGATTGCTCCAGAAGATCAAGACAAAACCACTTTCACTTGTCCTTGGGGGACTTTTGCATACCGAGTACTTCCTTTTGGGTTGTGCAATGCACCAGCTACATTTTAGAAAGCAGTGATTGGAATCTTTTTAGAAATGGTGAATCATTGCATGGAAATTTTTATGGATGACTTTACTCCATATGGTGACAGTTATGAAGAAGCACTGAAGAACTTAGAAAAGGTCCTGAAATGCTGTGAACAAAGCCAGCTCTCTTTGAGCACTGAAAAGTGCCACATGATGATGAGTGCAGGCATAGTGCTGGGGCACTTCATCTCTCCTGATGGTATCCAGGTAGATCCATCCAAAATCAAGGTAATTGAAAACATACCAACTCGTGGGACACAGAAGGATGTATGTAGCTTCTTGGGTCATGCTGGCTATTATAGAAGATTTATAGAAAAAATTTCCAACATAGCTTCTCCTTTGTTCACTTTGTTGATGAAGGATGCATAGTTTTTCTTGAATGATGCATGCCAAATAACGTTTAATGAGCTAAAGAAGAGGCTGTCTACAGCACCCATCTTATGAGGACCCAATTGGGCTCTGCCTTTTCACATTTCTTCAGATTCTTCATACACTACCATTGGAGCAGTCTTGGGACAACAGGAAGGTAATGCTCCTTATGCTATTTACTATATTAGTAAAAATATGTCTCTTACTGAACTGAATTATACTGTCATAGAAAAAGAATTTCTTGCCATTTTTTATGCCATCAATAAGTTTAGACATTATATTATTGGATATTCTACTTTTGTGCACATTGATCATTCTGCTATCAAGTATTTAATGAATAAACCAATCACGAATGCTAGAGTTACTAGATGGTTGTTACTGTTACAGGAATTTGATATTACAATTATTGATAGACCAGGAAAGGAAAATGTTGTTGCAGATTTTTTATCTTGCCTTACTAACAGTGATGACAATTTACTGGTGGAAGATTCCTTCCTTGACGTACAATTTTTCGCAGTATCAGCTCATTCCCCATGGTATGCAGATATTGCTAACTTTTTGGTTGTAGGTAAGCTTCCAACACATATGTCAAAGAGAGAAAGAAGGAAGATCATACAATAGAGTGCTAGGTATTGCTGTATTGATGGCCATCTTTTCTACACAGGGCTTGATTTAGAAATCAGAAGATGTGTTAGATAAGATGAAATCTTCAGCATTCTTAAAGCTTGCCATGATGAGCCCTATAGGGGACATTTTGTTGACAAAAGGATAGGTCATAAAGTTTTGAGAATGGGTTATTTCTGGCCTACATTGTTCATGGATGCGAAGAAGTATGTTCAGGCATGTGATAGCTGCCAAAGGATGGGCCAACCCAACATATTAGATGAGATGCCTTTATAGCCATAGCTTGTGGTTGAACCGTTTGATAGGTGGGCTCTAGATTTTGTAGGGCCTATCAACCCTCCTTCAAAGCAGAAAGTTCATATCTTGGTTTGCACGGACTACATGAATAAATGGGTAGAAGTTGTAGCTTTGGTCAAGGCCAATGATCAGGCTGTGATTGATTTCCTGTATGAAGAGATTTTTACTCGGTTTGGAGTGCCTAAGGAGATCATTACAGACGGTGGAACACAGTTTGTATCTCACAAGCTGGAAGCACTGTTGCATAAATTTCATATTCAGTACAGAATAACCTCACCATATCATCCACAGGCCAATGGGTAGGTGGAGAGCACAAACAAGGTTATTGAGGCTGAAAGACTTCCAGAGGCACTGTGGGCCTATCGTAAAGATTGGGCTGAAAGACTTCCAGAGACACTATGGGCCTATCGTACCACTTGGCAGGCACTGGTTTTTCCCCATATGAGCTAGTATATGGGAAGAACGTTGTTTTCCCAATTGAATTTGAAATCAGAACTTTAAAAACAGTTGTTGAAGCAAATCTGGATTTATAAAAGGCACAGAGGAATCAACTGAATCAGCTCAATGATTCGGATGAGAAGTGCACAACTGCAGTACATCAAATAGCTTTAATGCAACAACAACGCTCTAGATGGCATGACAGATTTATAAAGAAAAGAGTCTTCCAAGAAGGAGATTGGGCCCTGTTGTATGATTCAGGATTTAGGAGGGACTTTAAACGCAAATTGTGCACCCGTTGGTTGGAACCCTATCAGATAGAATGGTATTTGATAATGGAACAGTCCAGTTGATCACCATTGACGAGAACAAGGTACCATTATTTGCAAATGGTCATTGGCTGCGACTGTATCATAGGTTGATCTCAAGGGAGGCTTTTATTTCACAAGTTGTAGCTGATCCAGAGTATCGGTTATCGTCAGGACAAGGATTTTTAAACCCTGTGAATTCCTAAAAGTTACAGTTTCCACACATATTTTTGTACATAAATAATCGGTTTTTCTTTTATTCTGTATTTTATCTATTTTTAATTTTTCTTGCACTTGATTGGTTTGTTTGAAGAACTGTGTGCAGGAACTTATTGGAGGAGGAGCAGCTGTGACTGGGCCAGATGACTGCAGACACTCCATATTTGTTCCTGATCTAATAAAGCTCTTTGAAATAGGATGGATAATTCATGGTCTTCCACAGATAGAATTTGCTTATACTACAGTCTGACGCAGCTGCGACTCCACCACTTTTCCTTTGCTTCACTTTTCCACAGCTCAGACTCCGCCACTTTTTCAATTCGGCCAATTTCCATAGCTGCGACTCCACTATTTCTGCTTATCTTTCTAAATTGGAAGCTGCTACTCCGCCATTTCCACCTCATTTTCACTCCTTCCCAGCAGCTGAGACTCTGCTACCTTTGTCCATTCCGCTAAATTCAACAGCTGAGACTCCACTACCTTTGTCCATTCCACTAAAAATATCATCTGCAACTCCGCTATCCTTGTTTAATTATGCTAAAATTAGCAGCCGCTATTCTGGTCTTTCCACTTCATTCTTGCTCCTTCCGTACAGCTGCGACTCCACCATTTTCACTTATTTTGCTAAATTTCGCAGCTGATACTCCGCCAGTTTTCCTGCTCTCTAATTAATGATGCCAATAATGATGTGACTAGGCATCAATTTTGGTGCTCGCTCCATGAGGTCCAATTATGATCCACCACGAAGGAAATTTCAGATGCCTTGAGTGGCTGTCAACCTGAGTGGCAGTGGCCACGTCACTTTGGCACATGTTCATTTATACCTGCAAGGACGACGACTGGCTGTAATGATTAATCCATGGCTCAAACTCATAAACACAAGGTACAGATCCCATATTTTACATGATTTGGAAGAAAATTAATACGGTAATAATGATTATGTCCTGTCACAACCCTCGATTAATGAACCCATGTGAATTACACTTTAAGAATTATGTTAAGGTCATAATTGTAATTACTCTCTATCACCTTACCTGATTTTGCACCTGTTACTCCTATCTGCCAACTTCATCGCTTCAATAGAACGTTCATACTGGCGCAGACTGGCCTAAAACCCGATTTTTGAACCCCAACGACCCTTTGCATGTTCGTAAGCTGCAACTTCCCACTTCTAAACCGAAAATTGTTGAATTCTGGACCTTGAGGAGAGATTAAAATGAGAAACCCAGTCAGACATGAACCAATAAATACAGATGTTGTATGTGCCAATCCATAGGTTCTTAATATTTTCATAGCAGCAGGTTGGATGGCATATTTTGAACGGTTGAATGGATTTCACACAGAAACCGCATTGCAATTTTCCCTCAACCTGAATGATACTCACTCTAAGGTGAGAGGACTGCACATGGATGCTATAGAGGAAATCATAGATGAAGTTACTGGTTTACCCATGGTTGGGAAGAGGCTATTTGGACGGAAGGTAGGTAATGCAAATGCGGTGAGGGAATTTTTGTTAGTGGGAGAGCAGGTCATTCCAAAGCGTCGTTGGATGGAACTGGATTCCTTACCACCACCCTAGAATCAAGTAGCAATCTTTGTGATAAGATATATTTCTTGTGGAGGTAGGTAGCAAGTCGTTTCCTTTTCAGAACTTCCCTTACTATCTCATTCATGCCATGGTTATTTAGTAAATATACCATTCTATCTACTTAAAGCCTTACAAACCATGGCTGGATATGCAAGAACCTCCTAGCACCTAGTTTCCTCCCTTACTAATCATGGTTTAATTAAATTACTGGTCCTAAGAGCCATTACAATTCGTAATTTAACCTGGGAGCAATTTTTGGCTAGAGATGCGCCAATCATACAACCCGTATTAGAAGTGGGGGGTGCTGGTGAAGATAGTGAGGACCGGAGTTCCTCAAACCCAGTTGGGGGGGAGGCTGGAGCAACATAAAACAAGGCCAATGATGAAGGGGAAGTAAATAAAGGAGAGGCAGCAGTAACAGGAAACCCTATAGTAGGGGAAATTGTGATGGAAACACTGGAACAGGAGGAAGAAAGAGTAGAATTTGTAACTGCAGAAGGAGATATTCAATTAAAAGAAGCTGAAACTGGAGCAGTTGTTGAAGCTGCAATTGCAGAAGCAGAAATTCAAAGGGAAGGACATCAAATAATAGAAGAAGGGATTGTGGAATTTTTGGAAGTTGAATCCTCTTCAGAAATAAGGGGTACTATTATTGAAGAAGAAAAGATTAAGGTAGGGACCCCTGTGTCAAAGAAACGAAGAGTAAGATCAGGAAATAGGAGCTAGACACCTACTGCAACAACGAAAAGGAAAATCAGAACTGTTAAAGCACCAATAGCAGTAGGCATGGAGGAACACCCAGCGGGAATGGTGAGAAGAAGGACTCGATCAACAACAACAAAAGAAGCAGTTGTGATAGCAAAAACAACAGAGGAAGTGGAGACAATGGATGCAACTGGGGGTAATATTGAATCACCCCTAGCAGAGACAATAGAGGTAGTAGGGGAAGCGGGAGCAGTCAGAGAGAATAGGGAACCATCTTGGGTGGAGAAAATACCCGTGACAGGAATAGATTTAGAGATTCCCATTTTAAACCCTAAGTTATCTACTGTTATGCAGGAACCTCCCAGAGAAGAACCCCAAATTGAAAATCTCCTGCTTGAAAATGAACTATTAAAAGAAGAGGTGCATATATTGCAAAATGAGCTGGAAAGATGGAAGGGAGTAGCAGGAAAACAAGATGAGAAAAATTTGAACACTTTAGCAAATGCTGCAAATTTGTTGGAAAATCCATCTTTTGCATTTGAAAATGAGGAGTATGGGGAGACTGTTTGTCCAGAGTGTGGAGATATATTTTCTGCATTAGGACATAGAGTTGTTGTGTTGGGACTTTCATCACAAAATCATGTACATATAGAGGAGGTGGAAGAAGGAATTCCAGGAATCGAATTGATAGGGGAAAATGAGCCAAGAATTGAAGAGATCCCTGATTTGAATTTAGGGGATGAAACAGTACAGTCCCAGCCATCAGGGGATACTGAGCTTCTTCAGGACCAGTCTCATCAGTAAGAAAAATCTGATATAAACAAGAAACAATCTCATCATTTTAAAGAGGAACAGGGGACTATTACACAAGAACCAGTACCCTTGAAAATGTTTAGTGAAGCTGTAATTCAGACAACAACATTTGATATCAAGGATCAGGAGGAAAACACGGTTACACAAGAACCAGTGCTTCCAAAATCATTTGCTACAGTGTCAACACAGACTGAGCTCTCTGAGATTGAAATAGAGAATGCGGGTGCTGTCACACAAGAACCAGAAGCCCTAAGAATATTGACTGATACTGTAACACAGACTGAGGAAGCTGAGGTGGATATGGAAATAAAGAATGCTGTTACAAAAGAACCAGCATCTCTAAAACCCATGGTTGAGACTGCACTACATGCACAGACCACTGCAACCCCACTAGAGGATGAAACTATCACAGTTCGAAGGAAAGGTAAGGAAGTCATTTATCTGGATTCTGATGATGAGAAGGAGGTAGAAGGAAGAAAGATTCAATGGCTGCAGAAGAAGGTTCTTTGGTTAAATCTAGAGTTGGATAAATGGCTCAAGTCAAGTGAACAATTTAGAACAGGTATGATCTCTCTCTAGGAACATAGGAATGTCATTAAGGGATTGAGAGAAAAGTGGGTTGAGGAGTTATTCTTCTAGAAACTCTGGTGGGAGAAACTTCAAGAAAAATTGGAAGGATTGAATAAACTTAAGTCCCTGCAACAAGATAAAGATAAAATGTACACTCTCTCCATAGAATTGTTGAGTTGTAGGGCTCCATCCCCCTCTTACCCTATTTTTCTCCATGAGCATACAACCTTATTCCAATTAAGAGCTCTCAAGGATCGGAGATCATTTGATTTGGCAATCGCCACTCAGTCTCTGGAGACTTTTCTGAAGAGTGACTTTGAGGACTAGTATTTGTTATGTGAATTGTATTTACATGACAAGGCTTGCTACATTGACTTTACATCTAATACTTTACCTATTCTAGGGGATATTCTGCTGAGGGAATTTTCCTCCTTTGTCATTAATCATGTAAGATGGCGAGATGCTTTCCAAACCATCCTTAGGAATGAGAATAATTCTACTCTTTGGATTAGGGGGCACCCTCAGAATCCATCAGCATTCATGGAAAATCATACTAAAACTCTTAGGGTTCCCTCAACTGCCCGATATTTCGAGAGACTATGAGATAGACTCCTTACCACATGTGTCCCAATGATCCTCAATATGCAGCAAAGTGCCCTGGAAGGTAGTGAATACAGATGGTTGTACTCTTCCTCATCTCTTAAGGAAATGGATCCATATGGCTTTGAAAATTTTAGGCGAGCTTTGACAAGGATTCCTAGATATGTGCGATGCATGGAAAGGTGTGGGTCTTGGTGGCTTGGTTTGAGATTCAAATTCCCTCTCATTTGGTTTCCTATAAGCAATTCCTACAAAACCAACTATGCTCTAACATTAGAAGAAGAAGAGCTATGGTGGGGGCATTGGGTATCCTACTATGGGTTTGTTCCTCGAGGGGAGGCACCAGAACTTGCTTACACTCTTACAAATCTCCACAGGTTCCACTCAGATTCAGATTCGGATTAAGGGAGGTTGTTGCATGAGGACATGCAATTGGATAGTTGGGGGGAGATGTTGGGTTCAGGAAATGCCCTTTTTGGCCACCTTTATTACATCATTTTTCCTTGATTCCATCCTACTTTCATGAGCTATATCCATGTCTTTTCTAGATCAATCAATGATATTGACAGGTATAATTTGTTATTGCCTTATTTATTTTTATGCCTAAGATTGTTAAAGATTATGGATTTTATCCCTTGGTTTATACTGATCTGTGTGATTTCATTTAGCCAAAATCTAAAGTGCAGGTGTATCAACTTAGTAGCGCCAGCTGTGACTCTTCAAGGCACCAGCTCATCATAACTCCAAGGGACAATGCATCCTCCATGTAAGCTGTATCAGATCCCCACTGTAACAGATTCCACTGAAGCAGGGCCTAGCTGGGACAGACAGGTGGCATTCCAGCTACTGAGTCTGTTGACCCATTAATGATCAAAGCAACAACCTCCTTCACAATTAATGGCCCTGTTTAATACGCTGTATCAATTAGTTGTAACTCCGCAGCATGAAGATCATAGATCTTCATTGCTGCTCGATTTTAGTGGATCTAAAACTGTATTTCCTTTGTATAAATTCTAGAAGGCTCTCATAGCGTGGGGTTGGACAATCATTACTTGTGTAAGCTGTAACAGAGCACTGAGACTCACAATCTTCCATCAATAATATGAGAGAAGAGTTCTTCATTTCCGTGTCTTAATTTGCTGTGACTCTCGGCGTCTCTGTTAGAAGGCCAAGGCCCGCCTTCTCACAGAGATAGCCAATTTAAGTAGGTAGAGTAGTTTAGTTTTACTTCTGTTGTGTGGTGTGGAATGATTGCAGACATTATTGGTAGCTGTAACAGAGTTTAGCTTTCTTTTCTGGTAGTTGTAATTGCATCTTGAATAACTGTAACATAGTGGTGTGACAGTCGACTTTGTAGGATAATTTATTTAATTTGCATTTGTGTTTTAATCAGTTGTGACAGCCAAGCTCAATTCCAATTATCTTCTAGTTGTTTATGCTTTCTAGGATTTCCATTAATTATCAATTAGAGTTCAAGCTAGTGTTTTAATTCTGGTTGTTGTTGTATCTTCAATTACATTCATAGATTAGACAGATAATGGTAGAGTTATAGTAGCTACTGGATAGATCATTTTGGTAAAGATTGAATGCTGTAGTTTGATAATTATAGGATTTAACTTCTTGCAAAAGTAATCTAGTTTCATTTCATCATTAGATCATTAACTTGCTGGGTTGATTTCTGTAGGGAATTTGCTTTCTTTTGGATTCTTAGATGTATGAATTAGATTAGTGTTCTTAGGGAATGAGTTGGCTGGACACATAGGTAGGATCATTATTTACATTCAACAAATCAACTACTTAATCTGTTTATGCATAGACTGTGCTTATTGCCTTTGAAATAAAAGACCTTCCTAGGTTTGACAATTTATATTGACCATTATGTCTGTTAGCTTTAATTAACTGACATATAGGGTGACCAACAAGTATGTCACACCATCAAAGGATGATTCTATGAATGAGTTACAAAGATGGAGAGAAACATAACACCTTGCGCCAACAATATCAAGCATATATTGCTTCGAGGGAAGATACACAAAATGCCATGTCTTTTGAATACTACACTGATTGTGTGTTTGCAAATAGACCCAAAAATGAAGATGTGGAGTTAGTAAAGAAAGGTTTATGCCCTTCTTGTAAAAGACCTTGGAGAGAAAATCATGTGTGTGTGAGTGAAAAGAGTAGTGAAATATCTGAACCTTCAAAGAATAGATCTATTTCCTACTAGATGAGAGTTTTTGGGATTTATTCAAAAAGAAATTCCAAATGTATTGATATTAAGGAAACCAAGGGGAAAAGTACATCGAATTGCTTGAAGGAGAAAGATGAAGATACATCCCATGAACTTGAAGAAGATCTTATTGAAAATATTGAAGATCATTTCGAGACACATTCTACCTTGGACATGAATCAAGGAGCATCTACTTATGGATGCTTGAACTATGAAGGAGTACCTACTGATGGGTGCTCACACATCTATGTTGGTGACATAGAGATCACTTTTTATAGTATTGCTGCAAGCCAAAATTCCCTTAAACATGAAAATGAATACCTTTTAGCAGTTGAAGAAGAAACAAGATCAACTTCCCCATCACCACTTGAGATTCATGAAGTTGGTCCAAGTAAGAAGGAAGAAGATGAGGAGGTTCATTTGCAAGAGCCTCATTTTCTTGAAGGGTCCTTAAAGATGAACGAAAATAAGATCCAAGAGTTCCTTAGCATTCTCCATGACACTCAATCATTGATGTCAAATTTTTGTTGGAGAGCTACTTCATTGGAGGAAACATCCTTCCTTGAAGACATGGAGAAGATTCAAAGAACAATGTGCCACATCAAAGATTGTAAAATGGTAGATTGTTTGGAGGATTCTCATGACATGGTGGATCATGAGAAATGTGGAAATTTGACTGTTCTTGATGTGTTTGAAGATGAACTTGAAGAGATCCAAACACTTGATGTGGTGGAAGAGGAACTTGAATTGTCTCTTGATGAAGGTTATGCAATTTTTAAAGAAGAGCATGATTCCTCTACATTGGAACTAATCTAAAACAAAGGTTTCCCACTTTTGAAGGAGCTGCATGATACTACCCATATGGAACCTTCCCATGATGAAACTTCTGCACTTTTTGATCATTTGGGTGAATTAGTTCATTCTCCCACATCCTACAATTACATGTCTTGCAGCATTAATCTCAATGAAGTATGGGTGAAAGGGTTATTTTTTATGGTTCCACATGAGGAGTATGGAACTCCTAGATTTACTTCTTATGATGACATGGTTGGAGAACATTATTATTCACATTTGCAGCAGCATCCTTTGTTACTTTATGATGATGCACATCTACCTGGATGCACCTATGATATGCATTTGAGTCACTTGAAGACTCATGGTTTTTCTTGCTCAACACTTGGTTCATTTGATGTTGGAGCAACTTCATCCAACACTTGGGTGAATAGGTTTATGATTGGAGAAATTTTTTGTTGGAAGCCACATACTTTGTTGTATCTTTATGATTCTCACATTCATGGATGTATGGGTGAGATTTCTTTGAGTCATTTGAAGTCTCCTTGTTTTTTTGCTCATTATTTGATTCAGATTTTAGTGGAGATTCGTCATTCACTTCTTGGATGAAAGAATACATGGCTAAATATTTTGATGCATATCACATCCTTTTGGAGCAGCATTATAGGACATGGGATCCTCACCTATGTCATTGAGGCATATTTGATTGGTTACTTGATGCTTGTATGCACTTGGAAAATGGTGTTCTACTTTCTTGGAGGTATAAGCACTTTCATGATTATTTGATGAAAGCATCTTCTTGATGTACATTTTCATTATGTTGTTATGTACTTTGATGATATATATTTTGTACTCATGATGTTTGGAAGAAGGCATACACGAAAATGGGATCTAGGAACTCTCTTACCTAATGGTATGAGTTGGAGAGCACTCCTAATTGTTGGAGTGCAATACAAGCAATGGGACCTTGGGATAATTCTTAGTCTCATTGGTTTCAATTTTTTGGGGAAACAAGTAGTATGGGGGATGGATTCCCCACTTAATAAAGTGATTTTAATTAGAGTAGTGCAGCAACAAGCATGGTGGTTCCTCTCTAGAACCTTCATGGAATCTCAAAGACTCAAAGTTAGGAAACTAAGTGGCAACTTCAAAGAATCATACAGAAAGCAGGTTCTTCAACACCCATGTTTGAAATTGCTTAAGGACAAGAAATATTGGGAAGGGAGGATTTTTCATGTCCCAAATTCTGCATTGGGTCACAATGTCCTAAGCTCATTGGCCATATTCATGAGAGTTTGTCAAATTTATGTTAAGGGTCAAATATTTGCTGAGGAGGAAAATTACTAGTTTACTAGGTTGGGGGTGGAAGCTTTGGGATTTGAGACAAGGAGGATAATAATGTTAGTTTTTCAGAATTTACTTCAATCTGATCTAGGATCTTAACTGAGAGAACAACATGTACAGCATATCTACAGCATATCAATCATGAACATAATAATGCAAGCACACAAGAGACACAGAGTTTACTTGGGGAAAACCATAAAGGTGAAAAACCCCAATAACTTCCTCAGAGATAAATAGAGCAATGATACAACCCAAGCATAAGAGATAGACATCTCCTAGCATCAACTTCTCCTCCTACACATGTGCACCACTCTCCAAAGAGTGAGAGAAAATTGAATGATGAAATAAAGTGCCTCCCGCACTCTATTTATACTTGACTTGACTTGCCTAATAACCTTTACTAGGTCAGCCTCAACTTAACCACATAACACAAAGCTGACTGGTCCAACACCCAATAGGGTGGTCTAATAACCCTTTGACCCACATGGCCAACCCCCAATAGGGTGGTCTAATAACCCTTTGACCCATATGACTTATACAGGGCCAACCCCAACAAGGTGGTCTAATAACCCATCAAGTATAAGTTACAACACTTACAATATAAATGACGACACTTCCGTATAGAGGAATAATAACATCTGTATAGGAATACAATATACATATATGAAATAAATTCCGAATTTACATATACATCAACACTCCCTCTTAACTAGGAAGGTATTTCTCGACACAGGTTTTCTAGCACAAGTCTTCTTCTCTGGATCATTGTCACTGGATAATCATCATCGAGTCATCGTCATCTTCACTGCTGCTGCTATCTCAATCAATCTCTGAATCTACTCGTCATTGGAAGTTCTATAGAGCCAGTCCTTTTTCATACTGGATGTAGGCCCACCATCTGCGGGTCTTCATCATCATTGGCCATACTGTGGAATCCTCAAGACTTATTACGTGCATCACAAAACCTCGCAAGAGCATCCTAGGACTGATTATGGGCACACATCCCAACCTATCGGATCTCCCAGGGAGCTATTACATGTGACTGTCACAAAACCTTAAAAGAGTCTCTTGACTAGCAAGAACCCTAAAGAGCATCTGAGCCCTTTTTCATCCAGTCTAGATCTCCAGAACTTATTACATGTGATGCCCACCACAAAACCTTAAAAGAGTGTCTTGTCAAGCAAGAACCCTAAAGAGCATATGAGACCTTTTTCATCCTGTCTAGATCTCCAGGACTTATTACATGTGGTCATGGAAATGCCTTGAAAGAGCATCTGAGACCTTTTTCATCCTGTCCAGATCTTCCAGGTCTACTTACATGCCATAGGACAAAACCTCGAAAGAGCATTTGCCAGATCTCCCAGCAAGCTATTATATGCTAGCGGAAAAACCTAGCAAGAGAATCTGCAAACCTCCGAGGGTGCTATTATATGTCCTCCCAAAGCAAAACCTCGAAAGAGCATTTTCCAGATCTCCCAGGGAGCTATTATATGCCAGCGACAAAACCTAGAAAGAGAATCTGCAAACCTCCCAGGGTGTTATTATATGCTTATCTGCAGAACCTGTCCATGGCCATAGAGTATCAACTTGATACTCACCATACATCATCGTGATGTACACATGATCATCTTGACGCATGTCATCTGGAGCAACATCCTGAAGCTCATCATCGATGATCATCCTGATCATTCAATGCATCCACCTGATGCATACACAGTATCTGCCTAATACATATCATCATACATGATCTACCTGATCATACAATGTATCCACCTGATATATATACAAATACATGATCCACCTGATCATACCTGATACATATCAACATACATGATCTATCTGATCATACAATGTATCCACCTAATACATATACAAATACATACACATGATCCAACTAATCATATCCAGCATCCAACATGATGCATACATACATAAATGATCCAACTGATCATATCCAACATCCAAAATGATGCATACATACATAAATGATTCAACTGATCATATCTAGCATCCAACATGATGCATACATACATAAATGATCCAACTGGTCATATCCAACATCCAACATGATGCATACATACATAAATGATCCAACTGATCATATCAAGCATCCAACATGATGCATATACATATACAGAGCAGTAACTGGAGCATCGTCCTGATGCTTATCATCCAGTGCTTACATCCACAGCCATGTGAAGGATCCTCCTTCCAACATCCTTGGAATGGTTTCAACAAATGTCTCCATCACTTCTTCCTCGAAGTGTCATCAATCTGAAGAACACCAAGGCTCTCTCTGAAGTACTCGAACTTCACTCTGGCTAGTGGCTTCATCAACACATTTGCAATTTGCTCATCCATCGCAACATATAGAAGCTTCACTACTCCTCTCTGCACCATATCCCTGATATAGTGATATTTGATCTCTATGTGTTTCGACTTGTCGTGGAACACCGGGTTCTCAGACAGCTTCACACAACTCTGGTTGTCACAAAAGATACCAGTAGCCTCCAGCGGGAGATCAAATAACTCAGATAGTAGCTTCCTAAGCCATACTACCTCACAACTAGCCGAACAAGCTGCAACATACTCTGCTTCGGCTGTACTCAGTGCTACGCAGGACTGTTTCCTGTTAAACCAAGAGATCACACCTGATCCCATACTGAAGCAGCACCCAGAAGTGCTCTTCCTATCTGCAGCACTACCTGCCCAATCTGAATCAACATAACCCTGTAGGTTAAAATTTTGATTTGCATCATACTTGAGCCCATAGTCATCCGTACCCTTCAGGTACCTTAGAATATGCTTTACAGCAACCAGGTGAACACCTTTGGGATCCGTCAAGAACTGGCTCAATGTGTTCACCACAAAGAAAATATATGGTTTCATGTTTGTCAAGTACATCAAGGACCCAATCATCTGACGATACACAGTGACATCAACCGGATCAGATGAAGCATCACATAGAAGGTTCAAGTTCGATGCCATAGGTGTGGCCATGGCCTTGCAGTCCATCATCCTGAACCTCTTCAGGATCTCTATTGCATACTTCCCTTGTCCAAGGAAGATTCCACCTGCACTCTGCCACACCTCCATACCTAGAAAGTAGTGCATCATCCCCAAGTCCTTCATCTCAAACTCAGCAGCAAGCTTCTGCTGCGTGTCGGCAATCAATCTATCCTCACCTGTAACAAACAGGTTATCCACATACAAAAGTAGTATCACTGGATTGCCTTCCTCAACCTTGTAGTAAAGGTTGGAATCCACTTTACTCTTGGTAAATCCCAAACTGGATAGAAAGCTGTCTATCCTACCATACCAAGTTCTGCACATATATGACTCAAACTCGAGTGGCCACTCCACATACACTTCCTCTTTGACTACACCATTCAAGAAAGCTGTCTTGAAATCCATCTGGTGTATCTTCCATTTTATCATTGCAGTCAAAGCAAGTACTAATGGAAGTGTATCTGGCTATAGGAGCAAAAGTCTCTTCATAATCAATTTCTCTTTCTAGGAGAAGCCACGAGCTACAAATCTCACTTTGTATTTCTCTATGCTACCATCTGCAGCATGCTTGATCTTATAGATCCATTTGGAAGTCACAGCAGACTTCCCTTCAGGTCTTGGGACTGCATCCCAACCATCATTCTTCATGATCGACTGGTACTCCTCGATCATGGCATTCTTCCTGAATCCTGGGAACTTCAATATTTTTAATATCTTCAATAGATAACTTTGTTGTTGAACAAATGTTGTAGTCCTTCTTTTGTAGGTGATGGTATGTAATACCCCCAATTCGACCCTTAGGATATATGAGCCTTTAATGTAAATCAGTGTACATGTGATGTATGTTTTCCTAGCGTGGGGCTCAAGGCCAAGGCCCCGCTAGTGAAAGACGAATTTTATTTAAAGGGCAAGTATTTGATATTTGATACCATGTGCTCTTAAGCCATGGAAATTGTAATAGGATGTAAATAAACATCAGGCAATATAAAAATCCAAGACTGGCTATGGAGGCAACGAATGAGAAGGGGCCACGTGTATCCACTAGGGAGTGGTGAGGGGGTTATGGGAGTAAACCATAGGTTGCCATATGTCTTTATGAGAACCCATTTGACCTTTCTAGATGACATTTATTCCTGTTGTAAGAGAATGGTTGAAGAATTAAGTCAATGACTTTGATGGAGCATGGGCAGCCCTGAAATTCGTATGGGAAGGTATGGGCTCTTTTGACTTGTCCCACAAGTCACTCTACATCTTGGGGGTTGCTCCATCCTTATCCCCATTCCATTGTGGAAGTATGGGACATATTTGCCCAACCAAAAACGGGCTCCCAGCAATGAGAAAACCAGAAATCGCGACTTGAAGGAAACCCACGTTTTGGGAAGCCAAAAACGTCCCGTTTTGGTATTGGACAGAGAAATCCAATGGGGGATCCATTGGTAGGAACCTTGGGGCGAATTTGGGAGTAATAGCTACCCCAAAAGCCATGGGAAAACCCAGTTTTTGCAGCTCAGAAAACGAGTGACGGATTTGGGTTATTTGCTGAACGAAGCTGTGAGAAATCCGATTGTGGATGTGTGAATAGAGGATGGGATTGCTGAGTCTAGTTTGAAGGGTATGTGGCTCTGGGTTGGAGCTCAGTGGACTAGCATCCTCCTCCATCTCCTATTGCATGCTTGAGAAACCCAACCGTGTGTTGGCTTAGCATGGCTGTTTGAGTGAAACCCTTACTGTGAGGGAGCCATCTAGTTCCTCCTTAGTGGATACACAGCCCAGCTCGGGGGTGATCTCTCAGCTGAAAGAATACAGGCTGGATAGAGATCTATGGTTGGGTGGAACGTTGCTCTCACGTAGCCAGTCGTTTGGGCCATTATAATTCGAGATAAGTATTCTTGATGTTAATTCTATGCCTTGCAAGCATTTTAATTAATGACTGTTGTTTATATGTTGAATGCATGATGAAACTGTGTGCAGATGTATTGTTTAATTCCGATGTGTTTATATTGAATCGAATCTGCATATAGAAGTTTTAAATGTTAGTTATTTATGTGCAAAAAATTATTGGGGCTAAGTTTATCAAAAGCCCGGTAGGTTGTTAATGTTTCCTTCCCTGTTGTTCAAGGGAGAAGGGGACGTCACATGGTATATGATCTTTCCTACAAAACAAGTTAAATTTCATGATTAGAAAACATCTCATAGTTTTTCAGAACAAATTCTTACACATAAATAAATGTGTCATACAATCATGCAATTATCTTAGCCAAAGCTTCAATACAACATTTATCCATATCCCGTAACTTTCTAGATGCCTTCCAATCTCTACCAGAACATTGTTAAGAGTGTGCACAACTCCCAACATGTCAGCAAAGAGGTTTCATTATAGATAAGTAGCAATGGAATGTTGTACATTGCCATAGGCCAATTTCCCATGTATATTAGTAGTATATTGTTCATCAATGCAACTATGCACAACCTAATTCTAGGAACACTAGTATATACATTATTGAATAGTATTATTTAAACAATCAAATATGCAAGAAATGATAATTCAAATACTTATCTTTGTTTGTTTATTGGGTTGACTCCCTCTCAGTCTTTGCTTCCTTTCTGTAACTCCATTCTGATGTGGATTGTGAGAAGTGGTCAACTCCCTTTGAATATCTGCATCCTTGCAGAAACTACTGAAGTGTGATCCCTCTTGATCTTTGCTTCCTAGATTACCTGTCCTTGAACTTATATCCATCATTAATCACTATGCATGCTTATTAGTATCATCATTGTGTTATCCTTGAGGTCTCATACATAATCACACATTCATTAGTATAATCTTAATACTATCAAAACACAATAATCTTAAACATGTATAGTCATGATCATTTCAAACACAGATAATAAACATTAGTATTCAAGGTTTCAGGGAAGACTTCCTTTACTCATGCATATTCTTATTTGATCATAGGACTTTTCTGGTTAGTCAAATCATTAATCAAGATAAGAGACATAATATGCATAAACCCTTGATTACTTACATTTCTAAATTTATGAATAAACATAACCAATCATACCAAGTATACTTATATAAGGGATCCTAACACAAGATAAGATTCTAACTTGATATAGGAAAAACATACCTGGATTACTATGTTAGCTAGTTATGTCTAACATACCCGCACGATGTCTTATGTTTCTCTTCAATGACTTGTTCTAGGAACTTGCATGTCTCATAAGTTAACCATTGTAGAACCAAGTTATACATACCTCGTAAGTAGATATTCTATGTGATCCATGACAATGGATGAATCTTTGTCTTCATGTCACCATGATCATATGTTCTTGAAGTAGAAGATGATTTGTCTTTCTTGGTGTACCTTTCATGTTAGCGAACAACATAAACCTCATACAACATCACAATGCATTGGTACAATCATAAGTGTCAAAACCTTAATCAATGAATATCTTCTATTAGGTATTCATAATTTTATTAAGGTGATACGACAAGTCTATTAATTAATCAAGATTGTACTAACTGTAATGATATGAAGACAAACATATCATAAACTTAACCATGAACAGAATTCGAAACATACCTGTAAGTCATACCTGTCAATATTTCAAGTAATCTTCTTATGTAACGCCTTAGCCTCATCTCCCTCTGAAACAGGAACTTCTTCACTTATGTAGGTGACCAATCCATTTTCTTCTAGGATTAACCCAATCCACTTGATTTGCACAAACTAGATCTAGAGCTGGATTAGGGTTTGTTAGAGAGACCCTAAAATTTCAAACTTTGAATTTCAAACTTCTGAAAGGATAGAATGATGTGCCTTAATGAGTTGATCAAGACGGTATACTTAGAATTTGAAAACTGCAAAGTTTCACCCCTCAAAATTGCCTTTGAACCTTCCGAATCTTCTAGAAAGCATCCCGAACTAGGGTTTGATAAATCCCACCCTTCTTCCCAACCAAAAGTTTCGATCCAAAGCTCTAAACTTCAATTTTTCTGAGGAGCTTCCAGCCGTGGTCACAGACTTCCAAAATTCCAACTTTTGCAGAAGCCCTAATTTTCCATATTTCCGATCAAAGTCCCGAATTGGGGTTTGATCAAGCCCGGTATTCTTCCCAACCAAACAATCTGATCTTGGTCTCTAAATTTCAATTTTTATGAGTAGCACCTAGCCGTGGTCTCCGATTACAAAAATTCCAACTTTCTCCGAAACCCTAAATTCCTAAAGCCATGAATGAAGGTGCTCAAAAATATTTTTTTTTTTGACAGAAATATTCAGATGATTGTTTCTGGTGTAACTCCGAACTTTCTAATCCAAATGGTCTTAAAATTCTACCTATGGTATGCTGACCTGTTATCTTTCCAACCTCATAGGTCTGACGTCAATTGGATTCTCTGAGAGAGATTTATGCCAAGTGTCGCAACATGACCGGTTTATGGGATAAAAAAGGAGAGCGAACTTGTATGGCGTACCACATGTCACTGGTTCAGTTTTGGCCTCTGAAAAAGTTATCTGAGTAATTAAAGTCCGTGCACTACCTGTAACATTTTATGAAATTTCATTTGGAGCTTCCTAGCCCAAGTTATGACCTTTTTTCCTAGGTAACTTGTTTATGACTTAGATCTGGAAGAGGTAGAAACCCTAGATTGTACAGATCATAAAACACAAAGTACAACGAATTAGAAGTTTTTCTTTGGACACAAGGTACATGGCGATCTGATCTTCGACCTATAAAAGTTTTGGATCCGAAAAATTCGCCAAAATGGATTTATAGAGAAAGTGCTATGACGACTGGTTTTTGCTATATCAAGCCCTAGCATCCCAAGTGCAACAAGTGTCATACATGCCATACCAGGCCTTCTTTCAGGCTAGCTCTGATACCATGTTAGTTTTTCAGAATTTACTTTAGTCTGATCTAGGATCTTAATTGAGAGAACAACATGTATAGCATATCTACATCATATCAATCATGGACATAATAATGCAAGCACACAAGAGACACAGAGTTTACTTGGGGAAAACCATAAAAGTGAAAAACCCCAATAACTTCCTCAGAGATAGATAGAGCAATGATACAACCCAAGCATAAGATATATACATCTCCTAGCAGCATCTTCTCCTCCTACACAAGTGTGCCACTCTCCAAAGAGTGTGAGAGAGAATAGAATGATGAAATAGAGTGCCTCCCACACTCTATTTATACTTGACTTGACTTGCCTAATAACCTTTACTAGGTCGGCCTCAACTTAACCACATAACACAAAGCTGACTGGGCCAACACCCAATAGGGTGGTCTAATAACCCTTTGACCCACATGGCCAACCCCCAATAGGGTGGTCTAATAACCCTTTGACCCATATGACTTATACAGGGCCGACCCCAACAAGGTGGTCTAATAACCCATCAAGTATAAGTATGACACTTACAATATAAATGACGACACTTCCGTATAGAGGAATAATAACATCTCTATAGGAATACAATATACATATATGAAATACATTCCGAAGTTACATATACATCAACAAATAAATGATGTTTGAACATTAGAATGGCATAAATATTTAATAAAGGAGATAAATAAATAAATACAAGAGAAATTCTAGGTGGCAATTGGTTTTGAATACATATGGAGGATGTGGGAGCCACACTAGCTTGATTTTTCAATGCCACATGGCATCTCTCTCTTGCCATATCGAATCCATGAGAAGGAAAAAATTCTTGGATGAGTTGGTAGGATTATGCACATGGAATTTAGCATCATAGGTCGAATTTGGATGGAATGGTAACCTCCATGGAAGAGGAAGAGTCAAACTAGAGGTTTTTGGACACTTGGGCTAGAATCCCTAACTCTTATGACAACAATGATGAAGAATCTATGACACCTATGACACAAATTAGACCTGAAGGCTGACATATGACATATATGACATGTTAGGGCTAAACATAGCCTCCAAGAGGGCACTCAAGTAAGTTAGGGAAGCCAAAGAGACACCAATTCGAATTTGGAGAAGGAGAGGGCTAGAATTGGAAGGACAAGTGCCATACTTGGGAATCTCTTCCCAACTTGAGTTGGCATGAATATCTTGGGAGGAATTCGACCCATGGAGGACATTAGAAGACTAAGGATGTTTATGAAATACAGAAATAAAGTAAGAGAAGATATTTTGATCATTTTGAGAATTTGCATTTGTGAAGAGAGAGAGTTAGTGGATGACTAGTTTCTTGTCATAGCTAATTTTGAGGGTGAAAGATTCCCATCCAAGTTGGTGTTTGGAGAGGCCATTCAGGTATTTCATGGAGCTTTAATGGATTCATAAGTTAAAGGTGAAATCTACAGGTAATCTCGTGGACGCTTCAAGATCAACTTGTTCTTTCATCTATTCCAAGTTTTCTCATCATATTCTTGCTCTATGGATTGAGGAGCACTTGGTGAGCCATTGTTCTCTTTGGGGGAGATTCTAATGACCCATTATTTTATGTTATGATGTAAATTATCTGTATTTAAATTTCATAATACTCTCAATTCAAAATACCAAAATATTTCATGTAAAAATGTCAAACAATGAAGAAATAGTGCCATTTCCCCACTACCTTGTTGTGAACCAATGTAATGTTGATGGATTCGAATGGATAAGTAAAATAATGATGGTTTATTGATGAATTGAATTTTATTGATGTATTATATGAGTTTAATGTTCAGTACATAAGCATTTGGAGTCATTTTGTTGAGTTTCATAGCATTTGGGAGAAGATTGCCTATCATTTCCCCCAAGGTTGAAACTAGTCTTTTTGCATCTGATTTAAGGGAGTTATAGCAGACATTAAAAGTTGAATGGTGATGCATATGAGTTCATATTGATTTATTTTATATGTCCCCTTATTCCATTCATAAATTTGAGTTGTATTGAGTGCATTTGGAAAGTCATTTTCATCATCTACCCCTAGGGGATTTGAATTACAATTTACTAGTAAAACTCCATACAATGACCAGATTTCCAAAGTGAGTTGCAGAAGTCATTTGATGGTTAAAAGACACCTATAAAAACCATTTTTATGTATTAACATCATTCATACACCTTCTAGTACAATTTGAGAGCATTTGGAGCTATTTGGAGCCATCTACCATTGGGGGTTTGAGCCTCAAATTTACTATTAAATTCACAGAGTTCTCTTGGATACCTATTCGACCCCAAAACCACATATAATGCTGAAAATATACTTTAATTAATGTCTTATAACAGAGACAAGTATTTTACCAACCATTAGTGTAGGTTGTACAATGTTGGGAAGAGATTTGTTCCAAGACCCATGGGGGATTTCCAGTTCCCAAATTGACTAGTCTTGTCCCGAAACTTCTTCCCTTGCAAATTGCATACCATGGTTGGGTATATTATTGATTATATGTCTAATAGATGTGTTAACATGTCCCATCACCCCTCATGACCTTCCTAACCAATTTTCAAAGCAATTGGTGGAGTTTGGAATCAATTGTATCTGTATACCTAGAGTTGAAATTTGGTGAATTTGAGCACATTGGGAATTTTATTAAGAAGGGACATTACATGTATGATAAATCTAAATTAAGTTTTTTATTTTATTTTAATAAGATAGGTCAGTATGCACATGAATGTAGGAAGTAAATAGTTAACCTAAGAAAACATAATGCAAGTTACTTTAACACCTCTAAAAATAATGAAGATTCCTTATTCCTTACTTGTAATGTTGTACCAGAAACATCTAGTGATATATGGATTATATATAGTGGGTGTAGAAATCATATGAAATGTAACATAATCCTAAATGAAAACCTTTATGACTCAAGAAGAGGTAAGAAATTAAGTCAAATTAGGATCTGATAATGTTGTCAATGTGATCAGAAAAGAAATGGTCAACATTTTGACCAAACAAGGTCAAAGGAGGCACATTCGAGATGTTTTTTTATGCCTCAGGTTTGAAACATAACCTTATTAGTGTAGGTTAGATTACCAAAAAGGAGTAAAGAGTAATATTTAAGGTTGATGGATGTTCAATCATTGGCATACCTCTCAATAATATGTTAATTTCCATAATTCAAATGACAAAGAATAGGATGTATCATTTTGTTATGAATCATGGTAGACATGATGATTCATTTCCCAAAAAGGTAACTGTAATACCCCTACCCTGCCTTGGTATTTGTTGGCCTCAAAGTAAATATTGTGTTTGTGCAATGTGTGTTGATCCTAGTGTGGAGCTCAAGGCCAAGGCCCCACTAGTGGATGCTTAATGTTTGCTTTCATAGGAAAGTATTTGACAGTGAAACTATGCATGTGCTATTAAGCCATGAAATTTTGTAATTGATGTAAATGTTTAATATTGCAATGAAATACCCAAAATTGGCTAAATGAGGTAGCTAATGAGAAGAGGGTAAAGGTATCCACTAGGGAGATGTGAGGGGGTTTTGGGATGGTGACCCATGTTGCCACTTGGCCAGGCGTAACCGATTTGATTCCCTATATGGGTATAGATTCAGTTACAGAACGTGGTGAAGGAAATCCCGCGGAGGATATTCGTAGGAGATAAAAACGACGCTGATATCTGAGTTGGGGGTTCACTCTTTTGGTTGTTGGTTTTTGGCACAAGATAGATCTGCAGGAAGTGCGGAATCCAACAAGCACAAAAACCAAAATCCCATGAAAGAAGGAATTACCGCGAAGTCTAAGGAAGCGCAAGAATAGCTTAGAATAATTAATTGATAAGTCGGCCAAATTGGGCCATTTTTGTAATAGGATAGAAGCATACAAATAAAAAGATATTGTAATCCTAAGAGGGGAAGTCATGAGGAGACTAATGCGATCTTTTGAGTTTGGTTGTACTTACGATATCATGTTTTGAATATCTCTGCGACAAGTTTTTCCGCAGATGTTAATGAATGAAGATGTTCAGTTGTGAATTCTGATGTTATGCTATGATGCAATGATGGGTTATTTAAATTCCTGAATCATTACTGCTTTGATTTCTGCCAATGTTTTCCCTGGAACCTTAGTATATTTTATGAACCAGTCCAGCGCACGGCCTCTAAAGGTTGTCACAATACCCAAATGAACCAGTATGGGAGTTTGATCAAAGATACAAGACACTGATAGCGAAAGTCAGTTTTCCAATAAATGACCTGCAACATAAAGAGTGGTTTATTGTCGGGATGGTACCACATATTAGAGGACCATTGATGCAGCAGAAGGTTGTGGATCAAGCTGAAGCATTAGAAATCGTGATGAAGATAAAGGCTTCGCCGATCGGAGATACTGGGGCTGGAATGGATAACATTCAAGCACAACTAGCTACATTGACGCTCCAATTGGAAGACATGAAGCAAGGGAAAAATAACCGCGCAGATGTATGGTGCACCAGATGCAGGACGGAAGGACACCATAAGGATAACTATTCAGCGTTTCAGTAGTATTTGAATTCAGGGACACCGAACCCCCTTCTCCAGGAAGGCCTACCATGGTGTCCCATTTCCCAGGCCAGGGGGCATCGACCAGAGGACTGCATATACTTACAAAAGATAGTGTCGAAACCAGGGAATCTATATTGTAAATTCTGTCGATCAGTGGGGCACGAAAAAAAGGATTGCAGGGAACACGATTTGTTGCAAGAGCAGAACATGGACGCATACCTGGTAAAGGGAGAAGAGAAACAACTGGGACTACAACAACCGCAATATGCCCAGCAACCACCGCAGTTTATGTAGATGCCACAATTTGACCAAGGCAGTATGGGAAACCACAATATGGCGCACCGCAGTATCCACAACCACAGTACCGGCAGTTGCTGTATCAACAATACCCACAACCACAGTATCAACAGCCATACTACTAGCAGGCACAGTACGGACCACCACATAGAGGATTTGGTGGAGGATTCCGGGGAGGGCGTGGTGGTGGCGCTAGAAGGGGAGGAGCTGCTTGATGGGGCCGAGGACCTCCTACATGTTATAATTGTGGGCAACAAGGACATTTCACAAGGGATTTCCCAAATCAGGCCTTGCAATGCACATATTGCAGTGGAATGGACCATAGAATCAAAGATTGCCCACAGCTTATCACCAAATGGCAGACGAAGAACCTACCATCTCCGCCTAACCAAAACCAGAACCAGAACTAGAACCAACCGGTAGTACAGAAGATATCAGCGGAAGCTAGAGAGCAATTTGTGACAGTGGGAATAGTGACACAAGGAAAAGCAACAATAGAAGTTGACCAACCACACCATATTGTCTGACCAGTAGAATAGGTCACCTTCGATGCAGAAGTTGCAAAAGAAGTCTCCTCAAAGGCGTAGAAAGGAATGTTGGGGTGACAGAGGAATGCATATCCTCGAGCAGAGATTTACGATATGCCACCAACATTCAATCAAATGAAATTGCGGCGGAAGGCCACTACCGTAAGAGAATTCATCGGAAGTTGTTTAGAATTAGAAAAAGATGAGGAGGCATTGGAGGAGATATCCAAGCTATTGCGTCGGCAGGAGGGCGGACGACAGGAACCCAGGCTTAATCACATACATAAGAAAAGGAAGACGGGTAGAGAAATGAGGATGTCGACAATAATCAAAGTGTTCAATGTCGACTCCATCATTTTGGATTTAGGATCAGATGTGAAAGTCCTGACAAAACAAACATGGGAAACAATGGGGAAACCACAAATGACCTGGTCACCAGTACAGCTATGATTAGAAAACCAGGGCAAGGTCACCCCTCTTGGCTAAGTGTGTCAACTTCCCATCGAAATCGAGGGACTTCGAACATATGCGGATTTTGATGTGATAGAGATAGTAGATAACACATGTCCATATCCAGCACTATTGGGAATCGATTGGGCGACGAAAAATTAGGCAATCATCAATTTCAAAAAGCAGATCATGTCATTTGAAGACTGGGACATAAGGGTTGCCGCACTACTAGACCTTGCGGAAGGACAACGATATGTGGAGCCCACCAAAGATGAAGATAGGGAAGGATGGGATATCCTATATAATATTTCTGAAGATTACATCAATCCAACTGATGAAGGGGAGTTGGAATGGCGCAGCTCTAGCTCAGCATCTTTGGACTCAAATGAGGCACTGGAAAATTGGCAAAAACGACTTCATGAAGTATCATTTTGCAGATGTACCAGGATTACACAGTTAGTACGTCGGGTGGCTACTAAGGAGTGCGCATTACCAATGTATGAAGGGTTACCAAATTTGAGCACCTTCTTAACAGAATTCGAAGGAAAGGTAGCCGAACCACAAAGACTCTTGGCCTTGGAGGAAGCCTTGAAAGATACTCCTGCGCGTTGGTGGGAAGCACATAAATCGACAATATCAAATTGGCCACTATGATGACATCTCTTGGAGGTACATTTTGGAGACATTGCAGCATGGAATGGACAAAGACACGATGGCTAGGGTAACCCAAATGAACATGTGAAGGCTTGTCAACACCAATGGGCAGCGTGACCAAAACATGAGTGGGTGCATGCCTTTGTGCATACGTTGGATGAACTACCGTGGAGTTGGTATGTCACGACGGAGCTGCAACTCGGTACACTTTCTTAGGATTAGTTAACGATTGGCTTCAGCCAAACATTCTCCTTTGCAGATGAAAATCCCTTCATCCATAATGCACTACAAGCAATTAAGACGAAGATTTTTGAGATAGAACCGATGGTGCAACTGTCAGAACTCCGATGGACCATGACACCTAAAATGATGATGGAATCCTACAACATCTCAGGAGAACCGAATGATGATGATGATGACCCAAGAGCCACATATGTGCCGGAGTCCGAAGGCAGTCACAACGTGAAGGCACCTAAGCTACCATCTGACAAATACAACCAGCCACTGAAGATTACGAAGGTAAACATCGGATTGGAAGAAAGCCCAAAATTTGCGAGCATTGGAGATTATTGGGACGAATCGACTATTGCGAATATGACAAATCTGTTGCACAAGTTTCGGGACTTGTTCCCCATGAAATTCTTAGAAATGAAGGGAATCTCCGGGGACCTTGGCGAAATGAAGATTCCCCTCAAACCTAGTGTGAAGCCGGTTAAACAAAGACCATATCGCTTAAACCCGTGACACAAGGAATGAGTACAGGCTGAACTTGAGAGAATGCTAGAAGCCGACATTATTGAACCAACCGAAGAGTCAGAATATATTAGCCCAATGGTCGTCCAAAATAAGAAAAACGGTGAAGTAAGAATTTGTGTCAACCTACAAAAGTTGAATGATGCCTGTTTACATGACCCATTCTCGACACCATTCACAGACGAAGTACTCGAAGGAGTTGGCAGTCAGGAAATTTATTCGTTTACAGATGGGTTCTTAGGCTGCCACCAAATTAGGATTGCGAAGGAGGATAGGAATAAGACCACGTTTGTTATGGAATGGGGGTGTTACCAATATACAGTGATGCCATTCGGTCTGAAGAATGCCCCCGCAATATTCTCACGACTGGTATTTGTGGCATTCAAAGACTATATCCATCAATTTCTCGTGGTATACATGGACGATTGGACAGTATATGGGCTAGTCAAGAACCACATTGTGAACCTCAGACTGATGCTAGAACGATGTCGTCACCACAAGATATCCCTTAACTTGAAGAAATGCTTCTTATGTGCCCCATTTGGGATACTGCTGGGACACATTGTTTGCAAGGAGGGCCTGTTAGTTGATCCAACGAAGATTGCCATCATTGTTGACCTTCCACTGCTAACAGCAGTTAAGCAACTCAGGGCGACGTTGGGCCACACAGGCTATTACCGCAAGTTTGTCAGAGGATACGCCGCAATCATAGCACCTATGGAGAAACTACTAAAGAAGGATGCGAAGTTCGAATGGAACGGAGAATGCCAAAAGAGCTTAGACGTTTTGAAGACAAAGATGGTGGAAGCACCCATCCCTGCCTTCCCATATTGGAAAAAAGAGGTCCATGTCCACGGTGATGTGTCGTCCATCGCACTCGGTGTTATCTTGGCCCAACCAGGTGAAGGTGACATCGACCATCTGATAGCTTTCACAAGTAGGAAGCTGTCAACAGCAGAAAAGAATTATACAACCACCGAATGAGAAGTACTAGCGATGGTCTACGCCCTACAGAAGTTCCGACATTATCTTTTAGGGGGGCACTTCAAAATGTTCATGGACCATTTAGTGCTAAAGTACTTGGTGAACAATCCTGTGTTGGGTGGGGGGATTTTCCGATGGTTACTGCTCTTTTAGGAATTTGATTTTGAGATCATTGTGAAACTAGGATGGTTGAATGTAGGACCAAACCACCTGTCAAGGATTGAATCAGGGCAGGAACCGTGAAGCATTGACAAAGGATCACCATACGCTCAACTATTCAGAGTTGAAAGGGTCGATGACTACTACGAACCAATTATTCAGTTCTTAGCAACAGGAAAGGCACCAGAGGAATTCACCACTAGTCAGAAGAGGTAGTTAGTTGTCAAGGCTGTGGACTTCCAACTAATTGCAGGACAATTGTACAAGATGGGCCCTGATGAGATATTACGTCGCTACGTTCTCCCACATGAGCAGGAACGAATTTGAGGCACATGATGGTATTGCCGGAGGACATTATGGAGGTCGGGCCAGTACAAAAATGATCCTGATAGCCGGGCTATGGTGGCCAACCATGCATAGCGATGCCACTGACTATGCCAAAACCTGCGACGTCTTTCAATGCACAGGGAAACCATCAAGACGGGACGAGATGCCATTAGTACCCCAGGTTACGCTGCAAGCATTTGAAAAATGGGAGATAGATTTTGTAGGGCCCATTAACCCTCCAAGAAAATGCACCAGATCATGCTACATCATAACCGCAACAGAATATTTGACACGTTGGGCGGAGGCTGTGCCAGTCAAGGATTGTACTGCATCAATGGCCGCCAGATTCCTCTTCGACAACATGGTCACCCTATTCGGATGCCCAAAGATTTTACTAAGAGATCAAGGGGTGCACTTTACGAAGAAGACAATAGCAGCACTAACAGAGGAATTTCAGGTTCAGCATAAGAACAGTACTCCCTACCACCCTCAAGCAAACAGGACAGTAGAGGCATTCAACAAAATCCTGGAACATGCACTCACAAAAGTATTCAACACAAATAGAGACGATTGGGACCTTAAAATTATAGTGATCCTCTGGGCCTATTGAACCACATGCAAACGATTAACCAACCAAACTCCATTCAAACTGGTCTACGGCAAGGAAGCGGTTATGCGAATGGAATACATTGTTCCAAGTTTGCGGATTGTAGTCGCCACAGATATGAGTGATGACAGTGGGTTGGAAGAACGATTAGCACAATTAGTACACTTAGAAGAAGATCGGTTCATCACAGGATTCCACCAGCAGGTTGAAAAGGATCGCCAGAAAGCATGGCATGACCGTCACATTAAGCAATGATACTTTCACAAAGGCAACACAGTGTTGTTATATGACAACAAGTTCATGAAACACCCGAGTAAATTACAAATGCACTGGTTAGGACCCTATATCCTCAATTTTTTCACCAACAGTGGTGTAGTGCGGCTACAGACCTTAGATGGGGTATTGTTGCCTCACATGGTGAATGGCAATAGGCTAAAGCTCTATCGTTGTGATCCGACACAGCAGTAAAAAAAAGGGGGGGGGGCACAGGAATTGAACAACGTGAAGACATGAAGGCAAGTCATCCTCTGACCAGGATAGTATGCAGGAATTGAAGAATGTGAAGACATGAAGGCCAGCTAGCCTTTGACTAGGATAATAGAACGAGAGGGGGCGATTAGTTAGATCTCATATCACCACTACGTGTGGAGGTCCACTCTGCATATGTGACTCCACACATAAGCATGCGACCACAGATATGCATCACCAGAATATGATGAAGGAAATGATGATCGAACCGCATACGAACATGCGATTGCAGCTGATGATAAAGGGAAAGGATGATTGAAACACAAAACGAGGGCCGGGATTGTACGAATGATGATGGTAACCGACCCCGTAGACACGAAGCACAAGCATAAATACTTGAGTGAGGAGGCCGCTAGAACAGCAAGGTATCAATGAATATGGAGAGAACATTCAGGAAACTACATCCTGCAAGTTGATCAGACAGTTAGTTGAATAGGGTGTTCCAAGGAGGTTGTGGAAATGGTTCATTTCATTTCGCATGGCAGCACACCAGGTGCGCTGAGAGCTAGAACGACGAGCGTCCATACACAACCAGTGAGGGAAGTAGCGTAGAGACTCTGGGAAAATACTGTTGAGGTATCATCCAAGATGTCTAAGTACGTGGCGGTAGTGCAAAGTTTCGTGGTCCTAAGGACCACCAAAATACCAGGAGTAAAGGCTCCACAGCCTTGGTAGAAGGCTTCCCGGGGTGCGAAACAGATGTGTCGGAGCAGTCGGCCTGTCTCCCACCTTGGTGACGTAGAGGAACTTTTCCTCAGTCAGAACCAAGCACAAGGCAGGGTGGTAGTGGCTCAAGAGGTAGATGATCAAGGTTCCAAGAGACTGGCGGATGAGTGCAAGAAGTACATAACAACGAACCAGTAACTGACGAATGGAGCTAGGAAAAACACAACAGCGAGTTCCAGATAGCAAGAATAGTTTCAGAGACCGAGCACAGTGCAAGGCGGGCGAAAAACAACAGAGTACGCCTGAGGTGGCTCAGGACGAGCCACAAGTTTGTGTTGGGGGCCTGTTGGCATGAGATAGATCCACAGGAAGTGTGGAAGTTGACAAGCACGAAATCCAAAATCCCACGAAAGAAGGAATTACTGCAAAGTCTAAGGAAGGGCAAGAATAGCTTAGAATAATTAATTGATAAGTTGGCCAAAATGGGCCATTTTTGTAATAGGATAGAAGCATACAAATAAAAAGATATTGTAAGCCTAAGAGGGGAAATCGTGAGGAGGTTAATGCGATCTTTTGAGTTTGGTTGTACTTACGATATCATGTATTGAATATCTTTGTGACGGGTTTTTCCATAGATGTTAATGAATGAAGATTTTCAGTTGTGAATTCTGATGTTATGCTATGATGTGATGATGGGTTATTTAAATGTTCTCTATTGGTTTATGTGAAAACATGTTGTTGGTTAATGTTAATACATTTTGATGCGAATAATTGATTAGTGGAATATAGTGAATGTTGTAATTTTTGGTTGAATGCACATGTATCTCCTCATAATTGCGGAAGCTTGGTTCCTGCAGCACCCTTATCCACCTTGGGTGAGACCTCACCTGCTTTGCAGGTGTTGCTGGAAAGGGTAACTCCTTTATGGGCCGATGAATAAGGGTTTGTTGGTGTTGTTGACGATCGAGTGAATGCCTGTCGAGAGACCCTGTGTCAACATTGGTTAGTGTAGTGGTTCAAGAGAAAAATCCTGAGCAAAGAGGGATCCAACAGGTAGAGGGAGGAGATGAGATATCCTCTGTGAGTCGAAGTAGTGAAGCTGAATGCCAGAGGGATCCCGCATGTATGCATTACCTTTGAGTAGATCCTTGAATAATATTCTGAAGGAGGACTATGGGACATGAATAGCTTGAGGAAGCTACGTAAAGCATGAAATTCCGTGAGCAGAGAATCGAGTTGCGAGACAGAGTTTAGTCCGCAAACCTGGAATGAACCAATGTGTTTTGTAGATGTAAAAGATTGGGTTTAGGGTGGGAATGCTTGACAAATCCAGTGAAGACTATGATCTCATAGAACTAGCAGTCGGACCTTCTTATGCCTACCTCGAATAGCAATGGAAGAGAATGGGCCTTGAGGGACTATGTAGTAGAGAAGAGGGCCTTCCTTGTGTTAGTTGAGGTGGATGATGTGGGTTCCTTGTCTGCTAAGTGATTGAGATGTCTGTAGCTTTGTGGTTGAGCTCACTAGCTTAGCAATATCCTCCCTACTACCCTATATGCTTGATAAACCCAACTGCAGGTTGGATTAGTGTGTGGATGCTTGATAAACCCAAATACAGGGTGTCTTAGCATGAGTATGTTTCCAGGATTGCTTGATAAACCCAGCTATAAGTTGTCTTAGCATTGGAAGTGGATATTGACAATTATAGAGCCTACCTAGCCCTCCATAGTGGATACATAGCCCAACTTGGGGGTGGTCTCTCAACTGAAAGAGTATAGGATGTACAGATACCTAAGGTTGGATGGAACATTGCTCTCAGTTAGCCAGTTGCGGGGCAACTCCAAGATACAAAGTTAAGTGTTCTGTGGAATGAATGATGTTATTTCATGTGTTATTATTATGTTGTTTTGCTTAAGATTGTTGAATGAATGTCATATGAATGGGAATAATGGTTAGACCATGTGTAAGTCTGAGTACAGGTTAAATACTTCATTCAGTTGCATGATTTTAATGCATTGCTAATCTTACATGTGCTCGATGTATCATTAGCCTTAAATTCTTTTATTATATGTTTTGTTATGAGATGTTGAACCTTATAATGGACTGCTTAACCTCACTTAATCATGGGGATGGTTATGTGGCATGAGGTATTCCTAGACCACTCTATGGGATGGAGGGAAGATGGGTTATGGCATGGGGATAGGTAGAGCCCTGTTAAAGGCTGGAAGGAACCTTAGAAGGTTTATAGACAGAACTTTAGAGAAGAAAATGAGGAGGTTATATACCTCATATGGGAAGGGGATTCTACCATTGGATAGATCTCTCCAATATATTTCCAATGGTACCGACCTTGCCTCATTTGGATCCCGGATGTGGAAGTTATGCCCTTTAGAAGTTTGCATTGGTAAACTGCAAGAACAGAGGAGTTGGACTTCCGCAATTCCGACTTCTGCAATGCGGATTGTGGATTGCGAAAGGGAACGTTTCCGGAATTTTGAAGTTGGGATTCCGCAATTTCGACTCCCACAATGCGGATTGTGGATTGTGGAAGGGGAAGTTTTCTGGAAGTTTGAAGTTGGGCTTCCGCAATTCCAACTTCCGCAATGCGAATTGTAGTTTGCGGAAGGGGAAGTTTTTTCGGAAGTTAGAAATTCGACTTCCACATTTCCGACTTCCATAATGCGGGTTGCGGATTTCAGAAAGACACAATGCGGATTGTGGATTGCGGAAAGGTGTAATCGCGGATTGAGGATTGCGGAAAGACACAATGCGGATTGCGGATTGCGAAAGACGCAATGCAGATTACGAATTGTGGAAAGGCACAATTGTGGATTACGGATTGCGGAAAGACACAATTCGGATTGCGGATTGCGGAAAGACACAATGCGGATTGCGGATTGCAGAAAGACGCAATGCAGATTGCGGATTGCAGATTGCAGAAAGACGCAATGCAGATTGCGGATTGTGGATTGCAGAAAGACGCAATGCAGATTGCGGATTGCGGATTGCAGAAAGATGCAATGCAGATTGCGGAAAGATGTAATGTGGATTGCAGATTGTGGAAAGATGCAATTGTGGATTGAGGAAAGACACCATGCAGAATGCGGATCGCAATGGGGGAATTGCGGATCCGAGTCCATTGCAGCTATGTGTATTTTTGGAAGTAGAAGAAGAAAAAAAAAGTAATGTTGGATCTTCGGTGGCCTCAGAAGGCCACAAGGGAGGTTCGCGGACGTTACAGTAACATGTCTAGATAAATCTTGGTTGTAGCATATTAGATTTGGTCATCATCATTTTCGTGGTCTAAATTTATTGCAAAAGAATAAGATGGTTAAAGGTTTTCCTCCCATTCATGATCCAAACAGTGCATGTGAGACCTACATTCTAGCAAAGAAAAATACGGATGGTTTCCCTAAAGGAGTGTCCTATAGAGCCAAGACACCCTTGGAGCTGGTTCATAAAAATCCATGTGGTCTAATGCAAACCCAGTCACTAGGAGGAAGTTACTACTTCCTACCTTTATACACAATTACAACAGAATTTATACACAATTACAATAGAAAAACTTGGGTGTATTTTCTTGTGAATAAATATAATTTTTTTTTCAAGCTCAAGGAATTGAAGGCTTTGGTAGAAAATAAAAGTGGCCAGTAGATTAAAGTGTTAAGATCATACAAAGGAGGTTATTATGATTCAATTGATTTTAAATAATATTGCAAGTAGCATGGCATCAAAACACAATTTATAGCAAGGTATACATCTCAACAAAAGGGTGTGGCCGAGGGGAAAAAAGAACCATCATGAACATGGCCCGAAGAATTTTGAAGGAGAAACATTTTCCCAATGATTATTAGGGAGAAGTAGTAGCTTTCTCTATTTATGTATAAAACATATCTCACACCAAATGCGTTAAAAATAGAGTTCTACAAGAAGCATGTACACGTTTGAGTTGTAGTGTAACCCATTTCAAAGTGATTGGTTATGTGGCATATGCTCATGTGCCTAAAGAATTGAGGATACAATTATCTGACAAAAGTGAGAAATGATTCTTCCTTGGGTATAGTGAATAGTGTTAGAAGGCATACAGGTTATATAATCCAGTCACCAAGAAAGTCATAATTATCAGAGATGTTGAATTCAAAGAAGAATAAGCATGGGATGGGAGTATAGATAGGACCATAATTGTTGGAGTAGATATACCTCAAGAATAAGAATAAGCATAGGAGTGGATTGGATAAGGTGGACATCAAGGTCCACAAGCCCAATCACCAAGGGTACTCCAGCAAGGACTCCAAAGAATTTTGTTCAAGGAGAGTCAACTATTCTAGCTAGTCATTCTACTCCTATTCCCCATTCCAGTGGTGAATCCGGCCCTACTTTTTCTTACTTAAAGTCTAGAAAGAAAAGAAGTTTAAGGGAAATTTATAATCAACTGGATGTGCATTCATTTTTTGATTATTTTCATGCCAAGATATATATTTTGAATTAGTTAAAGAAGAGAATTACGTCAAAGAAATGGATGAATAAATGGATTCCAATGAGAAGAATGGCACATGGGATCTAGTAGATCTACCAGAAGGTAAAGACTATATTATACTTAAATGGGTTTACAAAACCAAGTTCAATGAGAAAGGATAAGTTGAAAAGTGCAAGTCTAGGATATTGAAAAAAGGTATTGCACAAAAAACTAGAATTGATTATGGTGAAACATTTCCACCATTGGCCAGGCTAGATATAGAAAGGACTGTATTATCCATAGTATATCAAACCAAGTGAAAAGTATATCAAATGGACGTGAAGACGACATTTTTAAATGGTTATCTAGAAAATAATTTTATGTGGAGAAGCAATGAGGATATAAAATAAAACAACATGAAGCTAAAGTGTATTGATTGAAGAAATATCACTATGGCATTAAGCAAGCTTCTAGAGGTTGGTATTGTAATATTTATTCACATAGCATCACTAATAGGTTCAGGGAAAGCAACATTGAGCCTACATTGTATACAAAGGTGAATGAGCAAGGTTAAATCTTGATTATTTGTTTGTATGTTAATGATATGACCTTCATAGGTTGAAGATATGATGAGCACAAGAAATATGTTAGTAGACAAGTTTAAATCAACCATGAAACAAGAATTTGAAATGACTAATTTGATGTTAATGGGATACTTCCTTGGTATTGAAATTGTCTAATAAGATTCAGGAATTTTGTGTGTCAAAGAAAGTATGCTAAGGATGTGTTGAAGAGGTTCACAATAATGAATTTTAAATCAACACTAATTAAAAATACTCGGCAAAGAAGACATGGATCCAATGTTGATCCCACTTTGTTCAAGAGATTGGTTGGTAGCCTCATGTATCTCACTGCCATCAGAGTAGACATAATGTGTGTAGTTATCTTTATTTCTAGCTTCATGGAAAATCCAAAAGACTCAAATTGGAAAGTTGGCAAGAAAATTCTAAGATATATTGTTAGAACAATAGCATATGGTATATTATATTTTCTCATTAATGTTGATTTTTTGGTTGGATATACAATAGTGATTTGTAGGTAGCATAGGTGATAGGAATAGTACTTTTTGTTTTGTATTCCATCTTGGTTCATGTGTAATTTCATGGGCATCTAAAAAGATTCCCATTGTGACAATTTCTTCAGTGGAATCGAAGTATGTAGCTGCTACAACAACACCTTCCCAAGTAATATGATTGCATAGAGTATTGGATGATCTTAAACAAGGATAAGAAGGACCAAATACAACAAATTGTGACAACATCTCAACAATAGCCTTGTCAAAGAACAATGTAATTTCACCAAAAGAGAAAGAATATTGATACTACACATCACTTCATTAAAGAGCTTGTAAAAAATGATGAAATATTTTCAATTTTGTAAATCAAAACAACAATTGGATGACATATTGACAAATCCATTGCTAGGATATGTTTTTGAGTTACATAGACAAAATCTAGGAGTTGTAAATGGTTAAGCATATAATGGAAACAATTAATAGGAAGTGTTCAGATATTGTAATTACTCTTCTAAACTAATTAGTTTTAGAAATCTATAGATGATTTATGTTGTGTGTCGAGTTTGACTTTGTTAATTGTTAGTTAGATCTAGTTTCTTCTAGACATTGCAATATAGAGATATCTTCTCACTTGGGTTTTTAGAGAAGAATTTTCTAGATTGTTCTAATTGGATCACTCTAGAAGACTTTTGTAGAGTGTTCTAATTGGATAACACTATAATAAATAAAAACACATGATTTTTGGATTGTAGAAACAAGTATTTGGATTATTAAAAAAGATCATGCAAAACGCTTGAAAATTAGTATGGCCTGAGTGGGCCTATCGATTAAGAACACCTGTTTCCTCCTAGGAGGTCATAGGTTCAAATCCAGAGGGGAGTAACGTATGTACACCTTTGTAGGGCAGGGTATAATTGCATTCAATCTTATTATTTAAGTAATTAAGGTTAGATTAAAAAAATTATAATAGTTAATTATTTATTTTGTTTTTCATGTTGTAGAAATGTTATAAATTCTACGAAGTTGATAAAGTGAAAATATTAAATAGAAATTAGACGATTCTATAATGTTAATATTATTAATGTCACAAGTAACATATGTATTCTATATGAAGATAAACCATATGGGTGTAAATGTTTCAAAGAGAACAAAGAAAGTGTCATTAGGTGGCTTTCAAAATGCAAAATAAGTACATAATTTTCATATACCTATCAAGTTTTTTTTGTAAGCAGCATAAGGGAAATATATTAAAGTACAAAAACTGTTACAATCACATGAGATTCTGTATATGCATGAGCTTTCAGAAGCTTCTCATGGAGCAGAAAAAGTAAGAAGGAGCAACCAAAGTCCTGCCCATAAGTGGGCTGAGTAGTATTAACATAATTACAGTCGATCATTTAAAACATAAACCAAACTAGACTGGTAGGAAAATATAGAGTCTGATAGTAGTCCATAGAGCTAAAACAAAAGAAGAAAGATAACGCTAACCACAACAAAATTGGATCTAGGCTCACACAAATCATGTCTATGTACTAGCTTCTGCATTCTGAGAACCAGGATTGTCTTCAATAATTGGACAGTTGCCAAAGAAGTCCTCTTCCCAATTCTGGAGAGGGAGCTTGATGAGTTGGGGCTCATTTTTGCGTTGAGTCGATGCGTCAACCTCATCCTTCCTAAACCGTTTGTAGTGTAAGGAGTCAATCATTGAGGGCGTCGAGAAGGAAGTCCCTTGCACCACCACCGCAGTAGAGGGAGTAGCCCCCTTCCCCACCACCACAACAGGAGAGATTGGGCTTGAGAAGGGGGATGGAACTGGAGTAGAGCCTTCCATATCAGCAACAACATCGAGGGAGTCAGGCGGGGAGCTTCCTGTAGCATGGAATTTAGTGGTTGTAGCCACACCCTCAGCTTGGGCAGTAATATTTCAAGCCAGACCCTCTGAATGAGCTGCAGGGCCATAATCATGGGGAGGAGTAGGATGGTGAAACATAGAGTACCTTCTACTAGTCAAATTGGCTTCCAAGGAAGCCAACATTCGATCCAGGTGATCCATATGAGCCCTGGTGTCTGTAATCCCCGCCATGGCCATATTCCAATTAGTGAGCATTTCCTCCAATAAAGTTCCCAGCATGTTTTTCATTAACCAGCAATGATTTACCTGGTTTCCTTGGTTCCCAAAAGCCATAATTTAAGCAACGCTATGATATTCCCAGTCATCCACCAGCCGATAGATAGGGACATAAACATTTTCTTCATAGTTGATTTTGGCCATCTTTTCCTTCTCAACAGAAGTGGTAGCTTTGCTAGCACTGTGACTAGAACCTCGCTTGGAGGTGCCTCGCATGCACGTCATGGCACTGTCAACATAATCACCAGAGAAAAGAGAATGGGAGAATCTCTCAGCAGAGGCAGCAGGAAGAGGAAGACAAAGGCGAGCAATGACCACCGAGGCATGAGGACAGAGCCTCATATCATGAATTTCAAGGCGAGAGCTTCCAGAATTCCCATGGGGCAGAGTAATGGCACACATGAACCAGTTAAGGGGATGTGACAAGCAGAGCCAAGCCAGAGTGAATGTGAGCGGCTGAGCCATATGGGGAATTAAGTTCAGCTCATGCGGGGAGGCCAAATGTGTAAGAGAATGAAGCAGCATTAGATAGGGGGGATGGGGAACCATACCGACGGAGGGAGGTGGCCAGGTGTGGGAGCCACATTTCCAGGAGGGTAGGTGGCATCCCTGTCCTCGGTGGTATCGTGTCATGTCAGCTAGAGCATTGGCTTTGTGTTTCACATGATGGAAAGTGAAACCTCTGCTATCCTTCATGGTAGAGGCCAGATGGTGAAGCTTGTGTTCCATCCTCCAGCTTGAAAAGAGTTTGGAGATCTTAGAGCCATTTTGAATTTTGGATGCCAAGCCGAGGATCAACTAGGAGTCTCCTTTTGCTATGAGAAGGTAGAGGTTCTTTTCTGTGGCGATGACGATGCTCTGTAGGAGACCTTCTAGTTCCGCTGCATTGTTACTGTCATGACCAATGTTTCCAAAGAATATTCTGATGATTCGACCTTCATGATTACGGAAGACTCCGCCAAAACTAGCCATGCCCATATTTCCTTTGGAGTCTCCATCACAGTTGAGTTTGAAGAGACCCTTAGCAGGGGGTGACCAGTGAGTAGGGCTTGAAGTGAGTAAGACCGTTGTCTTCCGAAGAGATGGGAAGATTTGAGGCTTGAAGTTCCAATTGTGAAGAATTCTTTTCTCCAAGTTAGTGTTGGGGAGATCATAGGTGTGCCATGTAGTACATAAAAGGGATTCATGGATGTTGTCTTTCAAAGAGTCCTAGATATTATCAGTGTATTTGCATTTCCCTTCGAAGATGCGGGCATTTATTTCTTTCCAGATGCTCCAGACAACAAATCCTGGAGTGAGATCCCAGAGTTTGTTGAGTTGAGAGCTTTGAAAGGGGTCAACTTCCCATTGGTGGAAGGTGCTGATGATATCTCCTCTGACTCTGATGGATTTTCTGAATATTTCATCCACCCTGTCCCAGAGCATGGAGGATATATCACAGGTATCTAGTAGGTGATCAATATTCTCAACGTTGTGGCGGGACATAACACAGTGGGAGGGTCCAACAAAGCCCCTTTTCTGTAGATTATCCCATGTGAGAATGCATCTGTGAGTGAGCAAACAAAGGAAAGTTGAGATTTTAGGCCAAAGAGAAGGATTCCAGATCTTCTTCTAGAGAGGAAATGGAGTGTCAATGTCTCTAAGAGCCAGAATGGAATAAGCTTCTTTGAGAGTGAAGGTTCCCTTGGGGAGGTGTCCCCATCGAATGGTGTCCTTGTCAGGCGAGTTGTGTATTTTCCTTGTTTGGAGATCAATCCAAACAGCCTCAATGATGCCAAGTGCTAATACTAGCTTCCAGAGCCTAGGATCCTTCCAAGTTCTAATTGGGTAGGAATCGACAGGGTCCCAGAAGTCATGGACCACTGAGTTGGAGGTTGCTTGCCAAATAGTGTGCGTTTCTCTACAGATGGGGATGCCATTAATTTTAGGCATTTTATGCCAGGAATCCTACCAAAACAGCGCAAGCGTTCCATCTTTGACTTCCCAGAAGCTATGATGTTGAGTGAGATCCTGTTGAGAATTAGCTACCCTCTAGATCAAGGAGCTAGGGGGGCCCAAGCCGTAACTTATTAGATGGGAGAAATCCCAATTAAAAGCGTATTTCTTTTTCCACAAATGTGCCCAGGGTGAGTCATTATTGGAGATCCACCTCCACCAGATTTTGGATGAAAGAGATTCATTGTTGATATTTGGATCCCTTAAACCGAGGCCCCCCTCATGATTAGGAAGTTAGACCATATGCCAATTCACCAGGGCCCACCTGTTGTTTTGCTGACTCTTTCCCCATAGGAAGGACCATTGAATCTTTTGGAGGGATTTCATAACCCATTTGGGCGCTGCAAGGACAGAAAACAGATAAAGGGGCATGGACTAGAGAACAGATTTGAGGAGAGTGAGGTGGCAGGGCAAGTTGAGAGAGTGGAAAGTACAGGAGGAGATGTGGTTTTTAACTTTGTCTAGAAGCTCCCTCTAGGAGGAATGTTTGACAACAGAGTCCAAAAGGGGAGCTCCAAGGTATTTGGTGGGTAAGGTGGAGGTGGCGAAGCCCTGGATGCGAGCGATGTTGCATTTACAGATAGCATTAGTATTGAAGAAGAAGATTTGAGACTTGTCCAGGTTAATGGAGGTGCCGGAGGCTTCCGAGAAGATCTTGAGGATTTTTTAAAAAGTGCAAGCTTCTTGGATGGAGTGGTGGCCGAATAAGAGATTGCCATCCACAAATGTTTGGTAGGCTATAGGGGCTCCTCCATGGAGAGAGAGGCCACGTAAGGAGCTAGAAGCCACCGTTGCTTGAATCATTTTTCGAAGCCCTTCATCCATAAGGATGAAGAGGAACGGAGAGAGGGGGTCGCCTTGATGGATGCCATGGGTGGGGGTGAGGGTGGAGGAGGGGGAGCCATTGAACAGGATGGAGAAAAAAGCAGAAGAGAAGAGGGAGGAGATCCAGCTGGTCCAATCAAGGCTAAAGCAGTACTTAAGCAACATTTTTCGGATGAAATCCCAACTAAGTTTATCAAAGGCTTTGGAGATATCCAACTTAAGAAGCATACCAGGGATGCGATGGGATTTAAGGGAGTGATTTAACTCATGAGAAAGGATAATTCCGTCAATGATTTGTCTTCCCTCTACATATCATGTTTTCTCAAGTGAGATGAGTAGAGGTAAAAGGGGTTTAAGATGATTAGCAACAACTTTGGAGATGATCTTGTAGATGACATTGCAAAGAGAGATCGACCGGAATTTACTAGGGTGAGAGGATTCTTTGTCTTTGGGGATTAGGGAGAGGTGAGTGGCATTGAGAGCAGGAAACACCCATTGCTTTTGTCTCAATTCTTCAACTACTTTCCAGACTTCAGTTTTGATCAGGTCCCAGCAGTGATGAAAAAAGTGTTAAATTTTCAGAATTTACTTCAATCTGATCTAGGATCTTAACTGAGAGAACAACATGTATGGCATATCTACAACATATCAATCATGGAGACAATAATGCAAGCACACAAGAGGCACAAAGATTTACTTGGGGAAAACTATAAAGGTGAAAAACCCCAATAACTTCCTCAGAGATAGATAGAGCAATGATACAACCCAAACATAAGAGATAGACATATCCTAGCAGCAGATCCTCCTCCTCCATAAGTGCGCCACTCCTCCTTGAGTGCATGAGTGAGAAGTGAGTGAGTAAATAGAGTGCCTCCCACACTCTATTTATACTTGAATTGACTTGGCTTTTACATAAATCATGTAGGCTCGAACTTAACCACATAACATACTGCTGACTGGGCCGACCCCCAATAGGGTGGTCTAATAACCCTTCGACCCACATGACTTATACAGGGCCGACCCCAACAAGGTGGTCTAATAACCCATCAAGTATAGGTTACGGCATTTACAATATAAATGACGACACTTCCGTATAGAGGAATAATACCATCTCTATAGGAGTACATACAACATACATATATGAAATACATTCCGAAGTTACATATACATCAACAAAAAGCTAGTGGTGAACCCATTAGGGACAAGTGCTTTATCATCTTCCATTTGATTGACTGTAGTTTCGACCTCATGTAATGAGATGGGCTGCATTAAGGAGGCATTTTGCTCCTTAGTGATGATAGAATGGATCTGGTGTGTAACCTTAGCGATGGCAGTGGATCTAGAACCAGGAGGTTCCGTGAGGAGATCTTGGAAGAACCTTTTGAGTTCCCTTTCAATGTCAGTATGCTCCTCAGGGACATATCCGAACTTCGCTTTGAGTTTGTTGATACGAGTATGCATTCTGTGCTGAAGGGTAGAGAAATGGAAAAAAGAGGTATTGCGATCTCCATCTTTAAGCCATGCGACTCTTGAATTTTGTTTCCACAGGATTTTTTCTTGCAGGCAGCGCTGGTTGAGTTTTTCCAAGAGATCCTTTTCCTTTAGTTTGAGGTCTTGAGAGAGACCATCATTCATGATATTGAGCTAGAGGGATTCAATATCTTCTTCAATCCACTTCTTGTCTTTGAATATATCACCAAAGGTTGTGTGGTTCCAATTTTTGAGGTTCGAGCAGAGAAGTTTGAGTTTCTGCTGGAGGACGGCCATTTTAGACCTACCAACCAAGCACATCTTAGACCACCAAGTACTGACCATTTCCCTAAAATTGGGATGGGAAATCTAGAAGTTTTCAAATATGAAGGGCCTGTGGGGGTGGGCACCAAGACTTTTCCACATTAAGTCGATGGTCCAGTGATCCGAGCCTATATGTGGGAGCGAAGAGGGGGTGTGGATGTCTCCTACAAGAGTGAGGCTTTCCGAGATCAGAAATTGATCGAGTCATTCGGCAATATGATGAACTCCACCCCTTCTGTTCTTCCAAATGTAGAATCCTGAAGAAGGTTGCAGATCCACAAGATTGTTAATGGTTATGAAGGCTTTGAATAGTAGGTCTTCGGTGGATAGCACACGGAGCCCTCCTTTTTTCTCCTCCAGTACAGTGATCATGTTGAAATCTCCCCCGATGATAAGGGGGGAGTCAATGTGAGTCAAAGTGAACCAGCCAAGAAAGTTGAGAAGTTGGTATTTGAGGGTGGGGAGTTGAGGGCTGTAAACATTGAGGAGATGGCAATGCTGGCCTGAGCCAAGGAGATGGAAGGAGGAAGAGATGGCATGAGCAGTAGTAGCATAATTGTCCAAAGCTATAACAAAAGGGTTGCAAGCGATGGCTATACCATCAGAAGATACAATGGCATCAGTGGAAAAACAGTGGCAACCCCTCCAGATTTTGGACATGAGGAGGCTGAGGGTTTCTAAAGAGTATTTGGTTTCTTGTAAGAAAAGGACAAAGCGCGAGTTAGAGAGGATTTTCCTTTTTAACATGCGGCGTTGGAGAGACCATTGATTCTGCGTATATTCCAAGATATGAGCTTCATTAAGAGTTGGGGGGGAGGGAGGGAAAGAATTCTGTTAGCTGGGCGTATTGCCTTAATTCCACCAGTCGTGTGCCCAATAGGTTGATCCTTTGCAGCTCATATTTCCTTCCTCTTTTCCTGATATCACTCAAGAGTTTCTGTCTGTATTTCTAGGGGAGGTTGTGAATTCCCAGTTTGTCATGGGATTTATCTTTGGCAAGGGATTCTTCAAGGAGCTGTATCTGGCTAGGCGGGATGGATCCAAAAGATTTTTTCATGCATGCATCCTCCAACCAAGAAGGTCAAGATCTCCTAAATCGAGCTCTATCATTTCTTCATCCATAGTGATATCCAGAGAGGGATCCATCGATTTCTTAAGGAGAGGTTCTTGAGGATTATAAGAAGTACCTTGAGGATCGATGGGGCCTACATGTTTTCCTTGAGCAAGAAGGGCTTCAGGGTCGCTTGAATGCACAGGATTCTTAGGCATGGTTTGGAAAGATTCATCGACTATTGGCTGCTTCTTGAGGTCGGCATTGTGGTCCAATTGTTGTTTTGCCAAGGTCTCAAATCTATTGCTTGTGGAGGGGATCTCAACTTTTTTTTATCCCGGGGTAGCTTTGCAGCCATGGCATTTAACCCACCCAAATCTTTGGAAGCCATCTACATCAGTGGTATCTTGCTTTAGCTCATCTTTTAGGGTTTTGTTTAGAGGGAAGTCTCTGAACAAGTGCCCATTCTCATGACATTTGCGACACTTGAATGGTATGTGCTCATAATCCAAAGGTTGGGTCCATTCTGAATCTTCGAGGGAGAGACTAATTGGGTCTGGTAGGGATTTATCAATGTGCATGTAAATGCAGATCCTAGTGTAAGAGGTGTACTTCTAGAGCTTTGTCTGATCTATGGATCTGACATATGCTCCTAAGGTGTTTCCAATGTCTTTCAAGGTTTCTTCGTCCCAATATTCCTATGGAAGGGAATACATTCTGATCCAAACTGGAGCCTAGGTGAAATACTCTTTTTCTGGGCAGAACCTTTCAATCCAATTCTTCATGTATAGACCATCAGAGTTGAAAAAAAGGGGCCATTGTTTTCCACCCTGGCTTTGTCTTCCAGGTGGTGGAAGATGATAGTGAAAAAACCTTTAGAGCCAAGCTGTAGATCATAGTGGCCTTGGGATTCCATTTCATGGCGATCCAGCTTATGAGGGCCTGTTCAGTAGGCCAGATGCCCATGAATTTGCAGATGAGAGTGTGATCTTTCAGATATTGGGATCTGGCATTTATCCTTTCCAATGGGAGAATCAGACTTGGATGGGCTTCCATTTGGGCTAAGCATGTGTACTGGTTCCCTGAACACCACCTGTTGGTGATGTATTCTAGTTGAGATCTGGATTAGTCCTACGTATTTCTGCATCAGGGATGGGAATATCCTCTGAGCCGATCCGTATCGAGGAGGTGTGGCCATCTGACCGCGGTAAGACAGGTGGAGTGAGTGCGACCATATGGGAGGGGCCTTCTGCCCCTCCCTGAGCAGATGACATGGGATTCGTTCAGAGAAGGGATATCGAAAGCAGCAGGGTAGGTACATAACCAGTGATACGGGCTCTGAAGGTTGCTAGAAAACCTATAATGAGATCACTTAGCTGTGAGGCCGAGGACAACAGACGTCATCAGAGCTCCCGAGCATTTTTTCGATTCAGGAGGATAGGTTCTTGACATAGCACTAATCTTTGTGCATGTTGATATACTTTTGTATCAAGAAGCTTCCCATATACCTATCTAGTTGGAAACAACAACACTTCATGTTGTTTACACTAATATTGCTAAGTGTATGGAGTTTGTTGATGATGCACTACTATGGATCAATGTGAGACTCATATTGTGTTAATTTTTGAGCATTAATTCACATATACTCTAGGATCTTTACTGAGAGAATAACATGTACAGCATATCAAGTATAACAATGCATATCAATCACACCAAGCAATCACATGAGACAATAGACACACAGAGTTTCACTGGGGAAAACCATAAAGGTGAAAAACCCCACAACTTCCTCAAAGATAGAGAGAGTAATGATACAACCAAAGTGTAAGAGATAGTCTTCTCCTAGCTGTTGATCCTCCTCCTCACATGTGCGCCACTTTCCAAGTGATGGAAGAGTGAGTAATGAGATGATCAAATAGAGATCTCCCAATCTCTATTTATACAGACCCTATCCTGCAAAATAAACCAATAGGGTTGACTTGTCTAACTCGGTCTAATAACCCATGGTTAACTTAATCAGGGTCGACCCCACACATGGTGGTCTAATAACCCATCGGCAACTTACAACACTTGCGACACTTGTCAATACAAATGATGACACTTCCGTATAGAGGAATAATAACATCTCTATAGGAGTACAATATACATAGCTAAAATACATTCCGAAGTTACATATACATCAACACTCCCTCTTAACTAGGAAGGTATTTCTTGACACATATCTGCTAGCACAAGTCTTCTTCTCTAGATCATCATCATTGAATCATTGTCCTAGAATCATCGTCATGGTCACTGCTTCTACTGTCTCAATTAGTCTCCAATCTACTTGTCATAGGAAGTTCTACAGAGCAAGTCCTTTTTCATACTGGATGTAGGCCCACCACCTGTAGGTCTTCATCATCACTGGCCATACTGTGGAATCCTCAGGACTGATTACGTGTGTCAACAAAACCTCAAAAGAGCATCCCAGGAATTTTACGAGCACACAGCTCAACCTATCGGATCTCCCAAGATCTTTTACATGTGACTGTCACAAAACCTTAAAAGGGTGTCTTTCCAAGCAAGATCTCTAAAGAGCATTTGAGGCCTTTTTCATCCTATCCAGATCTCCAGGACTGATTACATGTGACCCCTACCACAAAACCTTAAAAGAGTGTCTTGCCAAGCAATATCTCTAAAGAGCATCTAAGGCCTTTTTCTTCCTGTCCAAATCTCCAGGACTTATTACATGTGGTCCCCACAAAACCTTGAAAGAGTGTCTTTCCAAGCAAGATTTCTAAAGAGCATCTAAGGCCTTTTTCATCATGTCCAGATCTCCAGGACTTATTACATGTGGTCTAGCAAAAACTTGAAAGAGTGTCTTGCCAAGCAAGATCTCTAAAGGTCATCTGAGGCCTTTTTCATCCTATCCAGATCTCTAGGACTTATTACATGCTACCCTTGCACAACCTGTCCATAGCCATAGAGTATCAACCTGATACTCTCCATACATGATCATCCTGATCATCATCACCGCATCGTCCTGATGCATGTCATCTAGAGCAACATCTTGAATCTCGTCATCCATGATCATCCTGTCATACAATGCATCCACCTGATGCATACCAAGTATCTACCTAATACATATTATCATACATGATCCACCTGATCATACAATGTATCCATCTGATATATGTCGATATACATGATCTACCTGATCATACAACGTATCCACCTGATACATATACAGATACATGGTCCAAGCATCCAACATAATTCATATACATATGCATGATCCAATTGATCATAACAAGCATCCAACATGATGCATATACAAATATATCAAGCATCCAACATGATACATAACAAATACATGATCAAAGCATCCAACTGATGCATATACAGAGCAGTAATTGGAGCATCATCCTTATGCTCATCATCTAGCGCTTACATCCACAGCCATGGAAGGATCCTCCTCTCACCATGCTTGGAATGGATCTTGCAAATGTGTCCCTCACTTCTTCCTCAAAGTGTCATCAATCTGAAGAACACCAAGCCTATCTCTAAAGTACTCAAACTTCACTCTGGCTAGTGGCTTCATCAGAACATCTGCAATTTGTTCATCTGTCGCAACATACAGGAGCTTCACTGCTCCTCTCTGCACCATATCCCCGATATAGTGATATTTGATCTCAATGTGTTTCGACCTGTCGTGGAACACCAGGTTCTCGAATAGCTTCACACAAATCTGTTTCTCACAAAAGATACCAGTAGCCTCCAGCAGGAGATCAAATAACTTAGACAGTAGCTTCCAGAGCCATACTACCTCAAAACTAGCTAAACATGCTGCAACATACTCTGCCTCGGCTGTACTCAGTGCTACGTAGGACTACTTCCCATTAAACCAAGAGATCACACCTGATCCTATAATGAAGCAGCACCCAGTTGTGCTCTTCCTATCTGCAGCACTACCTGCCTAGTCCGAATCAACATAACCCTGCAGGTTAAACTTTTTATTCGCATCATACTTGAGCCCATAATCAACTGTACCCTTTAGGTACCTTAGAATATTCTTTACAGCAACCAGGTGAACACTCCTCGGATTTTTCAGGAACTGGCTCAATGTGTTCACTGCAAAGCAAATATCTGGTCTTGTGTTCATCAAGTACATCAAGGACCCAATCATCTGACAATACATCGTGACATCAACGAATTAGATGAAGCATCACATAGAAGCTTCAGTTCGATGCCATAGGTGTGGCCATGGCCTTGCAGTCCATCATCCTGAACCTCTTTAGGATCTCTACTGCATACTTCCCTTGTCCAAGGAAGATCCCATCTGCACTCTTCCACACCTCCATGCCTAAAAAATAGTGCATCATCCCCAAGTCCATCATCTCGAACTCGGCAGCAAGCTTCCTCTTGGTATCAGGAATCAGACTATCTTCTCCTGTAACAAATAGGTCATCCACATATAGAAGTAGTATCACTAGATTGCCTTCCTCAACCTTGTAGTAAAGGTTGGAATCTGCTTTACTCTGGGTAAAGCCCAAGATGGATAGAAAGCTATCCATCCTATGATACAAAGTCCTAGGAGATTGCTTCAAGCCATACAAGGCTTTCTTCAGTCTCCACACCTATGACTCCCTTTCATGTGTCTCAAAGCCAAGTGGTTTCTCTACATACACTTCCTCCTCGACTACACCATTCAAGAAAGCTGTCTTGACATCTATCTGGTGTATCTTCCATTTCATCACTGCAGCCAGAGCAAGTACTGATCTGATGGAGGTGTATCTAGCTACAAGAGAAAAAGTTTCTTCATAATCTATTCCCTCTTTCTGAGAGAAGCCACGAGCTAAAATTTTTGCTTTGTACTTTTCTATGCTGCCATCTGCAGCATGCTTGATCTTGTAGATCCACTTGGAAGTCACAACAAACTTCCCTTCAGGTCTTGGGACTAATCCCAAACATCATTCTTCATGATCGACTGGTATTCCTCGACCATGACATCCTTCCATTACTGCATCCCATATCCTGGGAACTTCAAATTCTTCAATATCTTCAATAGATAGATTTCTTTGTTGCTGGAGAAAATGTTCTAATCCTTCTTTTGTAGGTGATTGTACACGATCTTTCCTACAAGTCAAATTAAATTGCACGATCAGAAACTTCTCATAGTTTCATAACAAAATCTTACACATAAGAATATATGTCATACAGTCATGCAATTATTTTAGCCAATGCTTCAATACAACATTTATCCATATCCTGTAGCTTATCGTCAAGCTTGATGTGGTGAGACATCTTTAAAGAGTACTTCAAATGGAAATAGAAAATATTTAGGTCTTACCACTTGATTTGTTGAAAATTGGATTTGGTCCTGGATTAGGGTTTGTTAGAGAAACCCTAAAAATTCAAACTTTGAATTTCAAACTTCTGAGAGGGTAGAAAGATGCGCCTTGATGAGCTGATCAGCCTGGTATATTCAGAATTTGAGATTTGCAAAGTTTCACCCTTCATAAATGCCCTTTAGTCTTCTCGGATTCATTAGGGAGGACCTTGAATTAGGGTTTGCGTTTACCGGAGCTACACCCAACCAAAAATATTGATCCAAAGCTCTAAACTTCGATTTTTCCAAGGAGCTTCCAGCTATGTCTTCAAATTTCAGAAATTCCTATTTTTTTGTGGAAACCCTAATTTTTAGGGCCAAAACTGAAAGTGCTCAGAATTGAATTTTGATTGGACAGATAGATTCTCCTTGATGAGTAGAGTCAATCTACCTTATGTCTTTTCCAAAATATTTGGAGATAAACCCAATAAACAAGAAACCCTAGTTTCCGCCACTGCACAATGTCTTCTTCTCAAGGAAGCTTTGATACCATGTTAATTTTTTAGCATTAATTCACATATATTCTAGGATCTTTACTGAGAGAATAACATGTACAACATATCAAGTATAACAATGCATATCAAACACACCAAGCAATCACATGAGACAAGATACACACAGAGTTTCATTGGGGAAAACCATAAAGGTGAAAAACCCCACAACTTCCTCAGAGATAGAGAGAGCAATGATACAACCAAAGTACAAGAGATAGTATTCTACTAGCTGCTGATCCTCCTCCTCACATGTGTGCCACTTTTCGAGTGATGGAAGAGTGAGTAATGAGATGATCAAATAGAGATCTCCCGATCTCTATTTATACAGACCCTGTCCTGCCAAATAAACCAACAGGGCCGTCTTGTATAACTCAGTCTAATAACCCATGGTTAACTTAATCAGGGCCGACCCCACACATGGTGGTCTAATAACCCATCGGCAAGTTACAACACTTGCGACACTTGTCAATACAAATTACGACACTTCCGTATAGAGGAATAATAACATCTCTATAGGAGTACAATATACATAGTTGAAATACATTCCGAAGTTACATATACATCAACATATTGTACTTAACTTTCCACGTGTTTTATATATACATATACTTACTTTCCAAATCATATGATTCACATGTATGGCAATTTTGTTTATTGTTTAATTATATCTTTTTATATTGGCATCAATTCATGATATTTAATCAATTATTCACATCATATAAATTTATATTGCATATTAATGATACTACACAATTATGGTAATTAATGATGCATTAAGTTAGTAAATAGACAACAAATTAAGTTAGTAAATTTAATAAAATAAACTAATAAATATACTACAAGTTGAAGGCATTTATACTGCAAGATAGCGAATCAAATTGACCAATTAATCACTAAGAGAGATACTACTAAACTTTAGTCATTAGGCCGGTTATGATTATATTGCCATTACTTACCTTCCCAAAACTAGTAGCTTATATACATGTTTTAGTTGTTTTTTGAAGTAACAAATTAGTTAATTTGTACTTTGCTTGGTTCCCTCTATGTTCTATTATTTGTAGTATGGGTTATAAACATGGTATTGAACAATTGAAGTTTGTATGAAATATTATATGTATGTCACCTTACCATAATAAAATGGAGATATTCATCAATATTTAAGTTATATAAATAATCATTAGTTAATGATATTGATTATGATTATAAAATTTAATGATGTTAATTTGATGCATTAAGTTAGCAAATATATTACAAATTAATGGTAATTAATGATTTGTTAATATATTAAATATACTACAAATTGACAACAATTAGTGGTTCATTAAGCTAGTAAATGTATTGTAGATTGATGACAAATAATGACTCATTAAACTAGTAAATATTCTACAGATTGATGACAATTATACTACTAAATAAAAAATCAAATCAACTGTTAAATTTTGAGCATTAATTCACAATACTCTAGGATCTTTGCTGAGAGAATAACATCTACAGTATATCAATGCATGACAATCACAATATGACAAGCATCACAAGAATCAAAAGCATAAAGACAAGAGACACAGAGTTTCCGTGGGGAAAACCCTAAGGTGAAAAACCCCACAACTTCCTCAGAGATAGAGAGAGCAATGGCTCAACCAAATAACACTGAGATAGTTTCCTAGCAGATGATCCTCCTCTTCCTCACTAGTGTGCCACTTCTGAAAGTGAGAGTGAGTTACTTTTCCAAGTGAGTAAAATAGAGATCTCCTATCTCTATTTATACTCACCTTTTTTCCTAGTGACCTTATGGCGCCAACTTGTCTATCTAGATACATCCACATTATATTATATATAATTCAGGGCTGACCCCACATGGTGGTCTAATAACCCATCGGAAAGTACACACACTTGTGACACTTGTCAATCCACATGACGACACTTCCTTATAGAGGAATAACACATCTCTTATAAGGGTACAATGAATATATATAAAATACATAGATGAAATACATTCCGATGTTACATATACATCAACACTCCCTCTTAACTAGGAAGGTATTTCTCGACACAGATCTGCTAGATAAGTCTTCTTCTCTGGATCATCGTCATCAATGCATCGTCATCATCATCGTCACTGCTACTGCTATCTCAACCAATCTCTGACTCTACTCGTCATAGGAAGTTCTACAGAGCCGGTCCTTTTTCATACTGCATGTAGGCCCACCACTTGCAGGTCTTCATCATCATTGGCCATACTGTGGAATCCTCAGGACTTATTACGTGCGTCACAAAACCTCGAAAGAGCATCCCAGGCTGTTACGAGCACACAACTCTACCTATAGTATCTCCCAGGGCAACGAATTACATGTGACCTCACCACAAAACCTCGCAAGATCATCCCAGGCTGTTACGAGCACACAGCTCTACCTATAGGATCTCCCAGGGCAACAAATTACATGTGGTCATGGAAAAACCTCGCAAGAGCATCCTAGGACTGATTACAGGCACATAGCCCAACCTATCGGATCTCCCAGGGAACCGAATTATATGCCATAGGACAAAACCTCGAAAGAGCATCTGCCAGATATCCCAGGGCACCGAATTACATGCCATAGGCAAAACCTTGAAAGACTATTTGCAGATCTCCCAGGGCACCGAATTATATGTCCTTCCAGAGCAAAACCTCGAAAGAGCATTTGCCAGATATCCCAGGGCACCGAATTACATGCCATAGGCAAAACCTCGAAAGACTATCTGCAAATCTCTCAGGGCACCGGATTACATGCTCATCTGCACAACCTGATCCACGGCCATAGAGTATCAAACTGATACTCATCATACATCATCCTGATGTACCCATGATCATCCTGATCATCATCACTGCAACATCCTGCTGCATGTCATCTGGAGCAACATCCTGAAGCTCGTCATCCACGATCATCTTGATCATCATCACTACAACATCCTGCTGCATGTCATCTAGAGCAACATCCTGAAGCTTGTCATCCATGATCATCCTGATCATACAATGCATCTACCTGATGCATACCAAGTATCTACCTGATACATATCATCATACATGATCCTCCTGATCATACAATGTATCCACCTGATACAAATACAAATACATGATACATATCACCATACATGATCCACCTGATCATACAATGTATCCACCTGATACATATACAGATACATGGTCCAAGCATCCAACATGATGCATATACAAAAATACATACACATGATCAACTAATCATATCTAGCATCCAACATGATGCGTACATACATATAAATGATCCAACTGATCATATCCAGCATTCAACATGATGCATACATACATACATAAAAATGATCCAACTGATCATATCCAGCAGAAACCAGAACATCATCCTGATGCTCATCATCCAGCGCTTACATCCATAGCCATGTGAAGGATCCTCCTTTCAACATGCTTGGAATGGCTTCAGCAAATGTGTCCATCACTTCTTCCTCGAAGTGTCCTCGATCTGAAGAACACCAAGCCTCTCTCTGAAGTACTCGAACTTCACCCTGGCTAGTGGCTTCATCAGCACATCTGCAATCTGCTCGTCCGTTGCAACATACATGAGCTTCACAGCTCCTCTCTGCACCATATCCCTGATATAGTGATATTTGATCTCTATGTGTTTCGACTTGTCATGAAACACTGGTTTCTCAGACAGCTTCACACAACTCTGGTTATCACAGAAGATACCAGTAGCCTCCAACAGGAGATCAAATAACTCAGACAGTAGCTTCCGCAGCCATACTGCCTCACAACTAGCTGAACAGGCTGCAACATACTCAGCCTCAACTGTACTCAGTGCTACGTAGGATTGCTTCCTGCTGAACCAAGAGATCACACCTGATCCCATACTGAAGCAGCACCCAGATGTGCTCTTCCTATCTGCAGCACTGCTAGCCCAATCTGAATCAACATAACCCTGCAGGTTAAACTTTTGATTCGCTTCATACTTGAGCCCATAATCCAATGTACCCTTCAGGTACCTTAGAACATGCTTTACAGCAACCAGGTGAACACTCCTCGGATCCGTCAAGAACTGGCTCAATGTGTTCACAGCAAAGAAAATGTCTGGTCTCATGTTCGTCAGGTACATCAAGGACCCAATCATCTAACGATACGTAGAGACATCAACTGGCTCAGATGAAGCATCACATAGAAGCTTCAGATTCAATGCCATAGGTGTGGCCATGGCCTTGTAATCCATCATCCCAAATCTCTTAAGGATATTTACTGTGTACTTCCCTTGACTAAGGAAGATCCCACCTGTACTCTGCCACACCTCCATACCTAGGAAATAGTGCATCATTCCCAAATCTTTCAAATCGAATTCAGCAGCAAGCTTCCTCTGAGTATCTGCAATCAGTCTGTCATCTCCTGTTACAAATAAGTCATCCACATACAGGAGTAGAATCACAGGATTCCCTTCCTCAACCTTGTAGTAAAGGTTAGAATCCGCTTTACTCTTGGTAAAGCCCAAACTAGATAGGAAACTGTCCATCCTACCATACCAAGTTCTGGGAGCTTGTTTCAAGCCATACAAAGCTTTCTTCAATTTGCAGACATATGACTCCCTGTCATGTATTTCAAAACCGAGTGGCTGTTCCACATATACTTCCTCTTCAACTACACCATTCAAGAAGGCAGTCTTGACATCCATCTGGTGTATTTTCCATTTCACAGCTGCAGCCAGGGAAAGTACTGATACGATGGAAGTATACTTAGCTACAGGTGCAAAAGTTTCTTCATAATCTATTCGCTCTTTCTGAGAGAAGCCATGAGCTACGAATCTTGCTTTGTATTTTTCTATACTGCCATCTGCAGCATGCTTGATTTTGTAGATCCACTTGGAAGTCACAACAAACTTCTCTTTAGGTCTTGGGACAACATCCCAAACATCATTCTTCATTATTGATTGGTATTCCTCAACCATAGCATCCTTCCATTCTTTCTTTTCTGCTGCCTCTTCATAACTGGAAGGCTCTTTGTTCATAATGTCACAGAGTAAAGCAACATAATTGGTATGTGATCTGGTTCTCTTCTTTGCTCTGTGTTCTTCTTCTGGAATGCCAAATCTTTCTGCATCTTGAAAGAGCCCTCTAGCCCATGCAGGTTTCCTCTTGTGAGAGTTATCCTCACGGGGTGGATCTATAGGTTCTTGCGGATCTTCAAACTCACGAACAACTTCTGGAACTACTTCAGTCATGGTAGTGTCTTGAAATCTAGTTTCCTTAGGTTCTTCATAAACTTCGATAGGTGCCTTCCTTGATTTGATGAATGCTGAGTTTTCATCAAATGTTACATCTTTGCTGACATCAATCTTCTTGAACCCTGGAAAGTATATTCTATAAGCCTTCGAACTTTCACTATAACCCACAAAGATACCCTTCTTTCCTAAAGGATCTAGTTTAGTCCTCTTTTCCTTTGGGACATGAGTGTATACTGGACAACCAAATATTCTGAGATGGCTAACTTCAGGTTTCTTACCAGAAAAGACCTCTTCTGGTGTCTTGTTGTCCAATATCTTGTGGGGTGTTCTGTTCTGCACATAAACAGCTGTTCTAGCTGCTTCTGCCAATAGATGCATAGGTAGATCCTGGTCATTTAGCATTTCCCTTGCTGCTTCCATGATAGTTCTGTTCTTCCTTTCTGCAACTCCATTCTGTTGAGGATTATAAGGAGCAGTCAACTCCCTCTTAATCCCTGAATCACTGCAAAGCTTCTTGAAGTCACCTGAGGTGAATTCTCCACCATTGTCGGATCTGAATGTTTTGATCTTCTTGTCAGTTTGATTCTCCATCAAGGTTTTGAATTCCTTGAATTTATCAAACACCTCATCTTTGCTCTTTAAGAAGTATACCCAAGTCTTCCTGGAGAAGTCATCAATAAATGAGACATAGTAAGCATACCCACTCAGGGAACTAGATGACATAGGGCCACATACATATGAGTGGATGATTTCTAGGATGTCTTTTGCCTTGCTTTCACTGCTTGGGAAATCCTTCTTAATGTTCTTACCTTTTGCACATCCTTTGCAAACACCTTCATGTTTGGTCTTGATTTCAGGAAGACCTTCTACTACCTTGCTTGCAATTGGAAGTGCTCTATAGTGCATATGAGCAGGCCTCCTATGCCAAATTTCACTTGGCTCCATGGATTCATGCACCATGGCATGTTCAGGTTGTCCCTTCAATTTATACAATCCTCCCTCTTGCTCTCCAATCATTACTGCATCATCTATGTTATTTCCCTTTGGCCACATTAGGACTTGGCCATCCACAAATGCAACCCTCATACCTTTTGCATCCAATGTAGAGATGGAGAGTAAGTTCTTCTTGAGCCCAAATACATAAAGGACTTCTTTCATCTTCAAAGATTTTCCAAAATCTAGGTTGTAGGAGGCTTCGCCACTTCCTTTGATTGGGTATTGATAATCATCCCCAAGTTTCACCTTATGGGGTGATTCATGTTCAGATAGGTTCACAAAAGATTCCTTAAACCCAGTCATGTGTTTGGAAGCCCCACTATCAATCAACCAATCATTACAACCATGGGAGATAGTACCTGTGAGAGCAGAGATCAGAACATACTCTTCTTCACTTCATGAGTCATCATCACTATCACTTTCTGCCCTAGCCTTCTTCTTTGGGGGTTCATCATCTTCGGCAGCATGAGCATGAATCCTTCTTTTGCTACCCTTCTTCTTCTTACTGGAGTTGTTGTTATTAACCCTTTTGTTCTTGGGACAATCTGAAGCAAAGTGACCCTTCCATTGCATGTGAAGCATCTTAGGTCCTTCTTACTCTTTTGATGGGATCTATTGTGGCGAGAGTGCTCCTTCTTGGTTTTGCTTCTTTTGGTGTGAGCTGCAAGAGCTTGATCTTCACCTCCCATCTTTTCCTCATGAGCTATAAGTCTAGCTTCTTCTTGAGAACATTCTTCCCGCAATCTGTTGAAGGAGATCAACTTCTTCCTTGCACAAATTCCTTGAATGGAGGAATCCCATGACCTCAGTAGGACATTTAGAGTGGTCATCACTACTTCACCATTCTCCACCATTTCATCTACTGCTTCTAGTTGTTCCTTGATCTGGGAGACCCTTGAAAAATAAGATTGAATGGTTTCTCCATTCTGAAACTTCACTCCTTTCAATTGGTTCTGTAGGGTCATCTTCCGATTTATGTTCTTTCCTTCAAATAGCTTGGTCAAAGATTCAAACATCTCCTTGGGTGTCTTAAGAGAAGACACATGGGGTATGAGATAGTCTTTGATAGAATCAGCAATGATTCTCTTTTCCTTGACCAAGTTCTTCTTATGCAATACCATGGCCTCTTCATCCTCTGGGATAGGGATGTCTTCTTTCACATATGAGTCCAACTCATTCTCTTCCAGGATTAACTCAATCCTATACTTCCAGGCTCAAAAGTTATCAGCCCCTTCAAGCTTATCCTCAAGCTTGGTGTGGAGAGACATCTTAAAGAGTACTTCAAATGGAAATAGAAAAGATTTAGGTCTTACCACTTGAAATACTGAAAATTGGATCTGGTCCCGGATTAGGGTTTGTGAGAGAAACCCTAAAAATTCAAAATGTGAATTTCAAATTTCTGAAAGGATAGAAAGATGCGCTTTGATGAGATGATCAGCCTGGTGCATTCAGAATTTGAGATCAGCAAAGTCTTGCCCTTCAGAATTGCCTTTCTGTCCTCCCGGGTTCACTAGAGAGAGCCCCGAATTAGGGTTTGAGTTTCCCGAAGACCTACCCAGCCAAAAATATCGATCCAAATCTCAAACCTTCGATTTTTGCAAGGAGCTTCCAGCTGTGTCTTCAGATTCCAGAAATTCCTATTTTTTTGGAAACCCTAATGTTTAGGGCCAAATCTGAAAATGCTCGGAATTGAATTCTGATTGGACAGATAGATGCGCCTTGATGAGTAGAGTCACTCTACTATACTAAATTTCAAAAATCTATGGAGAGAAACCCAATAAACAAGGAAATCAAGCTTCCGTCACTACAAAATGTCTTCTTCTCAGGTTAGCTCTGATACCATGTTAAATTTTGAGCATTAATTCACAATACTCTAGGATCTTTGCTGAGAGAATAACATCTATAGTATATCAATGCATGACAATCACAATATGACAAGCATCACAAGAATCAAAAGCATAAAGACAAGAGACACAGAGTTTTCGTGGGGAAAACCCTAAGGTGAAAAACCCCACAACTTCCTCAAAGATAGAGAGAGCAATGGCTCAACCAAAATACAACCAAATAACACTGAGATAGTATCCTAGCAGATGATCCTCCTCTTCCTCACTAGTGCGCCAATTCTAAAAGTGAGAGTGAGTTACTTTTCCGAGTGAGTAAAATAGAGATCTCCTATCTCTATTTATACTCACCTTTTTGCCCAGTGACCTTATGGGGCCGACTTGTCTATCTAGATACATCCACATTATATTATATATAATTCAGGGCCGACCCCACATGGTCGTCTAATAACCCATCGGCAAGTACACACACTTGCGACACTTGTCAATCCACATGACGACACTTCCTTATAGAGGAATAACACATCTCTTATAAGGGTACAATGAATATATATAAAATACATAGATGAAATACATTCCAATGTTACATATACATCAACATCAACCAAATTATTTAATGAGTAAAAGTGATATTACTAAAATTTGGTCATGTTATAAGGGACTGGGATTATCCTACCATTGTCCACCTCCCCATAAATAGTAGCTTATACACATGTTTTAGTTGTTTTTTGTATTAGCATATTAGCTCATTTTTATTTGTGTTGGCTTGTTGTTTGTATATGGTTCTTTAGAGTCATAAACAAGTAGTTCTTGTGAAGAACCTACAATAATTAATTAATGAAAACACACGAGATAACAGAAATGACAGAACTCGGAATCACTTTTATATTGATCGCATGCCACTTTGAGGGGGCAATCTCCTTTGATAAAGTTCAATACAAATAACTTCACAGTGCCTTCATAGGCCTCAACACACACTTATATACTAAGTCTAAGCGCCAATACTATGGGTCAAAACCATGGGCCAATACAAACTATGGATCAACAATACTATGGGTGACTTACAAAGCATATTCGCCAAACAACAATAACACAACTATAGATCAACAAATACTATGGGACGACTTACAAAGCATATGCGTCCAACAACAATATACTAACAAAGTAAATAGAAATGTTTACATGGGTTCCTAACATCCCCTCTCCTTTAGAAAAAGCTTTGTCCTCAAAGTTTTAGATGTGGAAATTGATGCAGAATTGGACGGAGTGGTTCCCTTGTAGCATCTTCGGGTTGCATTTCGGGCCACTGACGCCTTTTGAGTTTCAGGAGGATTGCATGGAATACTGAAGAAGAACCATATCAGCTGCATGAAAAGTGTGCTCTGAACGGTGTTGAGCGGCTTGTTGTTTCAGTCGAATTATTGCAATGTGAAGATTGTCTTGCAGAATGAGAAGAATCTGATCGCGGTTTCAAAGAACCGAGTCAATTGCCTGAACTGGGGAGCTGCTGAGGGTGTATGGAAGAAGAACTAGTGGTGCCTATCCATAGACTACTTCATATGGTGTCCTTGTAGATGTGGTATTGTACCACTAGAGCGCTTCTAGGAAATCCATAGAAATAGTTTTCCAAATCTGTGTAGGGATGGGAAAGGGTTCAAGTAGTCCCGAAAGGAGTGTCGTTTCACCCTTGTTGACCTGGAAAGTATCACAGACAACCACCATCTGTTGAATTGGCATTTTCAATCCTTGCCAAAAGAAGTTACATTGTTCCCAGTCATACTTTTTGTCAAAACCCAAAAATTTCCGAAAAATTTAAATTTTTTTTAAGATAGCAATAAATGTTTATTGATTGCATTCCTTGATCTGTTTGTTTTAGTTAAGTGATCATAATTATGTCTAAATGATCTGTTATTGTACTTAAATTTTAATGTGAGTTTTTAATTGCAGTTATTGATTGTTTTTTGTTCTCTAACCTCAAGGGGAGAAATTGCCATAACTGACTGGGCTTATTTAGCTTCCGAGCTAATGCATTGATATGTCTTTCTCTTACAGATATACAGGTACTGTACGAGTTTCTAGATTTAATTCTTTAAAGTATAAAAGTCAGTTAGTTGTACCACTTCCTTCAGTAACAGCCTAAGCATACTAGATAGGTTATCAGGTAGCATTCGTCCTATGATCTCTTCAAGGTCTTACTAATTTAGAATTATAAGTTAGTTAGAGATTATGACAGCTATGTTTCCTTGAGCTCAAAAGAATTAAAACTCTATGAAGTAATTCACTCTGATGGTATTATTGAAATGCAAGATATAATTTATAGTTAATACAGTGTATACTGCAACTGGTTGCCCAATGATAGCTATTCTTCAATTTTTGTGTCTGTATTGTTTGTACTTCCTTTATAAAGGATCTGGAATATTTCCTTATATACATTACTTATTTCTAGCATTGTTTCTAACCATTTATAGTTTATATTTCATCATTATCTTTATAACTTTTATAATGCAATATGCTTGTTCCATGCCTAGAATACTTTGTTCCTTTGTTTTTGAACAACGTTCGTTTGTATGGAAAATAAGTTAAGTTTATATCCATATATTACAAGAATTATAGGTATTGTCCCTATGGTTGATTGTTAAAGAGATGATATAAGAACTATACTCTTAAAACTTTATGGATAAATTATGCATCTAACTATATTACCCATGATAAGAATTTAATTCTACAAACAATGATGAATCCTCAAAGTAAATTTGAACATTATTGACTATCCAAAATTCTATTTGTTTGTAGGGCAAGGTTTTATGTCCACTAAGCAACTTTGAAGGCGTTGTTTTCACATGAATTATATGGTGGTTAAATATGGGGCCTCGACCATATGGGAATATCCAAGCTATGATTATGTTTTAATCATTTGATGATTTTAATTCGAAATACCAATAATTGAAACACATCATAAACTTTGGATCGTCGACCCATGGCAAGTTAAAATATTTAAAGGATACGTGGATAGTTCTGGTCCTTGTGTTTGATGATATAAATGATTTGTCTGAAACCCTACTTGGCCATTTCCCTCTGCCTTCGGGCTCGGTTTCCTGAGAAAACCCTTTTGGTCTGAGTTTCTCGTCGTGGTACTGTAAGTTGCAGCTCCCATGTTGCTACAGTCATGGAGTCTGTCCCTCGTGTTATTTGTGAGTCAGTAAACTCTGCTATTGGCGTTTTATAAGTTTATTGGGCATCTCGGGTTATCTTTCTGCTGTTACTGTTGGCTATCAGTTCCTATGCTTCTCCCAGCCCTCATACTTATCCCTTGTATTTCTTTAGAGTCATGGTATTCCTGCTGTCGGTATCTATGAAGTGGTTATGACCTGGGGTTTATATTCGTGCTTCCAATACTAGTCTATCCATGGCATGAGGGTATCATTCTGAATGTTTCCTGGTCACGGCTTCCATTGTGGAAAGAAATCTTGGAGTTTCCTAGCCCATTCTTCTGGTGATCAGGGTGGGGTTTTCCACTTAGCTCAGCTCGTGGCTACAGGGTCATTCACTGTGTTTTTGCTTCCTCCAAAGTCGCTGGTATGATATAACATTGGTTTCGTGATTTTCAATTTAAAAGGGATTGTTTATTTTAATAAAAGTTTGCAACTAACTTGATAACTTATACTGTGCAGGCGTTGATTTCTCCTGAAGGTGTACGAGGCACAACATCTGGCGCTTGGCTCCTACCAGGTAAGCCTGGTTACACCATGGCTATTTCTCCCTTTGATGGTTAGGATGGTTAGGGTTTGGTCTGGGAAGACCACCTTTGTGGCTGTTTGTTATCACGTTCACGGACATGGTTGACCCTACGATGGGGGTAGTATTATATGATTGCAGTCATATGTAATGTATTCATTTTTCTTATAGTAGTTAGGGTTTGTATAACAATTAATGTATAAAAGGAACAGGCTGTGGCTTGTTCTGATGTGATGGCCTTGGGGTTTTGTTTGTTATTGTATTTTTGAAAAGATTAGGGTAATCACCCAGTTTTGTGGAAGTTAAAAATATAATGAAAGGTTACCTGTAAGATGGCTTGTATAATGTCTACGTTTCCTTTAAATTGATACTATGTACAGTAGTAGGATGTTTTATGTTTCTAAAACATTTTCTGAGAAAAAGATAACTCGGCTGTAGGTGAAGACACGGTCTTATTTCTCATCGTTTTGTTTTTGTGTGCTAAATGATAACGATAGGGTTCAATTAAATCTTACAGTTGTAGGCTATTAATGTATTGATAACTCTGTCAAGTTGGGGATTCTCACCAGTTGGATTATTATAACATATGAAATTGCATTCTTGCTCCGTTGATTGTTGTAAAGCATACCTGGATAGATTCTATGTTTAACATTCTAATAAGTAGTGAAAATGAGCTATGGTTGTGGGTGAGTCGTTGTAAAAACTCTTCAATGTTTACATGCCTGTAACGTCTAGCATACCAGCGTCTAATCCGAAAGCACAGTAGTGAATTTAGTTAAATGATGGTTCTGTAGTTATAATGTTTTATTGTTGGTAGTTCGGGAAACAAAAGAAAGATTTTATAAAGGAAACTCGATAGTGAGCTGGAAACTGTTCTGTCGGTTTCGTTTTTGTGTGTGGTTTTAACAGCTAGGTTTTTATCTGATGAAAAACTCTAAATGTTGAGAACTGGAGTGATAGGGTTCACTGAATCCTACAGTTGAAATGTCTTTCTGTTACTTTGGTCTCAACTCTGTTATTGCTTGAATGTAATAAGAAAATATGATATCTTCCCACTGTTGTGCTCGATAGATGAATTAAACTTTTGTTCTGCTGTTGCTTTGGTTGTAAAAACCGTAGATGGAAACCTGGTCCTAAACCCTAGCGTTTATATTAATAATAAAAACTGAAAATGATAGGGTTTAAATAGTTTAAAAGTTACAGTTTGTATTCTGTCCCATTGCTTGGTCTATCGTGTTTGGTTAAGGTTTTGATATTAGTAATACTGTAGAATTTGTGAATCCTAGAAAATGGTAGTCAAACTCCACAGTCATGATTTGGTTTAGTTGCTTCCCCTGTGGTTACGAATTCAACTCTACTGCTATTTAAGATTTAAAAAGGAAGAAGAAAAGATAATACAAAGTTATTTGAGCTCGATAGATGAGCTAAAGATAAAAAGAGACGGTTCTGTGGTTCGATTTATGACTCTGTTGATACAAATAAACTCGATGTCGAGCTATTCTTGGTTCTGTTATCTCACCTGTGTTTAAACCAAGGAATTTTGTTAACTGTAGTCAAATGCTTGTGTCGATCTTCTATTAGGTTTTCTGTACCATTGTTTGGTTTGATAGTTAATCATTGTAGAAGTTGTTTCTAGCATTAGTTGTAACTAATCTGAAAGGCATTGATAATTAGTATAAATACTGTGATTTAAATGGCTATGTTTATTACAGTTCCTATGGTTGTTTAATGAGTTGTAATACCAGAAAAAAAATAACTTGTACCCTTAAACCCTACATATCTATTTCTGTGTTATTATAAATTAACTAAGTTTAACAATTACAACAATTGCTATTACTTACAGTACTACTACTGTTTATTATGCATTGTAAATATTTTATCCATAAGATAATAATAATATAAAGGAAATCTTAACACAGTAACTATTATTAAATCTACTACTGATATTCAAGGATTGCGAATTTCTTACTGAATTAATTAATACTCAGTCATAATGAAGTTAAACATAACATGCATTCATTTATACTTAATAAACAAACAGGAGTAAGTGGCAGAACCTGTTTCAAACAGTGGACAACAACAACAATGGGAGGCTGTTCCTCCCTACCAACTCCTGAAGAGTGCCCAGACAACACTTCTCAGGACCCCCGAGCTTGCTCTAGTTTCCCTGATTGGAACTAGGTGCAGCAAAACAATTCACTCAGCCAAAACAGCTAAACTGGAACCAAGTTACTGCAGCATCCCTCTCAAACCACTTCCTTACTGTCTTTCCCACTTCCTCAATGGGACTCCTGAATAGCATTCACCTGAATGTATTCTCCCTCCAGAACTATTGAACCCCCAGCTCAGTTCATTGAGTACTATTTAAAATATTGCCTAGGTCTTTGTTGGGTTAACTGTCATTAATGAGCCACCTGCTCAGATTCCACTTTCTTGGGGAATCATGACCCCAAAATATAGGGAAGTTGCCACCTGCAACTTAGGAAGTGTTTGAGGATGCTGCCACTTGTCTTTTGCCTTTCCACCTAGTTCCATCCACCAGTTAGACCAGTAACCTCTTTTAACAGCTCTCCCATGTTGTTGTCTCCATAATTTATTTATTAATAATAAAATATTCAGAATTACATTCCATTTCTTGTGACTCTACTGAGTCATCAATTTCTACTAAGCATTAAATTTAACATAATGTCTTAGAAATATGATAAAATAATTACATTATTTTCACAAAATTGGGGTATGTGACACTTTTGGAGGAACCCAGAGTGCCCTGCCAATGAAGAAGCATGGAGTTCATAGAAGAGATAGCCCTGTTGAACATATTGCAACTAGTTTGGAACAAGCAGAGAAATAGTTGTAAGAGAAAATGGGTAATCAAATGTGCGAGAAGGAGCATCTGCCACCATATTGTCCTTATCCTTCTTGTAAGTGATCTCATAATCATAACCCATGAGGTGAATAACCTATTTCAGGTGTGTTGGGGAGGAGACCCACTGTTCTAGGAAATTTTTCAGACCCTGGAGATCAGTCTTGATGCAGAAATAATTCCCTAATAGGGATGGATGCCACGTCGATATTGCATGCAAAATAGCCATCATTTCCTGCTGACATGTAGACGCGGATAAATGCTTACCGGAAAGGTCTCTTGAAGGCGGAAATCCCATTGGTGCAGCAAAGACACCTACATATCTATCCAAGGAAGCAGTGGAGACCATTGATGGGTGCATCTGAATGGAATGGAGCTGAGCAATGACACCATGTGAATTATTCTTAAGGATCTTTTCCAGGCGATGTGAACTGATGATGCGGAGAGACCCTAGTTGTAAGCTTGTAAATTTGTGTTGTGTCCCATTGAATGAAAACTGTATCCAAAGTTCAGCAAAATCCCATAAGATGGGGCCAAGTGTGCGTAACCATTGAATGCCCACAACCACATCACATCCCCCTAAGGACAAGGCAAAAATGTCAGAGCGCAGGTTATAATCTTCTAGAGAGATACGCACATTAGGACACTTTCCCTTGCAAGGTAAGGTGCCTCCATTGGCAACCATGACTTCAAAGTTGGAGCAGGGATGGACAAAACAATCAGCCTGTTTGGCGATCTGGGGTCAATGATGTTATGAGTGCTACCAGAATCAATGAGTAGTGTAAGAGGAAGCTTCTTGAAATAACCCTTGACCTGCATTGTTTGGGGGGTGGTGACGTCAGATAAAGCATGGAGAGATATCTCTAGTTGTTCATCCTGAGATGGGGGGTCAATAGGATGATCTTGAATGTCGACCTGAGCATCCATTGTATCTGGAGCTTCTTCACCAATTTTAGAGGCAGGCGGAGAATCCATATCCAAGAGATTGAGATTTTGTTGAACACATCTATGTCCCCGAGTGAATTTCTCATCACAATTATAACAAAGCCCTTTTTCTCTGCATGCCTGCATCTCTGTTTCAGACAAATGCTTGATAGGAGTTGGTCGAGTTGCTGGCGGAATGGGAGGTCGTTGAGAACCCATATTTTGGAAGGGAACAAAAGTGGGTTTGGAGCATTGTTGGGCTGCAATCTTGTCTTCTGCCAACTTAGCTAACCCTAGGACTTCCATCATTGTGTTGGAACAAAACATTTTAACCTCTCACCGAATTTTATCCTTAAGACCACTTATAAAAGAACTCCTGTAGAATTCATCAGACAAGCCTTCTGTGTGATTGGCTAGTTTCTCAAATTCGGTCTAATACTCTCTCACAGTGCCACTTTGACGGAGTTTAGTAAGTGCTTCAGTGAAGTCATCAAAAGCACTAGGACCAAATCGTTGCAAAAGGAGTTGGCAAAAATCTGTCCATTTTGGCTCGTCATGAGCCTTGATGTACCAACGGTACCGTTGAAGGGCTTCCTGTTCCAAATGAAAGGATGCAAGTGGAACTTTTTGGACATAAAAAGTATTATGCAAACTGAAATACTGTTCTGCACGATAGACCCATCCAGTCGGATCAGTACCATTGAAGTGAGGAAATTCAAGCTTCGAACCACGAAAATTGCTAGAAGAAGAGAACCCAGTGGCTGCAGAAGATTCTTGTTGTCGATTATTGTTCATGGTTGAATGCTCAAGATGGAGGCTGAGAAATTTTTCATCCAGATCTTGGAGTTTGGTTTCGATGGTTGCAAGTGCTTCTTCCATGGTTTTTGCTCCGACACGGGTGACAACTATAACCAGGAGTTTTTTTTTTGGGGGGCGGGGGGGGAATGGATAGAAAAACACAAACAAAAGCTGATTTAGTAAAGGGAAATTTGGATTTTGGAAAAACTCGGAGGGGTAATTGGGGTTTGACTAGGTTTTTTGGACACTTTCTAATGGACAGGGAAGCAAAAAATGGGGATTTTAAAAGTAGGGTGAAAGAATGAGAAAATTTGGCAGAGAGGGACAAAGAAGTAGAATTAAGAAAGGAACTCAGCGGAAAAATTTGAAGGCAATTGGGTGAAATCAGAAGAAGTTATGGAAAACCCTAAAAATAGAAAAATGTGGGATTTCGGGCTTTGGGAAGTGGAATTTGGGATAGGGTCCTCGGGAATGAAATATGTAGAATGGGATTGTAGGGGTGTTAGTAAAGTTTCAAGGAAAACGGAGTGAAAACAAGGGAGATTTTTTCAGGAATGGATCTGCAATGGCACAGAAGGGATCTTAAACAAATGGATCTGAAATGGCGTTGACTGGATCTAAAATAGATCTGAAATGGCAGAATCTAGAATGACTTTCAGAATGGATTTGAAACAACGTGGCAACAGTTCAGCTGAAAATAGATATGGACCCCAGGTATGTGCGGCTTCCTAACAGTTCAAGGGTTTCACTCGGCCACCAATGTTGTCTAACGGCTTGCGTATTGGGGCAGTACCCCTCACTCCACGGCTCAGGTAAAACTGATAACCTCTTTTCCACAAATGACAACTCTTGGTTTACCTCACGGGTGGGAGGTAGTCAATCAGGTAGGGGTCGTTGCCCTTTTCGCTGGCAGGTCCTCTCAATGGGACATCTACTTTGGGGTTCCTGTGGTACTCCTCACAATGAGTTTTAGGGATTATGCCCAAGTACTTCCCATAGTTAAGCGGATAGGGATTATTCCCAGATCCAAAGCTACAATAGATGCGAAAAAAACAAAAATTGGTAGAAATTTCATCTAGCAAGCCCAAGAAAGTGCTCGGATACCAGATGTAAAGAACCTGCAATAATTAATTAATGAAAACACACAAGATAACAGAAATGACAAAACTCAGAATCACTTTTATATTGATCGTAGGCCACTTCAAGGGGGCAACCTCCTTTGAGCAAGCTCAATACAAATAACTTCACGGTGCCTTCATAGGCCTCAACACACACTTATATACTAAGTCTAGGTGCCAATAACATGGGTCAAAACCATGGGCCAATACAAACTATGGATCAACAACACTATAGGCGACTTACAAAGCATATGCACCAAACAACAATAACACAACTATGGATCAACAAATACTACGGGACAACTTACAAAGCATATGCATCCAACAACAATATACTAACAAAGTAAATAGAAATGTTTACATGGGTTCCTAACAGTTCTCCCTCCTAAATTTATCTATTCCTTGCTTGGTTCCCTTTATGTTCCATTGTTTAGGGGAATAAAATTGTGATGTATTTCGGGTATATGATTTATACCTAACCTCATACATTAGGGGGAAATTGTTATCAACCTGATTTTACTCACCTACATAGTTTTGATTACTTTAATCTTGAAACATTATCATGGTAGTAATAACCTTGATTTCCATCATCATGTGACCTTGGTCATGTTGTATTGAGTCTAGTCAAATCATGAGAAATTAACCAAAATGGGATAAGACATTATTTTTCTTCATTTTTTGCATGCACAACATGCAACAAATACATTAAAATCTTCACTATCATCATAAAATAATAAGCTATTAATTTTTCAACTCGTTAAATCCTTTACACCCTATAAAAATTTTAGACTTTCGACTTACTTTGAAAGTGTTTACACCATTTTTGGGGTTCTCCCTGAGGTTTTGGATACATTGCATATGTTAATCCCATGAATGGTTTGATATTTATTGTAGCATGAGAGATTATATGTGATGAATACACACACTTGTGGTAGATTGCTTAGTGGATGCTAGACCTCAAATGATCACTAACTGAGTGTAGTTCCTTATGGCATTGGAGATGCCTTGCTTAGATGGTGGACACCCTACATGTTGTCCATGGGGAGGATTCACCTCATGAGAGAATGCCCTATAGTATATGAGGAGTGTTGTGCATTGTGAAGGAGAGATACAAGCTATAGATGGCATGTGGAAACTTATTTTCATATTGGGAGTATTGGATATGGCTCAAGGATGTTTGGCGTTTCAATGATGTTCTTGCATGGGATCACTTCCCTAGTGGATTACTTGGATTTGTAGGATGGATGGAATCCATGGAGGCTTGGGATGGAGTGGTGTGAACTTTTCTTGCATAGATACATCACATTGGGTCACTATTGTGCACGACATCATCATTTGATCTTGAAACTTGTACTATAGGAGTGAATCACTTCACTTATGTGTAGATTACTTATGTTTAGTAGGAGTGCTTGTAAGGCATAGGCCAACATGTGCTATAATGTTAACCTCTCTTACCTTTAATATAAATAAAGGAAGGAGAGAGTTGGCAGGTGTTGGTGTAAACACTTTCCTTTTAAAGAGGGGAGTGTCAGAATTTTAGGTTACTCTGAAAGTGTTTAAATTATGTTTGGGGTGCTTCATGAGATTTGGGGTACTATGTGAGGAACCTACAACAATTAATTGATAAAATGCACAATATATATGAGATCACATGATATTTTATTGATCGCAGGCCACTTCGAGGGGGCAACCTCCTTTAAGAAAGCTCAATACAAATAACTTCACAGTCCCTTCATTGGCCTCACCATACACTTATATAGTAAGTCTATGCCCAATACTATGGGTCAATAACATGGAACATATAATACTACAGGATGACTTACAAAGCATATGCATCCAATACTATGGGTCAGTACCATGGACTAATACAAACTATGGATCAACAAATACTATGGGACAACTTACAAAGCATATGTGTCGAATAAAAATATATTTAAAAAGTAAAGAAAAGGGTTGACACAAGTTCCTAACATCCCCTCTCCCTTAGAAAAAGCTTTGTCCTCAAAGCTTTAGATGTGGAAATTGATGTGGAATATGAAGGAGTGCTTCCCCTGTAGCATCCTCGGGGTGCATTCCGTGCCACTGAATTAATACCTCTGTGATAGATTGAGAGAGAAGATGATGCCTTTTGAGTTTCAGAGAGGATTGCTTGGAAGGCTATAGACGAAGAAGAACGATATTACCTACTTGAAAAGTGCACTCAGAATGATGCTGATCGGGGTGTTGTTTCATTCGAATTCTTTCCATGTGAAGGTTGTCCTGTAAAATGAGAAGAATCTGGTCATGGTTTCGAATAACCGATTCAATTGCCTGAACTGGGGAACTGCTAAGGGTGTATGGAAGAAGAATTGGCGGTGCCTAGCCATAGATTGCTTCATATGGTGTCATTTTAGATGTGGTATTGTACCACCAGAGCACCTCAAGGAAATCCATAGAAATAGTTGTCCAAATCTGTGTAGGGATGGGCAAGGATTCGAGCAGTCCCAGAAGGAGTTTCATTTCACCCGTGTTGACCTGGAAAGTATCACAGTCAACCACCATTTGTTGAATTGTCATTTTCAGTACTGATGAAAAGAAGTTACACTATTCTCGGTCATACATTTTGAGGAACCCAGAGTGCCTTGCTGATGTAGAAGCATGGAGTTCATAGAAGACATAGCCCTGTTGAGTAGATTGCAACCAATTTGGAACAATCATAAAAATAGCTGAAAGAGAAATCGGGTCATCAAATGTGAGAGAAGGTGCATCTGCCACCAGATTGTCCTTACCCTTCTTGTAAGTGATCGCATACGGGCATGTGCAAGCTAATGAGGGTCACTTTTGGTGCATTAGATGCAATAAAAAAATGAAAAATCAAGCATCCCTCAGCTTACTTGTTTTTTTCTACATTCTTACACAAGATATCTTGCATCAAGTAAAAAAGGTGAAACGTACAAAATTGAGTCATGTTTCCGAATATATAAGTTTTAAGTATTGAAAATTTACATAACTATGTCAAATTTCATGTTTTCTAACAATCACTTTTTATTTTTTTGGCAAATGATAAGGTATATGTTTTTGTGGGTGCATCCTTTCAATGCCTAAATGACGGTTTCGGGATACAAAAATTGGTAGACATGTATAGAACCCGTAGCACTAGTGCAGCGCTATTTTTCCAAAATTAAATGTTTAATTTTTAATTTGTTTTGAATTGTGTAAGTGATCAACCCTCAAGAGCGATGCGTCAAATGTGGGTGCAACCTTTGAAGGTCTTAATGTAGTTATTTCGACTTGGATTTTTTATAGCATGTAGAGGTCGGTGTCTTCTAGTGCAGCATAGAATGTTTTTTTTAAATGGTTTTGAAATGAAAAACTTAAGGAATAAACACTAACAGTATGTTTTTTGACCAATGGAGTGATGAAACAAGAAAATTAGGAAATAAATAGAAAATCTCAATATATTTTTTTTAAAATTACATATTTGGAATCTACATAAAAAATTCTATCTATGCCTAAAATTTCGTCAATAATGGTCATGTATGTCATGCTGTAGAGAGCGGTGAAAAACATGCATATTTAGGTGCAGAATTCCACCTAAAGGGTCCCTCAACTTCGTGCACAAACCCACAGGTATAACCCATGAGTTGGCTAACCCATTTCAGGTGTGTTGGGGAGGAGACCCGTTGTTCCAGGAAACTTTTCAGACTCCGGTGATCAGTCTTGATGCAGAAATAATTCCCTAATAGGTATGGCTTCCACTTCTGTACTACATGCAAAATAGCCATCATTTCCTTCTCAGATGTAGATGCGGCTAAATTCTTACCGAAAATGTCTCTTGAATGTGGAAATCCCACTGGTTCAACAAAGACACCTCCATATCTATCCAAGTGGTGGAGACCATTGATGGGTGCATCTGAATGCAATGGAACTGAGCGATGACACCATGTGAATTCTTCTTAAGGATCTTTTCCAGGCAATGTGAACTGATGATGCAGAAAGACCCTGGTTGTAATCCTGTAAATGTGTGTTGTTTCCCATTGACTGAAAACTACATCCAAAGTTCAGCAAAATCCCATAAGATTGGGCCAAGTGTGCGTAACCATTAAATGCCCAAAACCACATCACATCCACCAAAGGACAAGGAAAACATGTCAGAGCGCGGGTTATAATCTTCCATAGAGATACGCACATTACAACACTTACCCTTGCAAGGTAAGGTGGCCCCATTAGCAATCAGGACTTTAAAGTTGGAGAAAGGATGGACAAAACAATCATCCTATTTGGCGATCTGAGGGTCAATGAAGTTATGAGTGCCACTAGAATCAATGAGTATTGTAAGCAGAATATTCTTGAAGTAACCCTTGACCCGCATTGTTTGTGGGGTGGTAACTTTGGCTAAATCATGGAGAGATATCTCTTGGTGGTCGTCCGGAGATGGAGGGTGAACAGGAGGCTATTGAATGTTGACCTCGTCATCTAGTGTATCTGGAGCTTCTGCACCAAGTTCAGAGGTAGGCAGAGAATCCACATCTATGTCTCCAAGTGAATTTCTCATCACAATTATAGTGAAGCCCTTTTTCTCTACATGCTCGCATCTCTGCTTCAGACAAATGCTTGGTAGGATTTGTGCAAGGAGCTGGCGTGATAGGATGTCGTTGGGAAACCATATTTCTGAATGGAACAAAAGTGGATTTGGAGCATTGTTGGGATGTGATCTTGTCCTCCGCCAACTTAGCCAACCCTAGGACTTCCATCATTGTGTTGGGACAGAACATTTTAACCTCTGAGCGGATTTCATCCTTAAGACCACTGATAAAACAACTCTTGCAGAATTCATCAGACAATTGTTCTGTATGATTTGCTAGTTTCTCAAAGTCTGTCTGATACTCTCTCATAATGCCAAATTGGCAAAGTTTAGTGAGTGCTCCTGTGAAGTCATCAAAAGCACTAGCACCAAATCGTTGCAAAAGGAGTTGGCAAAAATCTATCCATTTTGGCTCGTCATGAGCCTTAATGTACCAACAGTACCATTGAAGGGCTTCTTGTTCCAAATGAAAGGATGCAAGTGGAACTTTTTGGACATCAAGAGTATTATGCAGACTGAAATATTGTTCTTCCTGGTATATCCATCTAGTCGGATCATTACCATCGAAGGGAGGAAAATCAAGCTTCGGTCCATGAAAATTGTTGGAAGAAGAGAACCCAGTGTTCATGGCTGAATGTTGAAGATGGAGGTTGATAAATTTCTCATCCAAATCTTGGATTTTGGTTTTGAGGGCTGCAAGTTCTTCCCCCATGAGTTTTGCTCCTCCGCGGGTGAAAACCATAACCATGAGTTTTTGTTTTGTGAATGGGTAGAAAAACAAAAACAAAAGGTTATATAGTAAAGGGAAATTTGGATTTGGGAAAAAATTTAATGGGTAATTGGGGCTTGACTAGGTTTTGGACACTTTTGAATGGACAGGGAAGCAGAAAATAAGGATTTCAGAAGCGGCGTGAAAGAATGAGAAAATTTGTTAGAGAGGGACAAAGAAGCAGAAATAGGGAATGAACACGGTGGAAAAATTTGAAGGTGATTGGGTGAAAATTGAAGAAGTTATGAAAAACCCTAAAATTAAACAAAAGTGGGATTTCTGGTTTTGGGAAGTGGAATTTGGGATAGGGTCCTCAAGAAGGAAATATTCAGAATGGAATTACAAGGATATTAGTGAAGTTTCAATGGAAACAGAGTGAAAACAAAGGATCTATGGCGGGATCTGAAACGGCTCGGAATGGATCGAAAACGGCTGGAAGTGATCGACAACAAATGGATTTGCAACAACGCGGAAGTGATCAGCAACAGATGGATATGTGACAACGGGGAAGTGATTGGAAACCGTTCAGCTGAAAATAAATATGGACCCCAGGTATGCTCAGCTTCTTAACGGTTCAGGGGTTTCACTCGACCACCAATGCTATCTGACGGCTTTCGTATTGGGGCAGTACCCCTCACTCCATGGCTTAGGTAAAACTGATAACCGCTTTGCCACAAATGACAGCTCTTGGTTTACCTCATGGGTGGGAACTAGTCAATCAAGTAGGGGTCATTGCCCTTTTCACTGGTAGGTCCTCTCAATGGGTCAACTACTTCGGGGTTCCCGTGGTAGTCCTCACAATGAGTTTTAGGGCTTATGCCCAAGTACTCCCCACAGTTAAGCGGATAGGTATTATTCCTAGATCCGAACCTGCAACAGATGCATAATTTTTTTTTGGCAAAAATTGCACCCAACGAGCCTAAGAAAGTGCTATGATACAAGATGTGAGGAACCTTCAACAATTAATAATAAAATGCACAATATATGAGATCACCGAATATTTTTTTTGATCACAGGCTATTTCAAGGGAGAAACCTCCTTTGAGCAAGCTCAATACAAATAACTTCACGGTCCCTTCATTGACCTCAACACACACTTATATAGTAAGTCTATGCCCAATACTATAAGTCAATACCATGGAACATATAATATTACGTGACGACTTACAAAGCATATGGATCCAATATTATGGGTCAATACAATGGGATAATACAAACTATGGATCAACAAATACGACGGGATGACTTACAAAGCATATGCATCCAACAACAATATACTAAAAAAGTTAAGAGAAGGGTTGACATGGGTTCCTAACATACTATATAGTGTGTGTTCAACCCATGAAGGGTGTAATATGGATTATAACATTAAACATTGTATGTGATGGATATGCACACTCATGATAGCTTTCTCATTGGATGCTCGTTCTCATATGATTATTGGATTAGTGTTCCCACTTAGGGCATGGAAAATTTTAGGGGCTAATCTTAGTCCATGGGCTAAATTTAGGGGTTTTAAATTTTTAATGGGCTATTTTTTTATTAAACACCTGTTAGGTATGATTAACCCACATTTTATTTATTTATCTTTAATGAATAGGAGGTTAGCCCCATTGAATTTGGAAAGGGGAACCAAGAAAAAACAATTTCTCCCTCTAAAAATCGATTTAAACCTCTTTCTTCTCACACAAATCACTAGCTAGCTCCCATTTGCTCCCAATTTCCAAAAATGGTAGTTGCTAGGGGCTCTTTCGCCCTCTATCAATCATGGAAATCGAATTTGGAGCTACATTCGTCCATATTTTATGGGTTGAATCTCGTTTTGCAAGTTTCTTAATTTTCACATGAGAAGGGAAGTTGATATTAACTATTAGGTATTATATGTTAGGATATTTAGACACTTAGGAGTTAGTTAAGATCAACTTGTGTAATATATCCATTAGGGATAGTGTGTTTCTTTAGTATGCATTAGTATGCATTTGTAAATACTTAATCTGACGGTCACGATATGTTCCCGACATAGAGTGATCCGACGGCTCAACTTCTCTTAGATCAAACCTAACCTTGATCCATGGCTTAACACCCGATTGGTCCATGATCTCTATTTAAAGAGCATGGAGGATCATTGTTTAGTTGATCGATTATGAGAAGTTCATTTGTAACTTTCTTTCTTTGCATAATACATTGTCCCGTAGAAGCTATTTGGCCGGGGATGTGGAGTGTTTCCGTCAAGAGGGTTTAAACCACGTCAAAACATCGGTGTGTTAATCTGTGATTTGTTTGTGTGAAGTGGTTTCTCTTGGTGTTCGGTCCTTTGGTAGTACCCTGTGTACCCGAACATGGTATTAGAGCGTTTATGAAGAGCCACTTCCAGTTATGATCTAGATCTTGAACTGTTATTGCCGAAACTCGAAAGGGTTTCTGGTTCTGGTATTTTTGTACATTTCTGGGCTATGGGAGGTGTTCCATTGCATCCAGAGCATCGTTTCCATTGGGAAATAGTTTTCGTTTGATCGAAAATGGTTCCCAGTTTCTCCAGAAACGCATATTTCATCAGATCTGAAGGTATAATGTTACAGTGACGCATTTTTTTATTTTCTATTTTAAAAATAAAAAAATCTCATATTTTATCATTTTTTTACTATTAGATTTGTTTGGGTTCGGATTTTTGCTTTCCCGTCAGCGTATGCTCTTTGTCGTGCACCTTGAGCGATCTCCGCAAATCAAAAACAAAAAGGGAAAGGGTTTTTCTCGGTTGCGTATGCTCTTTGCTGTGCACCTTGCGCGATCTCGGCAAATCAGAAACAAAGAGAAAACATAGAATTTCTGGGCAAGCTAACGAGATCTAACTCCACAAGTGTGGAAAAGTTTTTTTTGTTTCGATTTGTGGTGTGTTTTGCAGGAAAAAGGGCAAGCACACAAACCGAGCAAGAAGAGTAAAAAAAAACCCCCTTCCTCATTCCCATATTTTACATACCTTTTAATCTAGCTCACTTGGTTCAAAGTTGCTTTATTCCTTAATAGGCTTTGAGTTCAAGTCTTAGGAAGGTACTTTTAAAAGAAAAAGTGCATGCAATTTTTATTTTCAAGTTACTTTATTGTAAAAGTGCATCTCACTTAAATAATAAAAAATAAAAATACAAGTGAGTCACTTAAGTTTCTTTTATTATTGCACTATTTAAAAGTAATATCATTGTAAAAGTGAAATCACTTATTTTACAAAAGTGGTTCACTTAAAACAACTTTCTTGTAAAGTGATTGTCAAAAGGTTCATTTTGGGAAGAGGGGGGTTCTTTTTTTTGCTGGACATTCTCTAGCTGCCACGTCACTATTGGGGACATCTTCAATGGTTTCTTTGTTCAAACATAACTTCATCATACAGAGTCAATTTTCAGTGCCATTTTTTTTAAACCACCTATTTTTTTGAGCTCTTCACATCTAGACTATTGGTTTCTACTTTTACAGCCATTAAATTACAAATATGGCTGCCCCTTGTGATATTCTACTTAACAGTTCCAACTATTTCTCATGGAAATCTCGTATGGAGGATGTTCTACGAAGTAGGGGACTTTTCAGAATTACCTCAAGGAAAGAAACCGAACCCACTGATGATGATAAGAAAATAAAATGGGCAAATAGATGTGATGAAGCTCGTGGATTGATTGGGATGTCAATTTCTACTAATTTGCGATTCCACATATCTAGAATTGATGAACCTGATGCTGCTTGGGACAAGTTGAAATCTGTGTTTGGTAAACACAATGAAATTCGAAGTCACCAACTTGAAAATGAGTTGATTTCTTTAAATCCAAGTGAATTTTTATGCATTCAAGATTATTTATCTAAGTACAAAACTCTTAAACTCTTATGTGCAGAATGTAAGATTAAAAGGGAAGATAAACAATGCATTTATCATATTCTTTCCAAACTTGGACCTGCATATTCTGGTTTTGTATCTACATTTTACTCCATGAAAGAATCCTTGAATGCAGCTAGCTATCAAGAGCCTAGTCTTGAATCATTTTGTGATTCCTTGATTAGAGAGCAAGATAAACTCATTCATCTTGGAATAATCAACAATGCAGATACATATGGGAAAGCCTTATTGTCCCAACAGAAAGAAAAGTCCAAGCCTCCCAAGAAACAAAATTTTCGCAATAATAAGTCAAACAAGGGTCCAAAACCCTCTCAGTCAGCTCCTTCTTTAAAAAATGACAAAGGATCCAAGCCAAAAGGAAAGAAGACTGAGCATCATTGCAACTATTGCGGGAAAGATAATCATGATGAATCTAAGTGTTTCAAGAAGATGGCAGCCTTGGAAGCAGCAATGAAGAAGCACCACATTAGCCTAGATTCACCTTTAGAATCTGCCTCTCATGGACATGCACTTTGTGCTTCTGGTTGTTCTTATAATGCATCTTCTTCTTCTACTTCAAATGAATGGCTCATTGATTCTGGAGTATCTTATCATATGGCTAAGGATCAAGCCATCTTTTCTACTATGCATGAATGTAACACCAAACAAATATTTGTTGGTGATGATAGATCTCTAAGTGTTGTAGGAGCTGGAACAGTTCCAGTAGATAATGATCATTTTAGTGATGTACTATGTGTTCCAAGAATTTCCTGCAATTTGTTATCAGTTTATCAGATCACTCATTCTGGTGAAGGTAAAATTGTGACCTTTACACCTCACCAAGTTGTAATCAAGGATTTTAAAGATCCTCAACAGGTCCTAGCTACCGGAATTGTTGATGATATTACTAGGTTGTACAAGTTTAACAACTTTGGGTCATCACCTTTTCCTTCAGTTTTTGTTGCTCATAGTGATAACTTGAGCAAACTTTGGCATGAGCGATTTGGTCACTTAAATTATCGCTCATTGCAACAACTATGTAAAGAAAATATGGTGACAGGTCTTACGATGGTATCTTGCAGGGATGGTGTTTGCTCTGGTTGTGTACTCGAAAAACATCATTGAGACGGTTTTGACAAACGTGCCTCTTGGCACGCCTCAGTTCCCTTGGAACTTGCGCATAGTGACTTGTGTGGTCCTCTTCCATCTACTTCCTTTTCTGGTTTCAAATATTTCTTAACTTTCATTGATGATTACACTAGACGCACTTGGGTTTATTTCCTAAAACTTAAGAGCGAAGTATTTAACATGTTCTTGGCCTACAAGGCACTTGTTGAAAAACAATCTGGTCATCAAATTATTAAGTTAAGATCTGACAATGGAGGAGAATATGTTAACAAAAAGTTCACTACTTTCTGCACTGATAAAGGCATCCAACAATAGCACACTGTTCCATATACACCACAACAAAATGGTGTAGCTGAGTGGAAGAACCGCACTTTAAAAGAAATGGCTAATTGTATGATCCAATCTAAGGGACTATGTCTTCAATTTTGGGTTGAAGCCATTAATTGTGCAAATTACATAATTAATCGCACCCCCACTAAAGCATTACAAGGTATAACATCGGAAGAAGCATGGAGTAAAACTAAACCTGATGTAAGTCACTTCCATGTGTTTGGTAAGGAAGCATGGCTCACATTCTAAATGAAAAACGGAAAGCATTGCAGCCTAAAAGTGAAAAGTACATATTTGTTGGATATTCTGAAGATGTAAAAGGTTATAGACTTCTTCAACCACATTATCATGATATAATCATTAGAAGAGATGTTAAATTTGATGAAAATATTTTGGCCTGCGAGCCTAACTCGGTGATTGTGCCATCTTTGGCCTGCGAACTTGATTCGGCCTTTGTGCCTTCTTCTTCTTCTTCCAACTTCCTTGACAGGTTTCCAACTCCAGTTTCTGATGATGACAGTGAGGATGAAAATCCACCTCCGCCTGCTCATGTTCCTCCAGTTGCACCAGCACAAGTGCTTCCTCGATGGGTCCGTTCAACATGTGAAGCAGCTGGTGATCTTACCGGTGATCCTATAGATCAACGTCGAACATGTTCTTAGTTTCAGCGAGCCTCTTCTCTTTTGGCTCAAGTTTCTAAGAATCATGATCCATAAACTTTTGTAGAAGCTTCAGGGAATCCAGATTGGGATGCAGCCATGGATGAAGAATATCGTTCCTTAATGGTGAACGATACCTGGGATCTTGTACCTATTCCAAAAGGAAGAAAACTTGTCAGATGTAAATGGGTCTACAGAACTAAGTATGCATCGGATGGAAGTGTTGAAAGACTTAAGGAAAGGTTAGTTGCCAAAGGTTTTTCCCAAGTTGAAGGGATTGACTACAATGAAACCTTTGCTCCCGTCAAAAAAATGAACTCCATCCGTTTTGTTCTTTCCCTTGCAGCCTTACACAACTGGGAAGTCCATCAAATGGATGTCAAGTCTGCCTTCTTACATGGTAATTTACAGGAGAAAATTTACATGGAACAACCTCCTGGCTATGTTCAGAATAACTCTAGCCTTGTCTGCCGCCTTAAGAAATCCTTATATGGCCTTAAGCAAGCTCCTAGAGCTTGGTATGCCAAAATGGATAACTTTCTCCTTGACACTGGTTTTTCTAAATGCCATTCTGACCCCAATGTCTATACCAAGAAAGTAGGAAACCATCTCATCATACTTGTTCTATATGTTGATGACCTTATTCTTACTGGTAGTGACCCTAAGCATATAACCCGTGTGAAATCCAGTCTTAAACAAAATTTTGAAATGTCAGACTTAGGACATTTGCATTATTTTCTTGGTCTCCAAGTCCTGCAAACCAAAGAAGGAATCTTTCTTTCTCAGTCTAAGTATTCTTGTGACCTTCTTCGTTGCTTTCACATGGAAGATTGTACACCAGCCCCTTCTCCCTTCCAATCTGGAGTCAAGCTTTTTACCACTTGTACTTCACCTGAAGTCGATGCCACCTTGTATCATCAGCTTGTTGGTAGTCTCTTATACTTGACTCATTCCCGTCCTAACCTTTCCTTTGCCACTGGTCGTGTTGCCCGTTATATGCAGACACCTCATGAAAGTCACTGGAAAGAAGCTAAAAGAATACTTCGATATATTCGAGGTACATTTCAGTTTGGGATTCATTACAATACAAGGGGGAAACCTTTGTTGGTTGGTTTCACTGATTCAGATTGGGTCGGCGATCCTGATGATCGAAAGTCTACTGCAGGTTATGTTTTCAGTCTGGGATCTGGACCTATTACTTGGGCTTGTAAGAAACAATAAGCTCTTGCTCTTTCTTTAGTAGAGGCAAAATATCGAGCAGCAGTTAATGCCAGTCAGGAAGCTTTATGGCTTCGACAGATCCTTTCAGAGTTTGGATTCGAGCAGCAACAGCCTACTCCACTTTGGCGCGACAATCAAAGTGCCATCAAGCTTGCCAAAGATCCAGTTCTACATCAACGCAGCAAACACATTGAGCTACATATGCACTTCATCAGAAATGTTGTTCATGATCGTGTTCTTGAAGTGCTCTTTTTCCCTACAGATGATCAAGTTGCAGACATCTTCACCAAGTCTCTTACAGAAGCGAAGTTTTCTAAACTTCGATCTATGTTAGGAGTTTAGGAATTTGTCATTAAGGGGGGATAGGCTCTAATGCCTCCTTCCTTCTCCTAATAGTGTCACTTTTGTAAATCCTTCAATCCTATCCCAAGTTGTTCTTAAGGGGGGATGTTAGGATATTTAGACACTTAGGAGTTAGTTAAGATCAACTTGTGTAATATATCTGTTAGGGATAGTGTGTTTCTTTATTATGCATTAGTATGCATTTGTAAATACTTAATCTGACGGTCACGATATGTTCCCGACATAGAGTGATCCGATGGCTCAACTTCTCTTAGATCAAACCTAACCTTGATCTGTGGCTTAACACCCGATTGGTCCATGATCTCTATTTAAAGAGCATGGAGGGTCATTGTTTAGTTGATCGATTATGAGAAGCTCATTTGTAACTTTCTTTCTTTGCATAATAAATTGTCCCGTAGAAGCTATTTGGCCGGGGCCGTGGAGTGTTTCCCTTAAGAGGGTTTAAACTACGTCAAAACATTGGTGTGTTGATCTATGATCTGTTTGTGTGAAGTGGTTTCTCTTGGTGTTCGGTCCTTTGGTAGTACCCTATGTACCCGAACATTATAGAAACCCATTTGCATCTAGGAGAGTTCGGAATCCCATATCCTCTGATCCAAATTTTCCTCAAGAAACATGTGGATTGTGAAGCACATGATCGACAATGAGACATAACGTTTATGTGGGTGTTTGGGGCATCATGCCCGGGGATTGGGACTTCATTCATAGATGCATATTTGGGCATGCAGGGGGCCATGATGTTACTTATAACCACTACCATTTTGTTTCTACTTCTGTTTTTTTTCTCTTTTCTAGGGCAGGGCATGGGTGGAGAAACCTAGAATCTCATTATCTTTGTTGCTTCTTTTTTCTTGGGCATTGTTAAGTATTTTGACATGTTTCTTGTTTTGTTTACTAAATTTTATCGTTCTCAAAATATTTTTGAAGGTTTGACATTGCATTTTGTTGTTAGTCGAATTCACATCATTACTCTTCTATTAGCTTTGTCATAGTTTTGCATCCTTCCTTTCATGGATTTAAAGACTTGAACCAACGTCTTGACATCACCACATTTTTAGCGACCTGCATTTTTTTATATTTGTATGGAAATATATCATGCATAGTGGGGTTGGATTTTAATTAGGTTTGGAAGCATGTGGATAATTATTGGTTGAATAAACATTTGTTGACCAACTTGGAACACACATTGTATTCCATATAGAGTGGCAATTATTTTTTAGAATAGTTCCAATTGCATTGAAATAAACAATATAGATTTAGAGTTTTTAACCCTCTAATTTGGTACGGTGTGTGCTTAAATGAGGTGTTGGTGGGACCTTGTAATAGCATGAAGATATAAATGATGATCAAGGTTTTGGTGGGCCCTCATATTAATATTGATTATGTTTGTTGTGGTGATGAAAAATTTAATTGTAGTTTTTCAAGAATATTACTAAAGTATGGTGAATTTCTATGTACTGTGATAGTTAGAATGAGGTACCAAACTACCACCAAAAGAGGGCTTGTTATGTGATGATTTATTAAATTTTGTCTCATATTTTTGTATATGTTTTCCTATTACTATATATGGTTTTATACTTTATCAAAAAATTCGTCAAGACTTCACAATAGTTTATAATTAGTAAAAGATTCGCTAAGACTTTACAAGGTTTTATAATTTAGTGAAAGATTCGCCAAGATTTTACAAGGTTTTATAATTTAATGAAATATTTGCCAATATTTTACATGATTATAAAATTCAATGATAGATTTTCCAAAAAACTATATATACATAGTATAGAATGGATAAAATAACGTTCGTATTTTCCTATATATCATGGGGATTTACCCATTTATTATACATAGGAAATTAGGGGGGGTTCTTAAAATTTACCCTGACTTGGGGCATTGGAGATCTCTTGCTTGGATGGTGGATACCATACATGAAGGAAACTTGGAGGATTCACCTAGTGGGATAATTCCCTACAGGATGTGAGGAGTGTATTACATTATGGAAGAGGATCAAAATCCCTAGATGGCATGTGGTATATTGGTTCATGTTTGGAGGATCAGAGGATGTGTCAGGGATGTCTAAGGATTTGACACTGTTCTTTTAAGGGATAAATATCCCAACAAAGTACTTGTATTTGAACTATCAATGGAATCTATCGAGGCCCATGATGGACTTCCCTTGCATAAATACATCACCTTGGGTCATTATCATCCATAACGTCATCATTGGAGCTTGGCAGTACTCTAGGAGTGGAGCGTTTCACATGTGTGTGGCTTACTTATGTTAATAGTAGGATTTCTTGTAAGGCTTAGGCTAATGTATGTTATATTGTTGGCCTGCCTTACCTCTCATATAAATGGAGGAAGGAAAGGATCTTTCCAAACAACACAACACATCACACATTCTTTTTGTATCTCTTCTTTGGAGTTCTCTCTTAGTAATGCATTAGGCTTAATGAAGAAACCCTAGTATATCATATGAGGAGGAGGTAGATTATTTCTCTCTCTTGAAATTTTTATTTGTACATTTGATCTCTCAGGTGCTAGGGTTTCTCAGTCTCTTGGACCATATTGGATTAAAGGGTTAGGGTTTCACTCCTTGGAGGCTAGATAGCAAGGTTTGGAAACCATTGAATGTATTTAGGGAACAAGAGGAGGAGGACATCTTTCCTTATAGATAGTTTTGGATAGATTCTTAAACTTGGAGGAACTAGGTTTTGTTGAATAACCCTAGTTAAGGCATCTTGGGTGGTTGGAATTTATTCTAACCTTAGCGGGAATTTATGGTATGTATGTACTTAATTCATTAAGCATATATATATATGATATTCTTAAATGCCCACATATTGTGTATATTAAAGATTTGATTTCAATATTTTATCCTCTTGGATAGTTATTTCCAATGCTCGATTGTCCTGTTGATTTGATACACTCAAGAGAAAGTTGTTAAGGGACTTAACACTAAGATTTAAGATAATAATAGAACCATCTAATTTTGTTGTGTTTGTTGTTATATATGTTGTGTAATAAGAGTTTTTAAATTTGGTTTATGCATGTGAATTTTCCCTACATGGCTAAACTCATTGAAATGATCAATATATTTTATCCTTGAATTGTCATGAATTTTGGCAATACTAGGCATGAATTACTGTGATTATTGTGCAATTTTTTTACACATATTTTCATCAGTACTAAAGGTTGAAAATTCAAGGGATAATATCAATGGAACCTTCTTAGAAGAAGGTGAATTTTCATATTTTCTTTTATTCAATGCAAATAAAATAACAAAAAAATGGTATATTTGGTACATGTGGACTTATCAAATAATTATTTTGATCACTATCCCATTATCTTTTTAATGCATCGGAATATCACAAATTGAATCTAGATTCAAAAGAAGGTTCACCATCCATTTATAAACAAAGCCATTGAGGTCACACCATTCATCCACATTCGAGAGTAAGGTTATGCAATTGTAATTCTTCTAGAGAGATCTAGCACACTAAATTTTTCCCTCTACCATTAAGAGTTCTCTCACTATCTCTACCCAGCTTAAAGTTGGAGAACACATGCAAGTAAAGTACCCTTCCTAAAGAGTGGCTTTGAAACCCACCTAACTACATAAAGTCACTACCATGGTATTGTAAATTGATTCCTTCCCATAATCATTCATTCATTTGCATACTCTTGTTTGGTCTTAATTGTCACATGAAAGGATTTGTTAATATCCTTTCATGAAAAATGTTTTGAATAATATGATTACATGTGAATATTTATTTGATATAAACTTCATCATTTTTTTGGTTTAGTTCAAACAATTATTAAGAAAGTTTTTTTTGCACACTTTTCTAATAAAAACTCACCAACATGAGATACCAAATATTTATCTAAAGAACTTTTGTAAACAACCACAAAATGTAGTATTGGTTTAAGGAGTTATATTGGATTATGGTTAATTGATAAATTGGTGAAAAATTGTTACCATGAGTTTAAATAAATTGATATATGGGTTGGTGCAAGGTAATGATACCCAATTATGACACGTTAGTTGCAATGACATTCTGGAAAAACAGAAATATTATCATTAAAATGAATTATTAAAGGTACCTACAAAACTTTTTCCAATTAGGTGTAAAAAGATGAAACGTAGAAAAACGGATGACCTTCCGGAATAGATAGCTTTTATTTATGGAAAAGTTGTATAACCACCCCAAAATGTCATTATTCAAAGATTGGTATGTTATTTTTTTTCTAAAACATAATGCACATGTTTTTGTTGACCTACCTATTTGCTATGTAAATTTTCAATTTATGAGAAAAAAAATATCTAGAGGCGTAAGCAACAGACAAATATTTTGTGGAGTTATTTTTCCAAAATTTTAAAATTTAATTTTAATTTTTTTTAAATTACCGAATTTAGTGAAGCCCTAAAAGGACATGGTCAAGTTTTAATCCACCATATCATGGTCTAAAAATAATCAAAATGCATTTTTATTTTTTTTAGGTTGTAGGTATTTTTTTGCTCTTATGTGAGTTCTTTTCATGCTCTTATGTGAGTTCTTTTCCGTTTTCGAAATAGGTAAGCCAATCAAAAGTTATAGGCCAAATAAATGACCTATGTTTTTTACGAATTTGAAATGAGTGCAGTTTAAAATGAATTAAAAATAGAGAACAACAACAGATCTATTAAAAAATTATATATTTGGAATCTGCACACAGAGCTCAACAAGTGTGTGCAATTTCATCTGTAGTGCACTCGTGGAGCTTATGCAAAACTAGCTGTGAAAAACAGGAAGTTGCAGCGTTTGATGTGTTCTGCCATAAATCATAGATAAATCAGACCGAGCCTAAAGGTGCAGTCCGAAGCTAATTCCAAGCCTGCAAGGGCACCAAAAAAAATTTGAATTCAGACACGCGTGCATGCATAAAAGCGCGTACATGCTATAGCACGCACACGCTCTTGTGTGTGCATGCACTATAACACGTGCACGTGCTTCTGTGCACATACGCATTGTTGTTTTACATGTTTATTTTATATCTATCTATCCCTGACGAGCCCCCCCCCCCACCCACTATCTATAACCCACCCCTCTTCCCTTCCTATCCACCTAATCCGCCCCCCCCCCCCCGTTTATTCCACAAGGGTATCCATTGCGCTAGATGTATCCAAGTCTTGGGGACTTAGGGAATTGGACATGGTCAAGGGAGGATACCTAAGACTCGAGCCTTAAAGGAATCTTATATACATCTAGGGATAAGAAGGTTACCTCCACCAACTAGACATGGCCTCTTGAGGTATCATTGTATTGTGATTGAGGATGGAAGTGCCATTATATGGTTTTGAACATAGTATCTATATGTCTTAGGGCATTGGAAATGGTTTTCCAGGGAAGAAGTATTCTAGCCATCAAATACTAAGAAGGTTTTCTCAACCAAGGCCCATCATGTGGTTATCAGCATCATCATCATCATCATCATCTTCATAATCATCATCATCATCATCATCGTCGTCATCACCATCTTCATCATCATCATCATCATCATCATCATTTTGGTCGTCATCCCCACCACCACCATCATCATCATCATCATCATCATCTTCGTCATCATCATCTTCATCATCTTCATCATCATTGTTGTTGTCATCGTCACCATCATCTTCATGGTCTTCATCATCATCATCTTTATCTCCATCATCATAATCTTTATCTCCATCATCATCATCATCATCATCAT